>OX637535.1:45283353-45708353 GCA_951800035.1 Linnaemya tessellans
AAAAAGCTCCAAAATTATATGTCTGATCAATTCTCGATTCTTTTATATGACTCCGATTAAGTGACTAAAATATTAACTTAAATTTTAACTTCTACAATTAAAAAAAAAAAAAAAAAAATTGGCATTTTGTTGTGCTAATATCTTAATGATGGAAGTGTAGCGGCATTCGAAAACAGCTGTTGTACAAATTGAATGATTGAAAAAAAACTGAATATTTATATTATATATTTATTTACCATGTCTTTCTAAATTTAAAACAAATTTTCGAGTAATTATCCCGTCAATCTTAATTGTATTTAATTTATTAATATCTTAGCGTTTATTTAGAAAATGTTAAAAGTTGATTTCTTGTCTTGCACAAATTTTGGTCCAAGTGAGTTGGCAGGTTTACACTCTAAGCCAACGGATATGATGTGCTTTCTACCCAGAACAGATCTTTAGAGCACACATTCACATTTCAAAAATCGTTCGCACTGCAGTAAAAATTTAAATGTTTAAAACTCAAGAGCACTTGTAACGAAAGAAAATTCTGCCATGCAGCTGGCATTTTTTGTTATTTTTGGATCTCGGGTCAAATGGGTTGTTGCATGACAAACATTCATGCGAATGTATGCTTTTCATTGTTGGCTTTGTTTTTGCTCGCTTTCATTTTATTATTTCGTTTTTGTGTTTTTGTTTGCTTATGGATGAGAGTTCGTATGCGAGTGCATATGTAAGAGTGTGCATGTGTGTGTGCTTAGGTCGATCACCTTGTGTTATCAGCGTGACCATTTTAGCATTTCTGCAGAAAACTCATTATTCATTCTAATTTATTTGAACACACACACACACACACATGCAAGCCATTTCGGTAACATCACACTTAAATTTTATTTTTTTATTCACTTTTAAAATATATTCAACAGCAAATAAAACTCTATGTGTTTAAGTTCAGTGTCATTCTGTGTACCTCATTTTCCATGCCCGACTGCGACTCTGACTCTTCGGCCTCGCACAGGTTTCTTCGTAATGAGTGTTATCTTTTCTTTGTTTTAGTTTTTTACTTTTAATATTATTGTTTGTACAATTATTGTAGTTTTGTTTAGAATCGTACGATGACAAAGTAAATATGTGAATTATGAGTTTGTATGTTTGTGTGGGTGTGTGTGTGTGTGTGTAAGAACACATATGAGCATGTAGATCTAAGAACGTTTGTATGGATGAAAGTGTGTCAAAGCAGCAACTATTAAAAGTTCATTTATTTGTTTTTATATTCACTTTTAATTTTTGTGTAGTTTTGTTTTTAATTTTCAATTAAAAATATGCATTTAATTTTCCATGTTTCTGCTGGAGGATAGCAATTTTAAAATAGATAAATAGATCAAAAGTTGATAGACACGCTATATATAATTAATTATTATCGTTTTCCTTCAACAAAACAACAAATTTAAATCACGTTTCTAAAAACGTTTACCTAGAAGAACTTATAAAATATATTAAGTTTTTAAAGCACACAGAAAACTATTGGAATTTTTACAATTTTGCAGCAATAAGAAAACTTTAATTTCATCGCTAGGCCTTTTGTTTTATTTTATTTAAATTTGTAAAAAGAAAAAAAAACAAAAAATCATTCTGCAGTACAATACGCAACTGCATGCAGGACACATACATCAGAGTTACCATTACGTATACGTGATGTTGTCCTTTGCAGCGAATTAAAAACGTTTTATTAAAAGGATTTTATTCTCTTTGGCAAAAAACTGTTTTACAATTTTACAGAGCAAATAATTAATAGCAAAACTTTTACTGCAGCCTTACAGCAGTACATTAAGGCTTACATTTTATTTTTATTATTATTATTTTACATGCCTCTGCCTAAAAGAAAAAATTAAAATAAATAAAATATTACTCATACGTTATGCAACCCAAAGCTTAAGGGATCAACTCCTTTAAGAAGAGACAATTGGATAGAATTCATACTAAAATCGCATTTGGAAATCATTAAAGGAGTGATGAAATCGTTTTTCTTTTTTATAATTCCAAAAATGTCACATCCGTGCAATTTCTAAATATTAATAAAAATGATGCAACAACAATTTAAGAATAAATGTTATCGAAAGGAGGATTAGAAGTCTCAAATAAGTCTCCAACTGCGCCAATTCGATTCCCTGCAGCTCTCATTTTTAAAACAGTCCAAAATGATCTTTGTTAAGCTAGAATAATGATGATGTTTTCTCTCGTAATATCCTTTCCTATTGTTCAACTAAAGTATCACTTAGGAATTTTAGAAATACACTGATTAACAATATTTCATATAATTTCAATAATAAGAAATTTATTAAGTCGCTGATTTAAACTTAAGACTGACTAAAATATTTTTTAAATAATTTATTTTTCAAATAATTTTTTTTCAGCAGTATTCACAAGAAATAAAGCAGACTTGATCAGTACTTTAAAATTGTTACTTTAAGGCTCACTTGAAGTACACATTAATTTTTGTGAATACCACAGTAACTCTTTTCGATGTTTTATTAACCCGTTTCGTCCCAGTGTTCGATATTTCGAACAGTAAATTTCAAGAATTTTAATTTTTTTCTCTGTTTAGACTAAGAAAAAAAATTTTTAATGAAAATTTTGAAAAAAATTTTTAATAATAATATTTAAAAAAATTAAAAAAAAAATTTAAAACAAAAATTTGTAAAAAAATTTTTAATGAAAATTAAAAAAAAAAATGTTTAATGAAAATTTTAAAACAAATTTTTAATGAAAATTTTTTAAGAAATTTTTAATGAAAATTTTTAAAAAAATTTTTAATGAAAATTTTAAAACAAATTTTTAATGAAAATTAAAAACAAAAATTTTTAATGAAAATTTAAAAAAAAAAATTTTTATGAAATTTAAAAAAAAATATTTAATGAAAATTTTTAAAAAAATTTTTATAGAAAATTAAAAAAAAATGTTATGAAAATTTTTAATATTAATTTAAAAATAAATTCGGACATCTGATTCGTATCTTCTGGACTCAAATTACCATTTAACTACGAAGTTTTATAAACTGATTCGAAAAAAAATCTCTGGGACGATATGGGTTCAGCGAACATGATTTTAGTAGATAGTTATTGATTTAATGATTGTTTAATCATTCAGAAGAACAGATTCAATAAAAGTTTCGTCATTTCATTGTGAAATAGTGGTCATAAGGCTACCGTCTTGGATGTAGTAAATGCCCTATTTTTGCGGGAGATTGGTGTGTTATTGTCTGTAAATACATGAGCACCAGAGTTCGAAATAGAGTACATATTTTATCCTCTGTACACACAAATTTACATCAACGACATTGAAAAATATGACATTGAAAAATGTATGCATGCCTCACTTTATACACAAATAAATCTTGAGTGTACAGGACTGTGCATCATACCTCAAGTGTATACATTGCGGAGATGATAACATTGTATTTGTTTTGTAACTTCATAAAATTAATGTGTGTGTGTGCAGTAAAAGCAAACACTGAAAATATTATACATACCCAGCAGTTTCAAATTAAAAAAGCATATACAGCGGATGTACACGAGTACACTCATAGTTATACACAAGTAGAAGGTGTACACGATGAAAGAAAGACAATGTCTATAGTGTATTCAAGGTGTACATTGTATTAAATTTTGCTATATATTTCAGAGATCTCTGATGAGCACTTTGTGATATCCTACAGTATTTAAGGCATGAACATTTTACATAGAAATTTTGCACACATACATGCATACATAAATCCGTAGCAACACAAACCGCCCTCAATGAACTGTCCATCAACAACTTAAACATTTCGTCAGGCAATAAGAATCCATTAAACTGAAAAAATATAATACAACGTTGACTTTGACGTTGACGTAGAATGCTGGCATGGCCGCCAGTTAGTCCTTGTCTTATGTGATTTGAGTAAATATCTAAAGAAAATGCAGTAAAAATTATTCAAGTGTTGCAATTTAAAGGGAAAAAGATTTCATAACGTCAAACTTCTTTAATTTGTTAAAGTTTTATGTAAATTTAAAATGCTATTTATGAGCCGCTAATTTTATACCCTCCAAAAAAGAATTGAAGGAATATATTCACTTTGTCATTCCGTAACGCAGCGAAATATCCATGTAAGACCCCATTAATTATATATTCTTGATCAGTGATGAAATCCAAGACGATCTGAGCATGTCCGTCCGTCCGTCTGTGGAATTCACGATTCAGTCCAAATGAAAAAAGCCAGTCTTTTGAAATTTCGTATTAATATATCTTAAAGGATAGCACAAGTTAAGTTCAGAAAAGGGCTAAATCAGGAAAGAGGGAAAAAAGTTGCCCTAAGAAGAACTAAACCAACCCAGAAAAAACAATATAATTTTTTTTGTAATTTTTTTAAGCAAATGTAGAATTTTTATGTCAAAGAAGGTCCCATGTGTTAAACTTGGAGCCATAAAATTAAAAAAATTAGGTTTTGTATCCCGCCCACATTAGTGGGCGTTATTATATGCAAATATAGTACACAAATTTAACAAATTGTTTTACTTAAGCCTACATTCTTTAAAAACAACATTTTTAAGCTTTAATGATGAAGCTGAGACGTAAGCTAGTACTACTCTGCCCTACCCTCTCCTCCCCCTCTGCCCCCCCAAATGACCCTATAAAAATTATTTTTTAAATAAATTTTACATTTAATTATTCCGTACATTTATTTTTGAAGTTTTATGGCAAAGGTGAAATGTCTCCCCCACAGTCCTTGCCAGAGAGGCTCCGAAAAATACAGTTTTAATACCCTCCAAAGAGAATTGGACCCCAGAGAGTATATATTCTTGATCAGTGATGAAGTCTGAGACGATCTTGCAATTCCTATACGTCCGTGTGTGGAAAAAATGAAATAGTTTATTTTTGGACCCCGCCCCTTTTAGTGGGCGTTGACACATGATATTATATGCAAAAATCGTGTAAAACTTGAAAAAATTTTATTTTTTAAGCCTATAAAAAGCTGAGATGTTCTCTGATCTTGCAGAGGTGAAACGTCTCCCCCCACGGGCCTTCCCGGAATGGCTCTGTTAAAATAGAGATCTAATATTGGGTACAGAGATGTCTTAAAGGAACTCTGTCCCACCAAGTTAAACATTTTAAATTTATTTACTAAACATTTTTGGAGGGTATTTAAGATTCGACCCGGTCGAATATAACGTTTTTACTTGTTTATTCTAAAAATAATTTTGAAATTTTATTAATAGCTAGTATTGTATTCTGATATTTTTAAGCTTAAGGTCTCTTTATTTTAGTTTAATTTTTAATTTCAATATTTCGTCACTCCTTTGTGTGACTTCTTCAGGAAAGGAATGACGAAATATTGAAATTAAAAATTAAACTAAAATAAAGAGACCTTAAGCTTAAAAATATCAGAATACAATAATAATTAAAAAGAGGTCAAGAAACCAGAAGAATTTATTAATAGCTAGACGAAAATATTCATGCTTATGCAATACAAATTTGAACTTTTGCATAACAAAATGTGTTTTTTTCTTCATACTCGTTTTTTTTTTTGCTCAAATTACTTCCATATGGATAAAATTGAATGGTTCTATTATCTAACAATGTATTACAAATGCTCGCACGACAATATTTATAAAACAGAAACAATATTCATGCATATAATTCGCGTCATTGGTGTCATTTACTCACACGCTCCTTCACTTACTTGCTTATCCAACAGCAGCAGGGTTGCCACAATAAAGTTTTATCTTGTGCAATTAAAAAAAATGTTTTCAGGATAATGAATTAACACAAGCAATTGCAGTTCGTGCTTTTGAGCTATTCAAAAAATGTTCCATATATTTATTGTAAGCTATTATTGTAATTTTTTTATTTTTATTTAGACCAGCACCCAGGTCATGACCCTTGCATATGCAGTAAATTGCGCAATTGAGGGTATTTGCCTTTAATTTTGAAATAACGTTGAAGTCTACGGATAATTTAGCGTAAAAGCCAATGAAGTCCAGCCCCCATTCACAAAGTAAATGTTTAGTAATTTATTTACAATATTAACTCAGTTTATTTATTAAACAATGCTGGCAAGTCCTTCCTGAAATATTTTAATTTTATGCAAAAAAATGCATTTTTCAAATGTCCTTAACTGACAAAAAAAAATTAATTGATGATATCAAAGCATAAAAGAGATGAAGTGTCACATATTAGTTAAACGGTTTTTTTTATAGAGTGAGAGTTTAATAAAACAAGGAAATATATTTTTAATGTCAATGAAACGGGCTTTAATGGAAAGAAAATTTCATGAAATTAATGTTTAAATATGATTTTTGCCATGTGACCGCTATGGCTACCGCGTAGAAGGCGCAATCTGGAATACCAATTTTCAACAATTAAAAACATTTTCCATAAAGTGGAAGGACACAACCCTGGCCGCTAAGAACGGCCACGAGTTGATTGATTAGGATCTCCTGTGCAGCGGCTACAGCTTCTTCAGTGCGCACTGTTCGATGTCTCATGGGATGCACAATATCAGTAACAAACAGTAAATGTGGTCCGAAAACGATCTATTGTCCTTCAAAATAGGCGCTCTGAAGGACGATTATGTACGCCATAAAATGGAAGAAGTGCACGATGAATTTGACGAATAGAAGAATTATTTTGATTAAAAGTTTTAACAATTTGCATGCGTTGCTCCGGTGTTGTGACACTTTAAAAACAGCACGCTTTGTATGAGTTTTGTAGCGTGCGTCACGGATCATTATAATATTTTTTATATTGTAAGTCCAATACCATTGCTTTCCAATGGTGTATATTTTTATATAAATATTATAGCTTAGTTTATGACAAATAAAATATTATAAATAAAAAATAATAAAAAATAAAATAAAAGTTAAATAAAATGTTGTCTATTAATTTTTGTAGCGTGCGTCACAATTTCTGTTTTCCTATAAATTGACTCGGTAATATAGAGGGACAAGTAACTGATTGCATTAATGAATCGGAGAAAATGTAGCGTGCGTCACACTTTCAGTTTTCCCAAAAATGAACTCTGCAATATGGAGGGACAAGTGGCTGATTTCGTTAATGAATCGGAGAAAATTTAGCGCGCGTCACAATTTCAGTTTCCCCAAAAATGGACTCTGTAATATGAAGGGACAAGTAGCTGATTTCATCAATAAATCGGAGAAAATGTAGCATGTGTCACAATTTCAGTTTCCCCAAAAATAGACTCTGTAATATGGAGGGACAGGTAGCTAATTTCATTAATGATTCGGAGAAAATGTAGCGTGCGTCACACTTTCAGTTTCCCCAAAAATGTGCCCTGTAATATGGAGGGACAAGTAACTGCTTTCATTAATGAATTGGAGCAAATGTAGCGTGCGTCACACTTTTAGTTTCCCCAAAAATAGACTCTGTAATATGGAGGGACACGTAACTGATTTCATTCATGAATCGGAGAAAATGTAGCGTGCGTCACACTTTCAGTTCCCCAAAAGTAGACCCTGTAATATGGAGGGACAGGTAGCTGATTTCATTAATGAATCGGTGCATCACAAACTGTTGATGGCTTTTGATACAAAGCGGTAATATATGTATTTTGGTTTTAGATAAGCATTTTGGAATTCTCTTTGTCTTAGGAATTAGGTTTTGAGTGCTTTAGTAGGCAAAGTTCGCTAAAAGTTACGATATCAAACTTATAGTTCACTATGAAAGGAGCAAAAGTTAAATAGAACTTGTATAACGTTTCCTATTATTGTTGAAAATACTCAATTGGTAATAATTTAGAAATATTCAAAAATGGCTTGATTGAAATTACCATCAATTATTTTTCACCGAGTTTTAAGAAAGCAGGTTACCTTTAGCCACCTATTGCTATTTTGTTGTTGTTTGTTTTCGCAGGAATTCTTGAGCAAATGCTTTAATTACTTGTATGTACTCGTATAAAAATATAAATAAATTTTTACAACTTCTATTAACTTTAATTGACCTTTATTTTATTTATTTTATTATACTCAAAGTCTTTTTATGAAATATTGAAAATCGTATTTATTAAAATTCCATATATCATTAACAGTTTGTTAACATCGCTCGGAACTAACTGTTAAAAAATATTGAATTTAAATAAATAAAATTTTTACTAATTTTATAAAAAGGCTCCGAGCTCAATAAATATAATAAATTTTTTTTTATAGCTTTAAGTAAGTTATTCTTTTAAATAAACTATTTTTAGCCTTTCCTCTCAAAACTGTCTGGCAACGCTGGCCATTTACTGTATTACTTGTGTGCTACGAGTGCTTATGTAATTGTAGCAAAAGCACAAACAAAACAGCAACAACTAAACCGTCTTAAATTTTGTATAAACCGGCTTTGAAAAAAATGTTAGGCTCTTTTAAAATGTTGAAAAAGCAAATCTCTCGCTGAAAATTAAATTGATTATACAATTTACTTTGCAACAGCGCCTGCGTCTCACAGCGGCTCTTTTATTTAAGCTCGACACAAAAGCTGTTTTCTCACTCTTAAGAGCATTTTCGCCATCATCTCTTTAAATGTTTGAGATTTACCTTTTGTGTTTAAAAATATTTTAACGCTTTTTTATTGTTATTTTTTTTTTTGTATCAACTTTAAAAAGTATGTCAAAGTCAAATAATAAAAAACGATGACGTTACAGAAGCAGTTGTTGCATTTTTCTTGCCTTTTTGTATATTTCCAAATATATCTCAAATATCAGCGGTGAAAAAAGTGAATAAATAAAAACTGTTGCTGCTGCTGCTGCCAAGCATTACTTAACGCGAGCATGGCTGATGTTTTAATGTTTAGGCTACCGTCAGTTTTTAAGAGAATGTGTTGAACAATTTATTATATAATAAAAGTATTATGAAATATTATTAGATAGTATTGGAATGTTGGGTTTCAAATATTGAAATTAAATAATTTTTGTTTTGTGTCGCCTCGTCCTCTACGGGCTGTTACATAATTTTTTTTATAATATTTTATTTATTAAAGATAAACTATTATTGTATTCTGATATTTTTAAGCTTAAGTCTAAGACACAAAGTGTTATTTTTTGCAACAAATCAATTGCCTGCGTCTTTGTAAAACTTGTTGCTCCAATTCTAAAGATTAAGAATATTTTTAATTTGTTTTGTCTGGTTTTCAAAATGCATCCAAATTATTTGACTATTAAATATTTAGTCATACTATTTTTAAATTTTTTTTAAATTATTGCATAAACTTAACATTTTCAACACAAATTGTTTGATTTTTCATGTTCTTTGCGGCTTCTTCTCTTTTTTGCATTCACTGAGAACTGATAGCAGGAATAATTTCTCAAGGGAGATTCACGATACCATTTTTCCCTTCGTGTGGAATAAAAATTTCATGTGAACAAAAATTCCCCTTGTTGTTCACGATATGGGTGATTGTCTTGACGTGACGTTGATAAATAGTTACAGAATAGGGAGAATTATATTATGACTGCAATAAATTGTGTTATTTAAAAATTTTTTTGAAATAATGCCAATCATAAAAATCTTTGTGGCCAAGCACACAATGTCAACGTACCCATTGTGCACAATAATCCAATCGCTCTGACAGTCTCTGGATATCCTTTAAAGGGTTGAAAAATAACCGAAGACTGTTAAAAGCGGTTAAAGGCTGAAGAGAAGGAGTAATTCAGTGTTTACGATTTTTTATTTTTTTATGTTTTTGTTGTATTGATGACTGATTTTAATTGTTTTAACCCCAGGGCTGGTAGTAATGAAATTCTGCATACTAAATGGCCTTCTTAGCCAAAACAGTCATAAAAATTTATATCGATTGAAAAAAGAAATCATTCTTTTAAGTGTCTTTCGTTGCTGGAAAACCGCAAATTATTATTGAATAAGCAGAAAAACAAACGTTAAAACGAAACCGCGTCATCATATTAAACAAAAAAATAAATAAAAAATAAAATTTAAGTAACACAATACTTTAAATACGCTTTTAAATGCTTTTAAGCAAGTTGAGAGGGCTTGAATCACACAATCATCGTAACCAGTTACATAATTTTCAGTTAGTTAAAACATAAAACATTTAACAGATACAAACACACACACACACACACACGGCCATATGTACCAGCATGTTATAGACGGTTTGACAGACAGTCAGACACAAACAGTCAGAGCCGCGATATTAAAAATGTAGTTACGAAAAGTTTTGTAATAAATTTTGTGTTTGAAAATATTTTCGGGCTTTTTTTTTTATTTATTAAATTATTGCAAATGTTGCTGTTATTATTGTATGTTACACATAATCGAAGCGTGGGTTACAACAGATTTGTTTAAAACCCCCTCCACGCCGTGCCAAACCAACAACCGCAAACTAGCAGAGGCCCGCAAACTTTGGCTCTCTTGTCTTCAATTAAATTTGTTTGTTCACTTTCAGTGGCTGCTTTTGTTGTGAATTTATTGCTTAATTTGTTACAATGGCTTTTTTTTTGTTTTTTGTTTTTTGATTGTGTGTTTGTGTTTCATTTCTTTCATTAAGTTTAGCAAGAAACGAAAATATTAAATTGCAATTTGTGATTAAATTCATTTCACTCACATTTTAATTTCGTTCATTGTTTGCTCGTCTTGTAATCTTTTGTTCAACGAAATAAATTGTAAATTGTAAATTTTGTTATACATTTTAAAACAAAATTTTTGTAGTTGTAGTCTTGTTATTTAATCAATAATTTCATAAACAAAATTAACAACCGCCAACGAGAATTATAATAAAAATAATCTAAAGTTGTTGCATAAATTACAGTACAAATGCTTTGAGGCACGTAGGGAAATAGCAAAACAGCTTAACTACAATGAGGTAATTGCCATAAACAATAATAAATTAATTAAAAACTTATCAGATTTCAAGCGTGTTTTTTTTTGTTATTTTTTATGTGAAATAAAACTATTTTTATTTTTTATATTTTTTTATTGTTTGAAAAACTATTTTAAATGGGTAAATGGCTTTTGTGGGATATTAAGTTTAACATTATGAACGAACAAAGTCATTAATAATGTAAAGTATGAATGCTGTAGTGAGGAGTCCCACATGTCACAGGAAACGAAAAGGAGTAGGAATGTTATATTAGATCGAGTCGAGTCTTAAATACCCTACAATTATTTAGTAAATAAATTAAAAAATGTTTAATCTGTTGGTTCAAAGTTTCTTTAAGACATTTCTGTACCCAATTTGAAAATTATATTTTGACAGGGACACTCCGGGAAGACCGTGGCGGAGACATCTCTCCTTTATCGTAAAAACTTAAATATTTAATTTTTTAGAAATGAAGTGTACAAAAACAATTTTTTTTTGATGTGATCATTTAGGGGGCAAAGGTGTGTATAGGGGTAGGGCAGGGGAATATCAGAGAACATTTTACTGTTGTCGTGAAAGCTAGGTTAGGTTAGGTTAAAAGGGCAGTAAGCGAGAAAAACACTCGGAGGCCATAAAAAGGCCCATTGTGATGCCCAGACGACTACACCCTACACTCTCCTTTCAAGACGAAGTGGTGGTTCCTGAGAACCACCCAGAACTTCAAACAAAGCCCGCCAGGGCAGCCAGTGGCGCATCACTGAAGCAGTCCTGATCTCGCAGGAAACGTGAACCTAGATGTCTAAGCCCAAACTCCTGCAGGGCCGGACAGTCACAAAGGAAATGCTGTACTGACTCCTCTTCTTCTTCATCGAAACAGCTCCTGCAGCGGCCATCATGGGGAAAGCCCAAACGCTCTGACATGTGCCCAATTGCACAGTGCCCCGTCAAGACCCCTACCAGGAGTGCCAACGGCCTTTTCCCAAAAATCAAAAGTTGTCTAGTGCTAGCTCTGCTAAGCGAGGGCCATAGTGTTTTGGAGACCCTACTTGACCACCTGCCTGTCACCTCCCTCCTTGCCCACTACTGAAATTTGTTCAGAAGCTCAACTGAGGTAATGTCAATATCCCTAAGCGATACTGCTTCATACAAGGCCGAACTCGCTCTTGCGCATTCGTCCGCCATCTCATTTCCCTGAATGCCTTCATGCCCTGGAACCCAAAACTATTTTGACGTCATGCCAGAGATTGAATGCATGCCAGTACACATCTCGACTTTATTATTTCCGAGTCCAGGGCTCTAATTGCTGCCAGACTATCCACACAAATGTCAATATTTCTTGCCTCTAAATTGGGCCCATCAATTCTCAATGCTGCCTTGGTAATGGCATAAATCTGTGCTTGGAAAACTATCGAGGTATCGGGTATCCTGAGCGATACCGAAAGGCCAAGATCCTCGGAAAATACCCCCGAACCAGTGCCAGTGTCCATTTTCGAGTCGTCTGTAAAAGACAAGGTTGCATCACCACGAGTCGCGGATTTTCCATCCAGTCCTTCCTCTCCGGGAATGCGACTGAGAAGGATTTGTCGAAGCATATGACCGGAGTCATATAATCAGCCCGTCTACGCAGTACCTGCCCTCCTACCTTTTTGTCGTGAAAGCTAAAAAATTTAATTTATAAGACTTAAAGAATACAATCCGTTAAATATTTACACTATATTTCCTTGTTAAACGCCCATTAAAGGAGGCGGGGTCCAGATTTGAATTTTTTCTGATATTCTGGTTCTAAGTTCAACGCTTTGGACCTTCTTTGACATGAAAATAAAATTTAAAAAAACAGCTAAAACTTATATATATTTTTTTGGAGTTGGTTTAGTTCTTCTTAGGGAAATTTTTTCCCCTCTGGCTCGATTCAGCCCATTTACGAACGGTACCTGTGCTACACATCAGAATTTATCTATACTAAATTTCAAGGGTCTGACTCTTTCCGTTTGAACTGTATCGTGATTTCCACAGATGGACAGATGGACATGGCTAAATCGTTTTAGATTTGATCGCTGATCAAAAATATATCTTATGGGGTCTTAGATTTCATTATTGATCAGTAATATATATATTTTATGGGGTGTTAGAGGGATATATCGCTGTGTTACATACGGACTGACAAAGTGATTATACCCTCTAATTCTAAAAAAGGTATTGACAAGAAACATAAAATCTTCAAAATCTTACAAAAAATAATTTGAAAATTCGCGGATTTGAACTTCAGCCTGTATAATAATTTTTAGCTCAATAATTAAACTTTTTATTAAATAATTTAATTATCTATTTGATTTTATGAATGACTAACAAAAATCCATTTTAAAAGTGGAATAAAAAGCAATCACATGAACACATTTGAAAAGTTGTAGTGAGCAGAATAGTTAAATAATAATTATTTTCTTGTAACGCTGCAATTTATAGACATTCTAATAAAAATAAATTTTTTATAACTCTTTTATTATCAATTATTATTATTACGTTTGTTACTGCCAGTCATTTATCTTGTATTTCCGTCTACTTAGTGTGATTTTTTAATACTTCTACTTTGTGCCAACTTAGATTATCAAACAGATACTTGGCGATTTTGTAAAGTTAGTAATTAATATTTACGCCGCACCTTTTCCTAGATAAAATACATTTTAAGTTACAACGTTAAAATACACACACACACACACAAACAGACACATGAACCAGCAGGCAGACACCGTCTGTCAACAAGACAATCAATGAATGACGTTTCAGCTTCTAGTAGTTCAAGTTGCTTTGAATTATTATTTTTTTTTTGTCAACATTTTTATTATTACAACAACACTGTGTTTGATATTTCATAACAATATTTCAACGAATAGATTAAGTGAGTGAACAAGAATTGTGCAAGCGTTTGAAATGTCAATAACGGATCTTACGTGGTGTTTTTAGAGGAGAGGAAACGGCTGTAGGCACACAAATCTTTTACTTAAATGTCAATAAACAAATGACAACAATTTGAAATTTAAGGCAAAGTTAGACTTGCATGTATATATAAAAAAAAGAACGGTTTTTGGCAGTGTAAAAAAATACAAATGCAGGCGCTTAAGATAAAGTAAATTATGAAAACAATCAGTTCACTGTTCATGAAAATGATAAAAGTTTTACACAAGCAAGACTTTCAACGAAATTTATAGTTCAATACAATAAGAATACAATCGCTGTGATAAATTAAAGGTACGGTCAGACTAGTCAAAGATTTGCTCAAAAAAGCGTAACCACTAAATACTAATGACAAATATTTAAGAAATAGAGTATCACACATAACTGATCGGCAGTGCACACACAATCCAATATTCTTGGGAACTGTTTAACTCTATAAATATTTGCCTGAATTAAATATCTTTTCATTGGTGTTTTGAGGTTACGCTTTAGTTAAATTCAAGCAGATATGATAATTATTCTAAGGCACAAATGGAAGTCACCATTACTAAACTTACACAGCAGGGCAGAACAGCTATTTTCAAAAGTCGCTACACTTTCGTCATCAGTACTCGTGTGTATTTTTATACCCTTCACAAAAAAGTGAAAGGGTATATATAGGTTTGTCATTCCGTGTGTAATTTCTTCAATATGCACATGAGACCCCATAAAGTATATATATTCCGGATCCTTATGAATAGCGATGACGATTGAGCGATGTCCGTCTGTCCGTCTGTCTACGTGAAATCGGTTTTCCCAAGCCCCCAGAGGAGCTAGAGACTTCATTCTTGGAAATGAACTTAAATAGAGTGCTATTGAAATTCATAAAGATCCGAAGTATGGTTCCAGAGCTGGGAAGCTTACACCTATTTCTCGACGCAAAGTTTATACCAAAAATCAATTATCTTTTTTAATGTTTGTAAATTAAACCTATTTCGTGCTTTGGGGAGCCTTAATGGTTTATTAAAAACTAAAAAAATTGTTTTTTTTCCAGGGATGGGAAATTAAAATTTTTTTTCGGCCTATTCCGTATTTTGTAGTACATGTAGTAACTAAAATTGTTAAAAATTTCAAGTTTTTCTTTAACAAAACCACTTTATACGTCATGAAGATTTGCATTGACCAAAAAAAAAAAAAGTTTTTTTAATTCAAATTTTGCTTCCAGGGTGGGAAATTGAATTTTTTTTATACATGAAAGTAATCAAACAGGCAACTGATGTTGTTTTTTTTTTGTTTTTGCTAATTAAAACTGTCTTATAATTTAGGAAGAACAAAATTGGTATCAAAAATTAAAAAATAAAAAATAAAATTTCGAATCCAGGGAACGACAAGTGCAATATTTTATGGTACATGAAAGTTACCAAAATGGTAAAAAATTTGCAATTTTTTTTAAATAAAACTACTTTATACCTCAAGAAGCGTTGCACTGATAAAAAAAAAACAAACAAAAAATTAAAATTTCGTTTCCAGGGTTGGAAAATCGAAATTTTTTGGTACATAAAAGTAACTCTATAAGTTCCCAATTTTGGGTTTTTTCAGTGACTTAAACCTATTTTATACTTCGCTAAGAATTAAATTGGTATTAAAAATTTTAAAAACTAAAAATTCGGTTCCAGGGTTGATTCATAAAAGCAGCCATATTATTTGTTATTTTTGATTTTTATGATGAATTATACCTGCTTTATATATCAGGAAGATATAAATTGGTATTGAAAACCAAAAAAAATCTAAAAGACGATTCTACGGTTGGACAATTAGAACTTTTTGGGCTACATGAAACGGATATTTTGTTTTGTTTGTAAATTAAACATATTTAACATTTTTGAAAGACGTTCAGAGGTATTAGATATAAGAAAAGCCAAACATTTAGGTTCCTAGCCGCAAAATTTAAACGTTTTCTTAAATATAAAATTAACTGATAACATCATTTTGATTTTTTAATTAAACCTACTTTCTGTTTTGGCAAGAAAGAAAGAAAGAAGAATTACATCTGTGAAGGGTATTTAAGATTCGGCATAGCCGGATATAGCACTTTTACTTGTTTATTTTATAGTTATAGTTAGAACTGCAACTGTGATGTTATTTCATTTTATTTAAGCCAAAGGTTTTAGTTCGAATTTTGTATTTAAGTGTTCGTAAATTTTTTTTTTATTTTTCTGAAAAGCCAGTAGATTAGTTTTTAAAGTGGAGAATTTTTCGAATTTTTTTCTGTTTTTGGTATATTTAAATTCAATTAATATTTGTAGGATAAAATTCGTAGTATTAAATTAATAAAAACACGATATAAACTGGAGAGAACAAGCAAAACAAATTAATTTAAATTTTTTGTTATTGTTAATTTTGAATTAAGAACGGGGCTCAGGATATCACTCCTATACATGCAATGCCTTAAGTCCGACTTATTGAAAAAAAAATGATATGATAATATTAAAACACATTAGAAGAGGGACAATTTTTAGAAGCCGTTTTTAATTGTTTTTTTTTAAATATTTCTAGTTCGCCAAAGATTTTCTGAAATAGCGGCAAAGGAGCACCCTCCTTATATATTATATGTGTTATATACTATTTTAGTACACGAAATTGTCAATTCCATGTGGTGCTGCTCAGTGAGCAGTGCTCTATGCCTTCGTCATTAAAACAATATTTATTACAGTAACACAATAATATCGTGCTTAGACCTGCGGTCAATATTCACTAATTACACTGTACAACAAAATCAAATTTTTTCTAAAATTACAAGGTCCGACCTAAAAATGTTGATAGAGGAGACAAAAAAAAAAAAGACACGTGTATCGGCGTTTTGAAAGTTTACATCTGAATTTCATTTGAGGGTGCATTAAAGTTTCCCAGCTCTGGCACATTCTTATTGTTAATCGGCATAAGAATCCATGTGATCCTTACATTTTAGGTATAAAATGTGTTCAGCAAATTTATGTAAAATGTTACGGAGAACATTTTTATAGAATATGTTAACCCTCTAACTCCTCAAGGTATGGGTCTTTTTTGTCCTTCTTTTTTTTTTGTCTCCTCTATCAAAATTTTCATGTTGGACCTTGTAATTTTTTTTGTGTTGTACAGTGTTATCTATTTACGTGCTATGTCTCGACTAACTTTGTTCTGTGAGTTGCGTTTCGCTCTCTAAACACACTTTTTAGCAGTGCTGCATTTGTAATTTTATAACAAGTATGTGTTAATTGAGCAATCACTTTCTTATAATTGAGCTCAATAATGGCATTAATTGCGATCAGCGTAATGTCTGAACACCACATAATGCAGATCAGGAACCACCACTTCTGGCTTTGTGTTCTGCATTGGAACTACATGGGCCAACAGCAGCCACAGCGATTTTTGTTGTTATTAATGTCTGATGCTCGCTAAACAATTTATCGAAATATTTGTGTATATAATTCTTTAATTTTATATTCAATTGTGTAAAATTTTTTAATATTAACAGATAGTAAGTTACTTCAAAGTACTTTTCAATACAACTTACCTGAAAAGAGAAAAAGAGAAATTTGTTAGTTTTTTTTGTTAAAAATACTTTAAAAAAATAGTCGTATATTGAGCATAAATAGTTTTAAAGATATTATAAAATATTTTATTACATTTATTAAGATCGAGGTCTTTTTATAAAATTATTTAGAATTTTATTTTTTAAAATTCAATATTTAAAGTCAAATATTTCGCAAGTTTGTACCATGAAAACTTTTCATAAAACATGGGATTTAATAAAATTTAAATATTAGAGATAACCTTAAGTTTAAATCGCATTTATATAATTCTTCAATTCAGGAATATGTCGTTTCTTGCAATACTTTTTGAAACATAATAGAAAAAAAGAACTTAGGGAGTTTAGAAAAAAAGGTTTTTTTTTTAAATTTCTTTTGCTGAACTTTGCCAGAATGCGTCTGATGATGATGTCAGAATGGAGAAAACCATCGGCCTTATCAAAATTGTTAAGAACCTGAAGAAAACTGAAAAGCAGAATATGATTTTATCAAAGGAGCATCTATTTACTAAATAATTCACATCAGCGCCATCTAGCAAAGAAATTAATGGCATGCCGCGACAGGAATATAATTTATATTCGATTTGTGGTAAATATATTTTGCACTGGTTTGCGCAAATAGAACAGAGTTTGCATTAATTGTTTTAATAATTATTTTTTTAGATTTCGATAACTAGATATAAAGCTAATTTTGTTTCACTATTTTTTAGTGAAAGCAACAGTTAGCTTTAACGAAGTTCCACTGTTGTCTAAGTGATAAGTTGAGAAATATTTGAAATAAATATATTTTCAATTTCAGAAGCCCCCAAAGACTTTAAAAGAAAATTAAATTTCGACTTTATTTATAGTTTTTGTCAGACGATGCTTTAATTAAAAATCAATTAATAATTATAATTAAGCGGCTAAACATGATAAAACAATACCTTAAATATAGATTGTTAATTATAAGTAATTAAAAAACCCAAAACTGTTTTAAAAGAAATAGTCTTTAAACAAAAAATAAATAAAATTTAATTTCAATATATAAAAACTTTACATGAGATTCAAAAAATAATATTTTATTATTATATTTTATTGAATTTTCATAAAAAAAAACAAGCTATATATTTTATTATTTTATTGGTGAAATGGATAAACCTCTAATACCTTCTGTAAAGCAATTGAAGAAACCTCCTGATAAAATTTGGGACAAATCTAAGCTTCATGATAAAAACATTCCGTCAAATATTAATAATGCTTCTGGGACGTCTTCAAGCTCTCTTCATCGTTCAGTCATTGATTCTGGTGTCTCTTTTAATATTGTGAGTGATGATGCCTTTAATTTGGATTCACACTTAGACAAAACTCGTCAAGAAAATTTATCTTTGCAACATTCGAATGACGATGCGCTATCCAGTTTCCTTTCCCAAGATGAAAATTGTGACATGGCAAATTATTCAGGTGATACTGATTTTGAATTTATTAGAAATAAAAAATACAAAAGAAACTCTCAGGGGAATTTAAAGGTCGATTTATCTAACCTTAAATCTGCAGAAGTTGACATTAGACCGTCTTCTAGTCAAAATAGGTTTGCAATTTTTGAAAATTTAGATGTTGAATCAAATACAATTAATAATGTACAAATGATTCCGAAGACGAAAAAACAGAAAAGTATAAAACAATTTTGTCCACCAATATTTCTTTATCGTGTCAACATTAAATCTTTGGTCGATCAACTAAAAGTTAAGGGTATTGATTTTAAAATAGTAAACAAAAGTAATTTTAAAAGTAAACTTTATTTACGTGATGTTTCAGCTCATTCAGAGATGATGCAAATTCTTAGGGATAAAAATATTGATTCCTATTCATTTACACCTTTGGAATTGAGACGTCAGTCTTTGGTATTACGTGGTCTTTATTTTGATACCAATATCTTGGATATTGAATCTGAATTAAACAAAATTGCACCTGAAACAATTCATTCCGTCTCAAAATTTAAAACATCTTTTTCAAAAAAAAATAATTTAGAAACTGGGCTTTTCTTAATTTCACTTAAAGAGGGTAAACGCTTAACTGATTTGACTGGTATTCGATTTGTTTTGAATCAGGTAGTTACTTGGGAAAAGCCAAAGAAAAATCAGAAAGTAGTACAATGTTATCGCTGCCAAAATTGGGGCCATATGGCTAAAAATTGTAACCGTTCTTTTGCATGTGTTAAATGCTCTTCAGATCATGAACCTGGTAAATGCACTTTTATTTCTGATGCTGACAGTCAGCCTTTTTGCTTTAATTGTCAATCTTATGGCCATCCAGCAAGTTGGCGTGGTTGTTCATCATATAAGAAGTATTTAGAAACAAAAAAAGAAATATTTGATAGAGTTAAAAACAGGAAAGATCAGGCACTGAGTAATGTTTCTTTGGCTTTTAACTCAAACTTTATTGATCCTAATCGTTCGTTCGCTAGTCATTTTGGCAGTAAAATTTCAAACAAACCTAATATTGTTAATGAATTTTTGAAATTAGCTAAAATTTTATGTGAACCTGATTCACTGGAAGTTAGAATTATGAATTTTATGAAAAATTTCAAGTCTTTGTCAAAATCTGAGGCAATTTCCGAATGTAAAAGTCTTTTTAAAGAAGTTATTTCAACATATGGTCCGTAGGGTATTTAAAATGTTAACATTTAATGTTAGATCTCTTGTAGAGACTAGTAGAAGACTAGATTTAGCAAACGTTCTTAATTCAAATAACATTGATTTTGCTTTTATTCAAGAAACGCATCTTAAATCATTTCATAAAGTTTATTTAGATAATTATATTTTTATTAGAGATTTCACTTCACAAGGTGTTGGTGTTGCCATAAAAAAAAATTATTATTTTTCTAAATTAGAAATTTCTGGTGTATTGTTTCCCCATATTTTTATTGAGGTGCGTGTAAATATAAATAATATTATTAAAAAAATCTTAATTGGTTCCGTTTATATTCCGTGCAATTTCAATGCTGTTCAATTTGAAAATGGGTTAATGAACATTGCAAATTTTTCAAACGATTTTGATGCTCTATTAATTGGTGGAGATTTTAATTCTAAAAGTATATCTTGGGGGGATAGTTTGACCAATTCAAATGGTCAATTATTTAATAATTGGTTAAATCTCCACTCTCACTCATTTGTTAGACTTTGCGACTTTGTGCCTTCTTATCCTAACGGGTCCTCGTTTTTAGATCATTTTCTTTTGAGTTCTAATATTGTTGATCTTATTAGTCCAAACTACAATGTATCTACTTTATCTTCCTTTTCTGATCATTTTCCTTTAAATTTAAATTTGAAATTCTTAGATTTTGAGTTCATTATGATTCCTCCGGTTTCATTCTCTTCATACAAAAATACCAAATGGGATGTTTTTAAGAATGATTTGACAACACTACTTTTAGAAAATTTTCCCCCTTCAGTAAGTAACTTATTGAATACTGAAATTGATTTTTATATTGACGAATTTACTTCAGCGGTGAATTTTTGCTGTGATGTTCATTCTGAGAAAGTTGAACTTAAATCTAATAAATTTGTTCCTTCTGAATTTGTGAAAAACCTATTTAAAATAAAATACAACTGGCAAAAAGAATTGAAGACGATTTATAATACAACATTAAATAGATATAATTATCGTTACAAGCTTATTTCAAAGCAAATTCAGCTTTTGAACATTTTGATTAAAGAACAAGTTAGCAAGGAAAATATTAAAAATTTTAGTAAAATTCTTGAAAAAATTGGTCCGGGTCCTCAAGCACATAAACAAGTTTATAACATTTTAGGATATAAAAGAAAGACATTTATTAATGATTTATCAGTTAATGGTTTAATTATTGAAAATGACAGCAATAAATTAAATATATTAAGAAATCATTTTGCAGAGGTCTATAGTGGGAATTCCTTAGATAGAGATTCTTCTGAAATTGATAATTTTGTAAACACTTTGGATCAGAGTAGTTTATTTACTTTCAGTGATTCTTTTTCATCTTTAAATATTCAAAATTGCAATCGATTTATAAATGTAGATAATTTATTTTCTCTTACTAAAGAGTTAAACAACAAAAAATCAGCAGGTATTGATAATATTTCCAATTTTGTAATAAAAAATTTTTCAATTAAAGCATTTGAATTTTTGGTTATAGTTTTTAACAACTGTATAAATAATGCATATTTTCCAAATAGTTGGAAAATTTCCAAACTTTTTCCAATTAAAAAGATTCCTAGTTCTTCTGATATCAATAATCTAAGACCTATTTCTTTATTATCAAATTTAGGTAAATTATTTGAAAAAATTATTCGTGAAAAAATGGATTTAAATTTAAATATTAATTATATTCCAAATTTACAATTTGGTTTTAAAAAAGGTCATTCTACCGTTGACGCTTTATCAAAATTCCAGAATGATGTAGTTTGTAATTTGAGACAGCGATGTTGTACAGTTGCAATTTCACTTGATGTAGAAAAGGCTTTTGATAGAGCTATTCATAATGCAATTCTCTTCAAAATGTCTACAATTGGTTTTGATCATCACGTAATTAAACTTTTTAAAAGTTTTTTCAATAATAGACGTTTTTGTATACAATTGAATAATTCCTTTTCTGAGTTTGGTCATGTTGCTTGTGGAGTTCCACAAGGCTCTATTTTAGCTCCTCATTTATACAATATTCTAATGTCCGATTTTCCTCATAATTTTTCAAACTCAACTGGTATACTTTATGCTGATGATTCATTACTTTATGCTCATCATGAATCACCTATAACAGCACTTCAAATTGTGTCTGGTCATTTAAATAAAGTGAATGATTTCTATAATTTTTGGGGCATTAGAATTAATGCTTCAAAAAGTGAAGCAATTTGTTTGAGAAATGCATCTGGAAAATGCGCTTATTTTGTTGTGCCTCAAAGCAAGAGATTGAAACTTTATTTGAATGGTGTTGAAATTCCTTTCAAAGATAAATTTAAATACCTTGGTATTTATTTTAATAAACTTTTTAAATTTAATGACCATGGTAAATTTGTATTAAACAAAGTTTACAAAGTGAAACATTGTATAGGAAGAATTTTATCGCATAAGTCTCTTCCTGTTAAAACAAAATTGTTAATTTATAAAACTTGTTTAAGGCCAGTGCTTTTATACGGATTTCCGATATGGTTTACTATTTCACCTTCAATAATGAATAAATTCGAAATTTTTGAGCGAATGATATTACGTTCATGTATTGGTAAAAACTTTGTTTCTCGTACGAAAAGATTTTCAAACGCTGTAATTTATGGGGAATCAATAATAACTCCTTTAAGTTCTTATGTTATTAAAATAATTAAAAATTATATTCATAGATTACATATCCATGAAAATGATATTATTAAGAACATTATTCTGTCTCAACATAGTTTCAATTGGACTAATACCAGTTATTTATCTCCCCTTGGTATGCAAAATGACTTAGCTACTTCGTCTTCGGAATTCTTTAAAAAATCTTATCCAGGTTCACATAGAGGTTAATTATAGAATTTTTTTTTACTTTTTTTTGTTCATATTTTATATAATTTTTTTATATGTAGTTTTTAAGTTTTAACAATAAGTCTATGTATATTTTTTAGAGTTATACACTCACGAAATTGTTAGCATCGGGAGCAAATGCGTTGTCAATTTAAAATAATGTTTTTTTTTTAAATGTTTACTTTTTATGTTAAGTTTGGTACTGTAATATTCATAACATAGTTTTTAAGACATTACATTTCAATCTTAAATATTTCAAAATTGTTATACACATCTTTCACATCCTATTATTATACAAAACAAGGCTCAATAAATTAACTATAACTATAACTAAACTTTACATGAAATCTTTCTTAATATTATGTTGTTTGTGCAATACGTTGCTGCAAAGCATTCTATTTTTTTTCTAATTTTCATAAAAATCAACTTTTTTACAATTTTATCTGTAAAAGCAATTTATCTTTATTACCGTTACTCATTCGAAATGTCTAAAGAAAAATAAAAAATAATAAATAGAAAAACTGCTCAGAAAATGAGGACAAAAGTTTACCAGCTTCAATTTTTTTTTATAGAAAAATAAGAAGAAACAAACAAAGTGGGCCAGCAACACCAACATCAACGTAAATACAAACGGCACTGGTTGGCTTGTTCGTTGCTGGCAAATGTAAGCCGAGCCATGGATTTTACAACAAGCTGTTGCAATAACCAAGAGTTGCGCTAGAAAAAAAATGTTGCAACGTTTTTGCAATTTCTTGTTTCACTTATTGGAAACTCATTTCAAGTAAATTGTGAATGAAATATAAACTTTTTTTTCACAAGTTTTCTTAATGCAGACAGTTTATTTACGGCGTACACTTTTGATAACGTGTATTTCTTAATTTATTAAGAAAGCATTTTTTTGTTCAATTTTAATATTGAAGACTCAAAATTAGGTGAGCAACTGTGCCATTTTCCTTAAGCAGTTAATAGTGCACAGAATAGACGCATAATAAGTGTCGCGCAATAATCTTATGCAACTTTTAACTGAACTCGTTTTTATACAAGAAAACTGATCTGTCAGCCATCAGATGGGAATGGAATAGGTGGTGGTACAAATAAATAAGGCAAGTGCTGTTGAGATTAACTGTAAAATTTAACTGTAAGTGCTGCAAAGGCCTATCTCTTCTATGTAGTACAACAGTAATGAGTTAGATTTTCTAAGTACTTGTTGTTGCAATTTTTTCACTGGATGTTTCACGTAACAACGAACAAAGGGAAAGCATTGCCATCTCTTTGATTCGGCATGTTTTTGTTTTTTTATAAAATATTTTTATACGTGCAAGCGAATAATCGTTATTCTAATAACTTGCTTGTAATTATTTTTGTGTAAAGGTTTTAGTTCGAATAATATAATGTGAATTACTTATGGATTAAGATTTTTATAGGTTAATTGTTCGAAATTTTTGTTTTAAACTCAGAGAGACATGATAAATATTCTAAGGAACAAAGGAAAGTCAACATCAGTTTTTAGTTAATCCACTTACACAGCAGAGCAGAACAGCTGTTTTCGAAAGCCGCAACGCTTTCATCATCAGTGCGCATGTGTGTTGTGTTTGTTACCACTTATTAGGTGGCCTAGTTGAATATGATAATAAACAAATTTTATTAAGAAATTGCATACGAGAATTGTATCAACCTGATGGTAACACATTATTGTTTTAATACACGTGTTGCCGTTTGGCTATTTTCTTCATGTCCCATTTTTCTGAATTTTTTGTTCCAATTACTTATATTTGGAAAATTTTTTTTAAACTTTTTTGACCGAATATTTTTTTAAAATTGTTTTCCTTAAGAAAGCTTTATACAAATTATATTATTCGAATATTTTTATTCGAATAATATTATTCGAATATTTTTTTATTCGAATAATATTATTCGAATAACTTTTAATCGAAAAAATTTTATTTTTCTTTTACTATTCAAATACACTTTAGCCATAGTTTTATTCCGCTAGTTTTTTTATTGAACAAATCTTTTGCATATTTGAACTCGAATATATTATTCGAATAATTTTTACACAAATCATTTTAATAAATTTTTTGTTTATTTTTTTTACTGGAACAAACAACACTAATTAATTAAAAGAAAAATTACATAGATTTATTTGTAACCGAGTTATTTCTATTCAAATAAGTAATCAGCTGATTCCATGACTCCAGGCTAAAAGCTTTCTTTTTGTATGCTGTTTTCAGAAAAATTCTTTACACTATATCGTCATTCATTTCGTGTTGCAAAATTATTTGTGATTCGAATAATATTTCAGGTAATGCGCGTTATTCGATTAACACACTTATTAGTTCAATAATTTCAGTGGTATGTTTTTTTTGATTTTTATTCGATTGATTTTAATTTAAATTATTATATTTGATTATTTCAAATTCGTATAGGCTGAAACTAATTTATTTTTTTCGAAAACTTTTTCTTTATTTTTTTGATTTTTTTTTATTAAATTTATTCGACTATTTTTCTGTTATTCATTGAGTTCCCATGATTTTTATTCATTTTTAAATCATTTTACTTGACTAATCAGTATTTTTATATTCCCGATTCGATTAGGAAATGATTCTTTTTCAATCGATTGTACTTGCGAATTCACAATAAAATAAAAACATTTTCAATTTTGATTTAAATTAAATAAAAATTCTGCAGAATTAAATTTCTTTCACTTTGTAGTTTAAGGAAATTTTCGCTGAGGCATTGAAATCATATTTCTCTCTTTAGATTTAAGATAAATATTTTATTCAAAAATGTCATGGTCTCTAGTACAAGGCTAATAAGTTAATTCAAATCTAGTTTGTTGATTGCAATTTTATGACGATTTTCTTTTCTAGAAACAAAGTAACATTTTCTACTTCATAACAGGAACAAATGCTATTGAACTTTATTTTAAAATAAAAATTTGTTGCTGAAATAATTTTTAGTTACTTCACTATATCAGAATCACATTAAATGGTAAGTTTTTAGTGCAAAGTGCAAGATATGTAGCCTTTTTTTTAGAAAATGCTAATAGAGCTTTTGTTACATTTAAATTCCGGATATGAAAGTTAATCAGCACGCTGGAGTATAATTGGCCTTGTTAAAATTATTCAATTAAGTATTTGGAATATTTTTATAATAACGAACAACTTTATTAAATTTTTCAATACATCCTCCTAGAAATTACACATGGCCAAAGGGGAGAAAAATTGCGATTTTCCATACTCTATTTTCTTGGTTATATATTCCCTCTTTGACCTCAATGCTACACATGAATTCTAATATCTGAGCGAGAAAACGAACGTTATAAATTTCATAAAATTGCTTCTTTTTTATTTTTTTTTGTATGCAATATATTTTATGCTTTATTAGCATTCATTTCTATGCATGAATTCAAAGAACTTATTTTATTTTCAGTTTTATTAGTGCCACCCCTTAGGCTTGCGGGAAATTACACTAGAATAGGCAAACAAACTAATGAATTTTCTTTGTGGTATGAAAAAAAATTCAGAAACGTTTGTAAAGAGCAAGTTTGAAGAAATATTAATTAAAAATTAATATGAAATATATATTGCACTAAACAAATGCAAAATATAGGAGATATTTTTATTGTTTTCGTTTATTAAAAAAATCATTTTTCATGTGCTACTTTTGCAAAGAATAGAAATCAATAATTGGATGTTGTAAGTTAATGAAATATTCTGGGAAGACTTAATTCTGTGTTTAATATTAAAATAAAATGAAAATATATAGAGAGAAAAACACATAAAAAAGGCAACTTTTTAAGGGAAAGAAAAAATATTTGCTGGCTACTTTCAAATTGCATCATGTCGTTCAGTGCGATTCTCTATTTTATTACTTTTCTTTCAAAATATTCATGTCCATAGAAACTGATTAATTTGCACCATATTTGTTTTGAAAAATGTGAATGGAAATTTATTAAAAATTAAACATTTTTTTAAGGCCAATAGTGATAGAACTGTTCATTATTTGTTATGCTTTTAGTTTTAGACCCTCCAAAAAGAATTTGTCATTCCGTGTGTAACGCAGCGAAATATTCTTCCAAGACCCCATAAAGTATATATATTCTTGATCAGCAATGAATTCCAAGACGATCTAGCCACGTCCGTCCATCCATCTGTGGAAATCACGATTCAGTCGAAACGAAAAGAGTCAGACTTTTAAAATTCGGTATAGATAAACTATGAAGAATGGAACAGGTCAAATGGGCTAAATCGGAACAGTCGTAAAAAAGTACCCCTCAAAGAACAAAATAATTTTTAAACTTTCTTCGTAATTTTGTTAAGCAATTGGTATAATTTCTTTTGTCAAAAAAGGTCCAAAGCGTTAAACTTGGAGCCAGAATATCAGAAAAAAATAATTTTTTTGACTCCGCCTCTTTTAGTGAGCGTTGACGTAACTATATAACTAGTTTGAATATATAACTAATTTTATTCCTTAAGCCTGAGTACCGTAAAAATCAAATTTTTAAGTTTTTACAACGGATCTGAGATGTTCTCTGATCTCCCTCTGGCCTAACCCACCTTTGCCCCCTAATGACCCTATTCAAAAACATTTTTTTGCCCTCAATAGCGTCAACAATTTACTTTTTAAGTTTTTACGACAAACGTGAGATGTCTCCCTCACAGCCCTTCCCGGAGTGACCCTGTCAATATACAGTTTTAAGAATGGGCCCAGAAATGCCTTAAAGGAACTCTGACCCAGCAGGTTAAATATTTTTAATATATTTACTAAATATTTGCAGGGTATTTAAGATTTCACGCCGTCGAATATAACGTTCTTACATGTTTTTTAATTTAAATTGTCTTCCAAAAATTCACCAAATTTACTTTAATCAAGACAAGTCCTTTCCATTTAACATCATCAGTTCATAACAAATGGTAATTTACAATCTCTGCTGTTATATAACACTTAATGATGTTTAAATAATAAATGAAAAAAATGTTTTATAATGGCAGCCAGCAGCACACAACAATAACATTCACACTCATAAAGTTCTCCATCAGTCATATTTTTTACAATAAAAAAAAATTAAACACAAACAAACAAATAAAAATGTACCCTAAACAAGTGGGGCAATGAACTTAAAGTGTGTTTGCCTGTATTTGTGTGTGAGTGTGTATAAAAAGCAACAATACTCTACAAAGCAGAAAATTTCACAAAGAGAACAAGTAACCCCACTCAGGCATTTAACGGTAAGTGCATGAGAAGGGGATATTTTTTGATGCTCTCAGAATTCTGTTGATTGTTTTTAAGTTTTTTTTTGCGCCCCTACAAAAATGCCGTATGAAATATTTTCGCAACTTCATGCTAAATATTTATTTTCATGCTCTTTTTGTTGTTGTGGTTATTTAATTTATTACCTTTTAGTTAAATATTGGCAATTATTATGGTGACTCTAGGCAAATAAATATTAATAGTTACAAATTTTCCACAGCCATATAGTGATGCAATGTTTTTGCTCACTTGCATATTTTAGTACACTATGAATTCCTGCACTTATTATGAATAAAAATTAAGATTTTCATTATGCAGATTTAGCACAAAAACTTAAGCAGCCGGATGAAAAACTATTATTCAGTCCATTTAATAACAAAGCAGGCAGGCATAAATGAAAACTCTCTGCTATTTGCCGACAGAAATTTACCAAGTAAAGAAAAACATTTAATCCAAACACTCATAAATATCAAAAGAGTATGAAAAGAAAAGCTTCACGGTTGAAAGCCAAGAAAGGCTCTTAATACTTAATGTTAACTTTATATTCTTGCAATTATAAATTTTGTATAGCACATGCAGATCTTTAGTTACAAAGAAGCCTAGCAGCCAGGAAAATAAAATAATTGCTCACAATTAAATGAGTCATTTATTTTGAGCAGATTTTTTAAGTAGAAATAAATGGAAATGGTGAAATTCTTGCAAATTAAATAACATTATTGAATTCTTATGTAGTAAGAATTTTAACGAACATTTATATTGCTATATTAAATTGAATTAAGATTCATAGGCTAATTGTTCGAAATTTGTTTTTAAATCTCAGAAAGACATGATAAATATTCCAAGGCACAAAGGAAAGTCAACATCAGTTTTATTCAACTTACACAGCAGAGCAGAACAGCTGTTTTCGAAAGCCGCAACACCTTCATCAGCAGTGCTCATGTGTATTGTGTTTGTCACCACTTATTAGGTGGCTTAGTTGAATGTGATAACAGTTCCTATTTACACAAATTTTATTGGGAAAAAGAATACGAGAACTGTATCAACCTGATGTTAACATGTTATTGTTATAATACCTGTGTTACCGTTTGATTATTTTTCTTCATGTCCCATATTCTGAACTGATGTTGACTTTCCTTTGTGCCTTGGAATATTTATCATGTCTTTCTGAGATTTAAAAACAAATTTCGTACAATTAGCCTATGAATCTTAATTCAATTTATTGAATTCTTGTTATTGCTTCTTATTCATTTAAGTTGAAATGTGAAATAACATGTTGCGTTATTCTAAGAAATTTTGGGTAAAGGTTTTTGCTCCGGCGAAATTTTGCAGACGAAGGAAGCTCCTGTAAGGCGTTCCTTAGTACAAGAGAGTTCCAATCGCTGTGGGCAATGTTCAGCGACCAGGGTTGTGCCTTCGGCATTGATACAGACTGACAACTGCACATGAGAAAATATTGATGCGGTATTCACGACTAAATAAGGAATCGAACTCGTGATCTTTGTAGCCTATGCATTAGCTGATCCAGCCAAAAGCACAATCAAATTGATTTGCTGCAATTGTAGTAGCAATTTTTCCTTAGAAAATTTTCTGTAGAGAAATTTTAAGTACTTCAGGCTGCACTTTCTTGTTAACAAAGAATAGGGAATTAATTTTTTAGCCGTTACAACTATGAAAGGAGCATAATTTTTATATTCAATTGAATTAAGATTCATAGGCTAATTGTTCGAAATTTGTATTTAAATCTCAGAAAGACATGATAAATATTCCAAGGCACAAAGGAAAGTCAACAACAGTTTTATTCAACTTACACAGCAGAGCAGAACAGCTGTTTTCGAAAGCCGCAACACCTTCATCAGCAGTGCTCATGTGTATTGTGTTTATCACCACATATTAGGTGGCTTAGTTGAATGTGATAACAGTTCCTATTTACACAAATTTTATTGTGAAAAAGAATCCGAGAAATGTATCAACCTGATGTCAACATGTTATTGTTTTTTTTTTTCTTTTTTTTATAATACCCATACTTTTTTTTTAAGGAAAATTTCTCTTATTGTATAGAAAATTTGCTGGGTTAAATACAATATTCCACTTGAAATTTTTATTAATTTCCTTTCTTTCCCAGTCTTGTAAATTCTTTATTCAACTTCATCATACGATTGTGTACGGTTGCTTGCAAACATCAGCATTTTCTTGGTGTTTCTGCAAATATTTTCTTGTTTTTCTTTTTTTTTGTACTGTAAAAATACCTAAAATATTTAAAATACCAATCAAGTCTATTTGTATTCTGGTGGTGCAAAAAAATAATGCAAATTTATTTTATTTTATTTTTTTTTTTTTTGTATTTATAACATGAGTTTTTTGTTTGAAAAATGTTTGCAATTTATTGCTTGAATTTGTAGAAGATGCTTAACAGCCATACCTAAATACGGGCGGAAAGCAAAACGTTTTCTTCCGCTGAGCTTTAACGCTGAAATGCCATACCTAAACAAAAGCGGCAACGTTATGTCAAAAAAAAATAATAAAAACAGGGTTATTACACAAACAAATTAAACAACCCTGATTATTTTAACAGCTGGACGGACGACATTTGTGATTTTGTTATTGGAATTTTTGTACAAATTACAAACGTGCATGTATGTATATAATCATATTGGTAATATTTTCTTACCTCCATTTTCTAATATGAAGTGTACACATTTTTTTTTATTATTTATTTCACTTTTGTAAATTTTTGCTTTTTTTCTCTGATTCCAACTGTTTTCTTTTGCAACTAACTTCATTGGGAAACGCTCTGTCAAAATCGGATTTTCCAATAGCAAAGCGTTGCCGCCGCGTTATTTCGGTATGCTCCATACAAAATGTATGGACATGAGAACTTTTGACAGCTAAAAAACGCTTGCCGCCCGTATTTAGGTATGGCTGTAAGACTTGTCATCTCCGAAAATTATATATATAAAGAAATATGGTAATCTGAGGAATTTTCTTGATTTGTTGCTGATTAGGCATTTTCATGCATTTCATTGCTTTATGCAAAATGTTTCACAAATTGTTTGAGAATTATATAAAAGATTTAGCTGATATTTCTTATGGTGTTCCTATTAATAAAAATGCTGGATTTCTATTATATTAAGCATTAATTATTAAAGTTAAAGATGTATTTTATGTTGTTTTCTTTGCTGGAAAAGAATTCTACATTTTTTACACTTTTTAATAAAAACCTGCACCATCATGCCATTTCGTAATAGTACATCTATTACAAATTAATCTACTATTGCCTAGGCAAATATATTATTGTTTTAAAAATCCGCTTAAATGCAAATTTTTGGATTAGAAGTAAAAAAAATGTTACACGTTTTCTAGAAAAGAAAACGCCATTAATGTAATTTTTGAGTCAAAATCTTTTATAATCTTTCAGAATTACGAGTAGATTGAAGTTTATTGTTGTAGCAGCAGATTTTTTTTTATAAAAAATCTATTTTCCTATTACCTCACTTGGCCTTATATTTTTACCTTTATTTCAAAATTCATTTTAGCCTTTTTGTTACTCTTACTTGTTGAAAATTGTTTAAGTAGTTTTTGTCACTGGCATTGTTTTAGGGGTTGTCGTCTCCGCTAGCAATTAATTGCAACTTCTTCTTGTTCGTGTTCAACATCAACATGAACTTTTTTTCATTATCTGTTTTAAATTTCCATTTTTTTCTTCTCCATTATTTGCTTTTAATTATTCGTGTTGGCTGTTATCGTACTTTTGCAACATTTTGTGGAAATAAATGTTAATAAGTGGAAATGAATATTAATTACAAATGTTTGATATTAAAAAGTTCATTTCATTTGCATTATCATTTGACATGAATGACAAGAAACTTGTGTACTTTTATTGTGATTGCAAATAAAAGTACAGTGGGCCCAAAATATATGATTCATGAAATTATTTTAATACGGTTATGCTGAAAGCAAAATAATTTATTTCCTTTTTTTTTAATTTTCGCAACAGGATCTAGTCAATCATATTTATTTACTAAAAGATCACTTAAAAAAAGAAATCTGGCAGCTCTGTTTTGTGCTTGCCCTTGGGTGTAATAATGCATTTGCTTAATTACACACTTCATTGGCTGTATGTTTGCCGCCAATATGTTGCTACTTTTCCTACACGTAGAGCCCCCAAAAGTTTATATAACTTTCAAGTCACAAGTGCTACAATTTACACTTTTGCCTCATGGATGCTAAATAAAAAAAAAATATTTGTTGCACTTTTTTTTACAATTTACTGTCAGGTTTTTTCATTCCCCTATTTTATACAAACTTTTCTGCAAAAAAAAGAAATATGTATATTGTTGTCTGTGTCGGAATATTAGTTGGCATATAATTTATGCACCACAAAAAAAGCCAAAAGCATTTTAATGCTGCTGTAGCTGCCTGTTTGCAGTCTTGTTGGCAACAATAAAAAAGACCCCTCAACTGAACAGCATCTTCAGTAAAATCATCATCATCATCATCTTCCTCATCATCGCCACTGTCATCATCACAGACTTAAGAACCCAACAGCAGCAGCAACAGCAACATCATTATTATTTATAACATTCGAAAGCTGTTGTTTTGCTGTGTCTCTTGTCATCGTCTGTGGTTTGTAAAGACCGTCGGAGAGACAAAACGACAGACCAACAGATATTCAAACAAACCAATAAACCCACAAGTCACTCTGCAAAACTATATATTATAGTAACTTGTTTTACCATTTGACGTTGTCTGCTCTCAATTCTTCCATATAAAAGTATTTTATTAATATGAAAAAGTGTGCAAAACAAACCAGCAGAGTTAACAAAAACGCAATGTATTTATTTGTTAGAAATTTACCACAAGGAAAACGGAAACGGAAGTGTTTAGCAGAGTAAAATAAGAAGAATAATATGGATACACAAAAGGAATATTAATAAGAATTTTATTTACAACTTCATTATTATTATTATCATTTAGCAAAGATCTCAAGAATTTGTGAAGCAACAAGGAAAGAAGTGAAATAAACCTTTTATTCATTTTGCAGAAATCGGTTTCAATTCAATTTGCTGTTAATGGAGTGGGAAGGCTACTTTTTTGTTAGTTTTTCTTGTATGAAGAAGTTAACCCATTTCGTCCCAGTGTTCGATTTTTCGAACAGAAAATTTCAAGCATTTAATTTTTTTTCTCTGCTTAGGAAAGACTAAGAACATATCCTTTTTAATGAAAATTAAAAAAAAAAATTTAATGAAAATTTAAAAAAAAATTGAATAAAAATTTTACCAAATTTTTAATGAACATTTTTAAAAAATATTTTTAATGAAAATTTAAAAATAAATGTTTAAACTAAATTTTTAAAAAAATTTTTAATGAAACTTTTTAAAAAAAATTTAATGAGAATTTAAAAAAAAAATTTTTAATGAAAATTTAAAAAAAATCGGACATCTGATTCGTATTTTCTGGAATCAATTTACCATTTAACTACGAAGTTTTATAAACTTATTTGAAAAAAATCTCTGGGACGATATGGGTTAAGAAAGAATTGTTCAGGACAGATAATTGGACGAGTAGTAAAAAGCAAATAACCAAAAGTGATATATTCGGTTGTGCTGAATTTTATACACCCTTCATCGACGCAGGTCTGGAGTATATAAATACATTCAATCCAAAGCCGGAGACACATTTTTAATCTTTCTGATTTTCAATTTTAATTAATTTTTTTTTAGAATATAAAATAGCTTTGATTTCAAAAATATATAGTTTTGTTTAGTTATATTTATAATATAAAGGCTTAGCATTTCGTGTGTAATTTATAAAATAATAACAAGCACCCAATGAAGAATATTTATTCTGGGTCCTTATGAATGGGGCACTCTTATATTTTAGAGCAAAAGGAACTAGTATTGAAAATCAAAAGGAACAAAAAGATGGTTCCAGGGTTGGGAAATCGAAAAATAATTTTTTTTGTACATACAAGTAACAATAATTATTTTATTTTTCTTCATGAATTAAACAGTTTAAAGAAGGTATTAGATATCAGAAAAGATAGCTCCAGAGCTGGAAAATTGCACTTTTTTTTTTGAATAAAAAAAGTAACCAAACAAAATTAATCTTTTTCGTTGGTAATCAAACATATTTTATATTTTAGAGAGAAAGAAATTAGTATTGAAAATCAGAAGGATCACAAAGATGGTTCCAGGGTTGGGCAATGGAAACATAATTTTTTTTTTGTACATACAAGTAACAATAATTATTTTATTTTTCTTTATGAATTAAACAGTTTAAAGAATTTAAAAGAAATTCATTGGATATAAGATATCAGAAAAGACAGCTCCAGAGCTGGAAAATTTCACTTTTTTTTTAATAAAAAAACTAACCAAACAAAATTAATCTTTTTCGTTGGTAATCAAACATATTTTATATTTTAGAGAGAAAGAAATTAGTATTGAAAATTAGAAGGATCAAAAAGATGGTTCCAGGGTTGGACAATCGAAACATAATTTTTTTTTGTACATACAAGTAACAATAATTATTTTATTTTTCTTTATGAATTAAACATTTTAAAGAATTTAAAAGAAATTCATTGGTATTAGATATCAGAAAAGACAGCTCCAGAGCTGGAATATTTCACTTTTTTTTGGAATAAAAAAAGTAACCAAACAAAATTAATGTTTTTCGTTGGTAATGAAACATATTTTATATATTAGAGAGAAAGAAATTAGTATTGAAAATCAGAAGGATCAAAAAGATGGTTGCAGGGTTGGACAATTAAAAAAAATTTTTTTCTGTAAAGGTATATAAAGCCACATTACTTTCTCTTTCTTTATGAATTAAATCGTTTAAAGAATTTACAAGAAATTCATTGGTATTAGAAATCAGAAAAGACAGCTCCAGAGCTGGAAAATTTATTTTATATATTTTTTTTAAATAATATTTTTCTTGGGCAATCCAACCTATTTATTTTAGAAAGATACAAATTAATATTAAAAATCAGAAAAATTAAAAAGGTGGTTCCAAGGTTGGAAAATTAAAAAAAAAACTTTTTGTATATAAAATTAACAAACTAAAGCAATTTTTTTCTCTTTCTTTATGAACTAAACAGTTTGAAAATTTTAAAATAAATTAATTGATATTAGAAAGCTCCAGAGCTGGAAAATTTTATTTATTTTTTTTTGCAATTTTAAAGTAACTAAATAAAACTAATATTTGTATTGGGCAATTGAAACTATTTTTTATTCTAGAAAGAGATAAATTAGAATTGAAAATCAAAAATATCAATAGGATGGTTCCAGGGTTGGAATGAAATGGATTTTTATACTCACGATGTACGCCGGTGAAGCATGTATAAAATTCGGCACAGCCGACTATAGCAATTTTACTTATTATTATTATATTTTTTTTTAATAAAAAACTAAAATTTAAACCATCTTTCACACCATAAAAGAGGAGAACAACATAAAAAATAAAATAAATAAATAAATGCGTTACAGAGTTAATTTTTTATTTTGATTTATTTCCGCAAATTAGAACAAATTTAAATTTTGTTTTACAATGTAATTTGATTTGTGGGCTTGTGAGAATTTATTCTTCATTCTTTAGCGCTGCCATTAAACATTTGCTGTCGAATATAAAAAAGATTTATATATCGAGAAAACATAAATAACTTAATTACATAATCACAGAGCAAAGAACCAACAAATTCGTTTGGAGCAAATGTGGCAATGAAATGCAGCAGCATAAAATAAATGAAATTGGCTGCTCTTCAATAAACGATATAACAGAATACTATAATAAAATTTCTACTACTTAAACAGTGTTTAAAGCGAAGTTGTGAATTGATTTACACTGTCGGACAAAATAAAGTGCGGTTGTGTAACCTTCTTCATTAATTCTCAATATTTTTTATCTACGTGTATTATTTACTTTTTTTTATTGTCCCGTTATTTGTTGGAATGTCACAATTATTTTCATAAACATTGTAATTTTTAAACCCGTTCGTTCAGGTTTCTGATGTAAAAATATTGAAGAGTAAAAAAAATCTTCGCGACATAATAAAGTGCGTTTTTTCATAAATCGTGAAATTTATAATGTATTCCTCATTTTTTTTACAAAAATTTATGGTAAGTTATTAAAAAAGAATAAATTGCATTAAAATACGTAACTTTTTCGATCAATATTACTTAAATATATAAAAAATAAGCCTGGACCTACACTTTTTCGAAATGAAGCACTTAACCGAACTCAAAAAGATATGTTGGTACAAGATGGCGAAAATGGTATGAAATTGAAAGCCTTGATTTCCAAGTATAAAATATCAGAATCTGGGGTCAGAAAAATAATTGCTTTATATAAAATAAGGAAGTCAAATAAAAGTTTGAAAAAATTATGTGGCAGAAAACGTAAGACGACGAAGCTTGAGGATGATCATATTGCAAATCTAGCAAAGAGAAATTCTTTTACGACAGCCAGAGATATAGAAGAGAAACTAGAACTAAATATTTCGACTCGAACTGTCGCAAGACGACTTAATGGAAGTGGTTCAAAAAGTACCTTCTCTAAGAAAAAACCTCTCCTACGAGCATCCAATAGAAAAAAACAATTACATAGCAGTATATAAATATGCCTGAGTCATTTTGGACCAAAATTATTTGGACAAAGGAGTCAGAATACGATCTAAAAAATTTTACAAATCGGAAAAGAGTGTGGTGTGGACCAACACAAAGGCTTAATTCGAAAAACCTTATCCATACTGTAAAACATGGTGGAGGAAGCCTCATGGTGTGGGGATGTTTTTCCTATTCAAGCGTTGGTAGACTCGTTAAAATTGATTTTAAAATGACTGGAGAGCACTACGTAAACATTTTGGAAGAAAATCTTTACAGCAGTGCGGAGGAAATGGGCTTGGGGGAGTTCAACTTTCAACAAGACAACGACCCCAAGCACACGAGTAAGGTCGCTAAAAAATATTTTTAAGAAAATAATGTTGAAAAATTAGAATGGCCTGCTCAAAGCCCAGATTTAAACCCCATAGAGAATCTTTGCGCTATCCTAGATGACAAGATCCCGATGGAATCCTGAACAAATATTCAAACATTTTGGGAAACGCTGCAAAGTGAATGGAGGGCAATTCCAACAAATACTTTGAAGAACCTTGAGCTAAGTATGCCGGAAAGATTGTGAGAACTCATAAATAAACATAAATAAAGCAACTTCGTACTAAATTTTGAAGTTGTTTAATTTTTTATAATATGTTTTAGTGAAGTGTTACTTTATTTTGTCACTTAAAATTGCTTATGTGCCATATAGTTTGTATAATAAATAGAAAATATAAAGTAAGAATTCAATATTAAGCTCACTATTAGATAAAATATTAACCGAATTAAAAATAAAACTATAATTTATAAACATTTGAAAACAATAAATATATTCTTTAATCAAAAGACAAAAAATATTTAAAACCGCACTTTATTTTGTCCGACAGTGTATATGCTGCTAAAGCGGCTAAGGAAAATCATATATCTCTTGGCTACAATATTGAAAGTATTTAATATTGAAATTTATAACGAGATGGTCTTGAGGCGAAATTCATCAAACACGAATATTGTAAAACTGTTTTGTGTGCTTGCCTGTTCATGTCTCTAGATACTTTGTAAATCTTGTGTTTAAAATTTATTATTTCGAGCTCTACGAATACACGATGATCGAGTACATCACTTTTGGTGTATAAAAGCGCCATAAATATTTTTTGTAGGTTTATTATTTTTTGTTTGTTCAATGTATTATAAAAAAAATCATTTGTAACAATATGAAAGAAACTGTAGCGAATTGCTTGAAACGCTTTAAAATTTGTCAAAATTTATGACTAGACAAAAGAAAAATAATTATGAACGATTTTAATTTGTTGGATATGATTAAAATGTTTTCGGTTAAGCGTAACCAATTTTTCTCTAACACACTTTAAGAAATTAAGAAGTAAAAATATGTACGAGATCTGCTCACAAAAAAGTTGAATATAATTTTTCTCAAAATATACATATATATATATATATATATATATATATATATATATATATATATTTATATATACTATATATATATATATATATATATATATATAATTTTTTTTTAAATACTGTTTTTAACAGAATATTTTTTTTGTGTTTTTTACTTTTTATGTAAAACTATCTTGTACCAGCGACTTCGTCCGCGAAAAATATATAAAATTTTATCTAATGTGTATGTTATGTCAATAATGAGTTCTTTTTTTGCTGTATTAAAGTTTAACACATTCTTAGTTATCTGTTTAATAATTCCATTTGTCTATAGCAATTTTCGACCACCCTTGGGCACTCAGCAGGATACTTTCCAAAAATAAAAACCGCCCTATATTATTTCTTCGGATCTTAAAATATCTCTATGCCAAATTTCATCTAAATCGGTTCAGTGGTTTGAGCATGAAAAGGTAACAGACAGACAGAGAGACAGAGTTACTTTCATATTTATTACATTAGAAAGGAAAAAGGTGCAAGTCATTATAAAAAGTGCAAGTCATTACAAAAAGTGCAAGTCATCTTTAAAGTGCAAGTCATTATAAAAAGTACAAGTCATTGCAAAAAGTGCAAGTCATTATAAAAAGTACAAGTCATTATAAAAAGTGTAAGTCATTAAAAAAAGTGCAAGTCTGCATAAAAGGTGCAAGTCATTACAAAAAGTGCAAGTCATTAAAAGTGCAAGTCATTAAAAGTGCAAGTCATTACAAAAAGTGCAAGTCATTAAAAAAAGTGCAAGTCTGCATAAAAGTGCAAGTCATTATAAAAAGTGCAAGTCATTATAGAAAGTGCAAGTCATTATAAAAAGTGCAAGTCATTATAAAAGTGCAAGTCACTATAAAAATTGCCACTGATTATAAAAAGTGCAAGTAATTATAAAAATTGCATTATGAAAAGTACAAGTCTGTATATGAGATAAAAGTGCAAGTCATTACAAAAAGTGTCAGTCATAAAAAGTGCAGGTCATTATAAAAAGTGCAAGTCATTATAGAAAGTGCAAGTCATTATAAAAAGTGCAAGTCATTATAAAAAGTGCAAGTCATTAAAAAAAGTACAAGTCATTATAAAAAGTGTAAGTCATTAAAAAAAGTGCAAGTCAGCATAAAAGGTGCAAGTCATTACAAAAAGTGCAAGTCATTACAAAAAGTGCAAGTCATTACAAAAAGTGCAAGTCATTATAAAAGTGCAAGTCATTATAAAAAGTGCAAGTCATTATAGAAAGTACCAAGTCATTATAAAAAGTGCAAGTCATTATAAAAGTGCAATTCACTATAAAAATTGCCAGTGATTATAAAAAGTGCAAGTAATTATAAAAATTGCATTATGAAAAGTACAAGTCTGTATATGAGATAAAAGTGCAAGTCATTACAAAAAGTGTCAGTCATTATAAAAAGTGCATGTCATTATAAAAAGTGCAAGTAATTATAGAAAGTGCAAGTCATTATAAAAAGTGCAAGTCATTATAAAAAGTGCAAGTCATTATAAAAAGTGCAAGTCATTATAAAACGTAAAACTCATTATAAAAAGTGCATGTCATCATAAAAAGTGCCAGTCATTATAAAAAGTGCAAGTCATTACAAAAAGTGCAAGTCATCATAGAAAGCGCAAATCATTACAAAAAGTGCAAGTCATCATAGAAAGTGCAAGTCATTACAAAAATTGAAAGTCAATATAAAAACGGAAAAGTTTATTTTGATTTTTTTCTATTCACAAATCTTGATGTATTATGTAAAGTTGTACATGAAAAAAATGTCAACAAAAATACTCAAAATCAAAAAGAGAAAAATATTTTCATAGAAATGGTTCACATTCATTTGGATATGTGGGAGAGAGAAACCCTCTTTTATAAACGTTTAATAAATCTAAAATATTTTTTATGACTAACAACTTTAATCAAATAAATTGAATTTTTATAATATGAAATCAATTCTTGAAATTTAACATCGCAAGCTAAAATTTATTTGATTAAAAATTACAGTTTTAATTAAATTATACATTTTAGTTTGTTTTTTTTCTTTTTGGCCTTATTTCTATTGAAACTTTATATGAGATAATATAATTTTGCTTATGCAAATATTTACCCTTGAACTACGAACATGGAAAGCTCAACAAAAAAAATTCATAAAGTGGCAAAAGAAAAGTGCAGAGAGCGTGCAAAGAGTTTCTTTTATAGTTTTTGCATTTACAAAGTTTTAAATGAAACTGTGCGTGAAAAATTCAAATAAATACCAAAAAGGCTAAACTAGTGCTCTAGATAAGTAATAAATAATTTTATATAAAACCGAAAGCAAAATATATGATGTTGACTTTCCTTTGTGCCTTGGAATATTTATAATGTCTTTCTGAGATTTGAAAACTAATTTCGAACAATTAGCCTATGAATCTTAATTCAATTTAATATAAAGTATCGCATTTACTTTAAAGATTCCAGAATGGAAAACAGATTATCTTGTGTGTGCAAAGAAAGTCTTCAAGCTATTTTAGCATGAATTCAATTAGACTTTAATGTACGAGTATTCATTCCTTCTCCTACTAAAAAACCCAAATTTATTATAAAAATTTTCAGCTGCTAGAATTAAGAAAATTACCAATTTGTAGTTTGAGGGAAATGTTATTGCTGTACATTTTCCACGATCTATGGTATTGGTAAGACCTTGTACTCTACTGCACACAAACACACACACGCACACATACTGCGTAGCACTGGGTTGTAAAGCTTAGAAATGCTTTAATTTCTATTTCGTCTTATTTCTTCTATTTGCTTTTATTATGCCATCTAATTTCATACCAAAAGCAGAGAAGTTTGTTAACATTAACAATTTATTTTCTTACAAAATTCGCCCTTAGCAACCAAACAGTTTTCAACGGAATAGCTGGAAACACGAGTATTTGTTAGCAAAGAGAATTGTGAAACTACATGAAAGGACATTAAAGAATGTCAAAAGGCGTAGCAACACAATTTAAGGATATGGAAATATACACATGCACACACGCACACACACACACACACACAGTATATAAAAACATACATTAATGCGGCTCGTGTATGTTGAGTCCATACATCTGAAACCACATTAAAGAAAGTTTTTTTTCCTCTACGTTTTCACTGTCATGAAAACATGTTCGTGACGGGTGCTCGTAAGTGTTTTAAGGATATTTATAAACTTTGACAAGTACTTTGCTTGTATAGATATTTTTCAATTTGATTACAACTTGTTGCATGTGCTGGTTATTATAGAATTGAACTCAAACAAGTACCAACAACTGAAATATGTAATGGAATCTAAGACAATTATTACCGCACACGCCACATCCTGTCGCCGTTACTGTAAGTCTTTCTTTACTCTTCTCCTCTATTTGTTTTCTCTTCTATTAATAGTATTATATAATATCCTGTTACGTATATTTTCAAAAAGACATCTAATCGAGTAATTCATGTTGTAATAATACACTCGAATACAAGTGGGTGGGATGTTTGGCTCACTGGGTTGAATGTATTTGTAAGACTTTTTGTATGCAACTTGTATTTGATTTTATTATGTCTTTCCCCTTGAATCTACAACTTGTTGTTTATTGATTTATTGCTCGGAAAAAAAAATAAAATAAATTTCCTAAAGTATAAAATTTCAAGTAAATGACTATGAATATATTTTGTAAGAATGTGTTTTGCTTTTAAAAAATAATTCTATTTTGTTCGATCACGTTGGGAAAATATTTGCATGAAATAAGTTTTTTCCATATTTATTTAAAACTTTTTCGAATTATTGGACATTTAATGTGTTGTTATACTACACACATGTATTTGGCTATTTTGGTTTTTTTCCAGTCAGAAAATATATTTGACAAACGTGTGGAAAAATATATTTTCCCTCAGGGCTACACTTGCTTGCACATTTCGTTTTAGAAGATATTTCATAAAATTGAAAGAAAGCTGTAAATTTGGAATATCGATCGCATCATTGGGAAACAGCGGAAGCACCAGTCTTCACAATATTGATCACTTAATTTATGCACAAACTTTCAAAAACTAATTGAGAATTTGAAGGTTTGTGCTGAACCCAAGAGGATTTATTAATTTTGAAATTATTTTGAAGGCATCTAATGATTTGATGTAAGAGCCAATAAAATCCAGGCATCTAGATGTACTAAACCCCAAAAAATCAAAATACAATTAATCAATTAACTAAGTCCCAGTTTAAATTGTGCGATTTTTGTCGCTGCGATTCTTATTTTGTGTGAGAGTCCTGAAATGGGAATATATACCATTTGTATTCCTTTCTCGCTCTTCCTCACTAAATATCAAGAATTGCTGCGACAAAAATTGTATGGTGTAAACCGGGACTAAGACTAACGGCCATGCCAGACATTCCGATTCCGACCGGAAACGGAATAAATTCCTCAGAAAATAAAGAAGGAAATCTCTTTTAGTTTCACTAGCCGACTCCGTTCATGATATTAAGAACAATTGCATTTTGAAAAATTCTGAATCGTTTCGGAATGAAATTGAACTCTGTGGCATGAGAAGTATATAAATGAATTTTCGATTATAATATTATGACTTTCAACCTACAGAATCTTAATTGAATTTAAAATACATTAAATATTTTGTTTGCTATAAAAAAATTTAAGCCTCATACATGAGCAAATTCTCAGTGACGAACGCTTCACTCGCAAGCGTTTTCTTATTGCCATACAAACACGTTTTGGAATTTTCAGCTTATTCAAAGTAGTTTGTGGGATTTAAGTGTACATTCAAATGGAATAAATTTTAACTCAAATCGTGACGCATGCCTCAAAAATATGACTGAAAAATTATATTTTTTTTTTTATTCTAGACTTTTAATTTTTTTATTTGCTATTGTAAACGAGTTAAAAAAAATGCATTCTAAATATAATCTTCTTCTCTGTGATACACGTTAAAAAAAATTATTTTATTTTGACATAAGTTACAAAAAATAATTTGATAATATGTGACGCGCGCTACAAAAATAATTTTGTTTTATGTGACACGCACTACAAAAATATTTTATGTGACATACGTTACAACAATATTTTATGTGACGCACGTTACAAAAGAGATATTATGTGACGTACGTTACAAAAGAGATTTTATTTTATGTAACGCACATTGCAAAAAAAATTTATTTTATGTGACCCACGTTGCAGAAAATAGTTCTATTTTAAGTGACGCACGATTACAAAAATAATTTTATAATTTGTGACGCACGCTATAAAAAAATTTATTTTAGGTGACGCACGATACAGAACTAATTTTATTTTATGTGACGCACGCTGTAAAAATAAATTTATTTTATGTGACGCATGTTACAAAAACATTTTTGTGACGCACGTTGCAAAAATATTGCATGTGACGCACGTAACAAAAATATTTCATGTGACGCATGTTACAAAAATATTTTATTTTATGTAATGCGCATTGCAAAAAAATATTCTTTTATGTGATGTACGTTACAAAACGTACGTCATTGTTTTTTACAAAAACAATTTTATTTTATGTGATGCACGTTAAAAAGCTAATCTTATTTTCTGTGACGCACGTTACTACAAATAATCTGATTTTATGCGACGGATGTTACAAAATTTATTTTATTTTATGTGAAGAACGTTACAAATCATAATTTAATTTTCTGCTACACAGTTTAAAAAAATAATGTTATATGGCCGCCTTGTAAGTAATTTTCATCAATTTAGGGTCATATTTATTTACGATTCAAAACATTTTTTAATGCAAATTCTTACAAGATTTGCGATTTAAGTGCTTTTCTCCATTTTAGAACGATATAAATATTTATTATTAATTTTGTAGAATCTAATAAATTAAATATTTGCTAAGTGGTAGTGTTATGTTTTTAATAGGAAAGTTTTGTTTCCTACTAACTAAATGTGTCTTCATAATATCAACAGTTTCGATGACCGTCTGTAAAAAATATGTTATCCTGGTAGTGTGGGGGAAAAAATATTTAATATATTTTCCAAGTGGTTCCCCAATTTGGTCGAAGTTTGGGCTATTCAAAAAAGGAGTGCTAAGTTCTTTAAGCAAATCAAATTTGTAATAGCTATAGAGTAAAGACAACGTCCACTAATTAAAATCAATTTTTCAATAAAACACTATCTATTAGCTGCCGTGCTGTGTAAACCATGGTATAATAAAACATTTATTATTTATTTATTTATTTATTTATTTATATACCTTGGTGTAAACTGTGTAATATGATTTAAATTTCGAAAAATTATTAAATTTTTTAAAAAGTGTCGTGCTGTTGCTAAACTCCAAAATATATAAATTATATTGAAATTTCTGATGATATCGAATGCGGTGATTTGGTCCCTGATTTACATTAAAATCCATACATTTTGCAAGAAAAATTATCCTTGTTAAGCTTTTTGTTTTTATATGACCCAGAATAATATGCAAAAGTTGCAATTAACAAATTTTAGCAAATCGTTTATCTGCTCTAATAAGATTGCATTAGGGAAATATCAATTTGCAATCAAACCACAAACTGTTAAATAGTTGCCCACAATTTTCCATTTGAAAACAATTTTCAGTGGTTGACTTTATCAAGGATATTGAATTCAATAGCACACGATTGGATTACAACACAAAGACAAAAGGGCTTTAGCGATTGGCCGTGATAAGTGAGCGTTTGTGGGGTGTTTGCAAAGGCATAATGGGAATAAAAAGCATTAAAGGTTTGGGAAACATTTAGATTTTTGACATCAATAGCAAACGGTTCAACTTACATTTTTCCAAACTGGCATTACAAAATTTTAAAGCATCATCGAGTAGATTTAAATGCATGTAACTGGTTGCAGTCTCATTGATTTTTTTTGCCTGTAGATCACAGCCCCACCACTTCTCCACCAGGCGGCGTACCAAAACATCCGGCATGAACTTGAGGTTGTCATTGGAGGTGGTCGAGCGTAAAGCCACGCCGCTGGTAGAGGCTGTTGAGGCCATGGTAGTGGTGGCTGTGTCTGTGGTGCAGGCTATGCTGGTAGTTGTTACGGTTGTGGGCGATACCAGGGGTGTGGAGATTATTTGTAGGCGTGGCAAATTGTTCAGATGAGTCACTATAGACGATGATGATGATGAGGAGGAGGTGGAGGAGGATGTTGCGGTTGACAATGAGGTAGAAGAGTAGGAAGTTTCTGAAGTATAAAAATGTTGATTGTTGCTGCTGCTGTTGTTGTTGTTGTTGTGAGGGACCGTGGTATGCATGTTTATATCCATGCTGGTTGTTGTAGTGGTAGTCGTAGCCGTGGATAGTGTCGCCAAGTCTGAGGAGTTTAAAATAACGGCTTTATTGTTGTTGTTGTTGCTGCTGCTGTTCAGATAGTTATTCATATTTGCGTTTGACGCCATTGAGTCACTCATGAAATCATCCTTTTGCCAGCGTGGAAATTTCACATGACAAATATTGCACATGGTGATGGTTTCGCAACACTGGCGACAAAACGTGTGGCCGCAATTGGTGGTCACCGGGCAACGCAACACATCGTGGCACAACGGACACATTAACGGGTCGTAAGTTTCCGGTATATGGACACTGGCTGCGGTAGCCGTTAGTTCTCTTGAAGGCGCATGTAAATCCAATTTGCCACCGACAGCTGAAGCCAGGAAGTCACTACCCAAATCCTTTGACTTCGCACGATGTGTACTTAAGCCGGCAGCCGCTAGCTGCCAGCTGAAAGCATTGGCCATGGATGAGGCATATTTATTTCTCAAAGGCGTTATGAGCTTAAGCTGCTCATTGGGCAAACCTGTTGAGGTTGTTGTGGCCTTTAGGGGATTTATTTGTGAGTCTAAGAGGTCTGTGGATTTTTTGGAATTTGAGCTTAGCAGGCGTATGTGCTCCAACAAAGCGGTGGCCAATATGTTCAACTTTTCCAAGGGAATAAAACCCTCTGGCTGTTCGCTGGCTATGAGAGCATAAATGTCGAACGCCTCTTGTAGACGACCGTGCCGGGCCAAAGATTCGCCAAACAAATACGAAAGCTGTAAATTGTTGGCAGTTTGTTCGCTTATTAAAGACGGTGTTGGCAACTGACTGTTTTCGTTACTTCTGCGCGGTCTCTTAGCCTCATCGTGGGGTTGGTGGTCCGCATACGTTGCCGAGCCCGCAGCACTATTTGTTTTTAAGGCCTTGAGTCCCCGTTTGCTGGCCAAGGCTCCCTTGACATAAAATCCGTGTGAGAGTGGCATGTTGTGGTCGTGGCGCAACACCTGAGTTTGATCACGTAAACAGTTGTGTTTGGTTCTGGTTGCGCCTAGAACTGGTTTCAAGTCTATTGCTTTTGTTTTCGGTGCGTTGGTGTTCGAGTCACCAAATTTATAAATAGCAGCGGTGTCTGCCGTTCCTGCTGCTATGCCGGCTTTGGCTTTGGATGTTATTTGTAGCAGGGAGTTCAATTTCGTTTCTTTATCATCAATTAGAAATTGTGAATAATTTTCTTTAATTAATAAGTCTGACGACAGCGACGGCACTGAGTGTACGTAACGTTTGTTCGACTTGTTTGGGAGTGTTGCAGCGTTAGCACTTGACAGATGTTTTCTTTTCTTTTTTATTTGAAATTGCTCGGTAGCACTTTTAGACATTATACACAAATTTACCCAATTATTTTTATTTTCTCTTTTGCTTCACTTTCCAAAAAAAAAAAAAAATATTATTACTTTTAAAAATATATTAAAACTTTTCTATAAGCACATTGATTTTTGTAATTTTTATTTATTATGTAACTTTTTTTTTTCTTCTAATTTTTGCTCCGCACTTGTTAGTAGATTTTTTTTATCACGTAGATTTTATTATTATTATTTCCACTTTCTTCTATTTTATAACATTCTATACGATTTTTTTATTTTTCCTTTTTTTTTTAATAAATAAAAATGATTGCTGCCTTACAATTCATATCCGCTGTACGACTGACTACGTTCGAATTGAAACCTTCTTTGTTCCGTTTAGGTGTTGTACGTTGATTATCTGAAAAAATACACAAGCAAAAAAAAAGAGCTAAATTAAAAAGAATGAACTCAAAAGCACACAGAAAAGCCAACAACATTGTATTTTGATTGGAAAGAAATAGCATACACACACACACATACACACACACAAATTTAGAACAGCAACCCCACCAAAAGCAAAACCACACACTTTACGTAACATTAAGATTGTATAAAACGTTACGGGTATGACTGAATGTTTACGCAAACGTACAATAAAAACAAGTCCACACCAGGCTGTTTTACCTCTTGACAAGAGCAACATTTAGTGCTCAACTGTTAAGAGTGGATCCAATATTTGAGTGTTTGTTTGTGTTGTTGTGCTAACTTTAACAGTAGCTTGGGTTTATTCTTGGAAATTCACTGTCAACAGAATTTTGTAACATGACGTGACACAATGGGGCGGATGAGGAAATTTATTTGAAAAAATTTATTTGAAAACATTTATTTGAAGAAATTTATTTGAAGAAATTTATTTGAAGAAATATATTTGATAAAATTTATATGTAATACATTTTGAACTTGAAACGTCAATGGGAGAGAAATAGTCCAGTTCGCACTTAAGATTTCTGTACACAAGTTGAATAACAATATGGCGCGATTTTTTATATTCTTAAAAAACGCATAAAACAATGATATGGAAAGTTGTTTCGATGTTTTTTTTTAATTTTTTAACATCATTAACCTTGTTAGTTTTTTTTGGCATTATTAATAATAGTAAAGTATAATTGTTAATTTTATCAACGGGCTTAAGTTCGAATCTGCAAGACTGCAAACCATTTTTTTTTTATTATTTTATTAATAAATGAATATGTTCAAATTCTATTTTTTTATTAATTTATATTAAGATTGGAATATCAAGAATATTTTTCAATAATCATCAAACCAGCAGAACGGATCAGTACTGATTTCGAAGCCGCTACGCCATCTCATCAGCGTTCTTTGTTCAAAATGGTTTGCAGTCTTGCAGATTCGAACTTAAACCCGTTGATAAAATTAACAATTTACATAAGAAAGTTCGACTAATAAAAATTCATACATAATTTAAAATATAATTATAATTTTCATACCATTAAAAAAAAATAAAATAAAATAAGTGTGTGAATGTGCCACCCCTTAATGTCTATGTATTCTGGGTCCTTATGAATAGAGAAGTCGAATAAGCGATCTCTGTCTGTCTGCACGTTAAATCGGGTTTTCAAATTTCTCAGAAAAGATAGAGACTTCGATCTTAGGTTGATAAATTGGAAATAGCCCTAAATTGCTATTGAAAATCAGCCAAATTCAAAATTTTAACATATTTTTGCTATATAAACGTAACCAACTAAAACTAATTTTTTTTTATATTTTATTATTTAAATCTGTTTTTTACTTCAGGATAAATTTAACTGGCATTAAAAATCAAACAAAACAAAAAAAGACGAGTCCAGGAATGGACAATTGAAACTTTTTTTGGTGCATAGCAGTGACCAATTAAACAATATTTTTCTTACTCTATTAAATTCTATGGCTAATTGTTCGAAAATGTGTTTGAAGTTCAAAAAGACATGATAGATAAAAATGCCAAGGCACAAAGGAAAGTCAACATCAGTTCTTTTTTTTTAATTATTCAATTTACTAAGAGAGCAGAACTGCTGTTTTCGAAGACCGCTGCACTTTCATCAACAGTAGTCATGTGTATTTTTGATTCTCAGCACTTATTAGGTGGTTTAATTAAACGTGTTAACAGTTTTTCTTAACTCGGACCAGCGCTCGGGGGGTGACGCCTACATATACAGTGCATTGCGACGGAACTAGAAAAGAGGAGAAGTATTGAGAGGGCAGATAAAGAAAGATGAGGGTGCTGTTACTCTGCTTTTTAGTATATGATTGTGTCAGTCGCTGCCAGTTATGTTCAGTGATCAGTGCTATGACTTTATCACTGAAACAGGCTGACAACAACAGAGCGGGTTTGAATTCATGACCCTCCGCTTCATAGTCTTCGTTTTAACTACTTCAATCAGCAGCAAATTTTACAAATACGAGAACTGCATCAGACCGATGGTAAAGCAATTTTATTTAATTACCGTGTTGCTGTTTGATTATTTTCTTCATGTGTAACATTTTTTCTTCTTTGTATATTAAACATATTTCAAGGCGAATTCATACAAGGTGGCCTTAGCTCAGAAATTGGTGATCAGCTGTTACCAAGGCAAAATTATTGAACTGTCAAAGTGTTCTTCTGGTTTTTCGTTTTTGTGTGCGGCCATTGTTTTTTTCCACAGCATTTCATTTGACAGTTCAATAAATTTTACACAGAGTTGCATAAGTGAGTTCACCTTGTATGAATTCGCCTTGACATATTTGTTGTTTTTGAAAGAAACTCATGAGTATTAAAACTAGAAAAGCTAAAATAAGTAACTGCTCTTAAACTGGAAAGTAAAATTTTTTTTAATTGTTTGTTTAATATTAAAGCAACTAAATAAAATTGATTTTTTTCTTTGGTAAACAAATATATTTTATATTTTAGAAAGAAAGAAATTAATATTGAAAACCAAAAAAAGGTTCCAGGGTTGGACCGAATGTATTTTTTATATACTCGTGAAGTACGTCAGTGAAGTGTTTCAACTTGAGATATTATATATGAAATTTCTTCAATACTTATGCCCAGTTTTTAACTTCAAAATTAAGTACTATTTAATATTAAAGTCTATTTAAATACAAAATTTTGTTTATCACTTCAAAATTAAATAAGACTTAAATACCCCACATTGTACATTTAAATTCAATTTAAGTTTTTCATGCAAACATGTGTTTTTCATAGTTTGTTTACATGCAACAACTTGAAAATTGGTAAAGCAGCTCTTCTTTGAAACAAAACGTCGGTAAGAAGGTAGTTTAATTGTATCATTTACAGTATTTTTCTTACCATTTATTTGTGCTGCCATACTTTTATCACAATTAACTACCAAAATTAATTTTAGACTGAAAAACTGAAAGTGTATTTAAACACAACTTAAGTTTATGGAAAAATTAACTAAATTTGTACTTAAATAAGAAGTCAAAAACTGGGGGTAAGAGATGATATAAACGATTACTTTTGTTTAAATAACAAACAATTTTAATTTTATAAAATAATTAATTTCCTGAAGAAGCCACACAAATTAGTGATGAAATATTGAAAAATTGTAATATATTTTAAATAAAACTAAAGAGACCTTGAGCTTAAAAATATTAGAGTATAAAAATAATTAAAAAGAGGTCAAAAAACCAGAAGAATTTTAAAGAATTTAAATTTTTTGAAATATGACTATGAGTTATGGCATTAAAGAAACGATGTGAACTACAAGTATTTATTAAAATATTTAAAACCTACTTTAAATTTTAAAGTTTATCAAATTGCATTTAACAGCATAAAAAAATTTGTGATACTCTTTAAATATATTTAACAGAAAATGTTATGTAAACGATGTTAACTGTAATTACCGCAAACTGTCTTTTAGGAAAAATTCTCTTAAGACCAAAACTCTCTTAGAATGCACACACACACATACACACTCTCATGCACGATGTTAATAGTTGTATTTATTCTAGAATATTTTTATTTGTATTATTTCTGGTAGTTTTTTTTGCAGAATTTTTGCCGTTGCTGTGGTTTTTATTTATTTATTTACTTTTTGGTTTTTCATTAATATTTTTTATGTAATTTTTTTTTATCTACTTACAGTCAAACGATAAGAATGTATGTGCATGTGTTTTTGTATGCATTTATTAGTTTTAAAATTTTATAGTTTCCAATTTTCCTCATTATTTTGTGGCATGCTTTCGATATGACTTTTTTTATGTTTTCCATTATGATGGCCTGTTGGCTATTTTGGCGCGGTCAATAGGATGTACGTGGGTGCTTTTTGATACGCCGCTTTATAATAAGTGTGCTAAAATAAGTGCGTGTGTCAAATGTACAACATACTCATGATTGCCTCATTATTTAACAGTTTGTTATAATTGTTGCATTAGTTTTGTGCCGATATAATTTTTTTAATGCTTTCAATTAGGGAAGTAACGATACGCAGTTTTGCCGATCCGATACCGATACTCAAAAAGAAATATCGCCGATATCGATTCCGATACCGATACGCATATTGAAATTGAACTCAAGTTAAAATTAACAAAACTCAAGTAGAGTAATTCTTTTATTATACAAAATTATAGTGTAAGAGATTATTAATATTTAAAATTGATATTTGAATTCATTCTGAAATTAACAAAAACAAATTATTTTTTGTAGTAATAATTTTAACGAACATTTTATATTGCTATATTAAATTTGAATTAAGATTCTATAGGCTAATTGTTCGAAATTTTAATTTAAATCTCAGAAAGACATGAAAAATATTCCAAGGCACAAAGGCAAGTCAACATCAGTTTTATTCAACTTACACAGCAGAGCAGAACAGCTGTTTTCGAAAGACGCAACCCTTTCATCATCAGTGCTCATGTGTATTGTGTTTGTCACCACTTATTAGGTGGCTTAGTTGAATGTGATAACAGTTCCTATTTACACAAATTTTATTGTGAAAAAGAATACGGGAACTGCATCAACCTGATGTTAACATGTTATTGTTATAATACCCGTGTTACCGTTTGATTATTTTTCTTCATGTCCCATTTTTCTGAATTTTTTGTTCCATCATACCTAAGTCAAACTTTTTTGGTTTGAATTTTATACTTAAGTACATGTGAACGTTTTTCCAATTTTTATTATTGGGTAGTTCAAGCCATAGCTTAAATTTGTATGTAGTAATAATTTTAACGAACATTTTATATTGCTATATTAAATTTGAATTAAGATTCTATAGGCTAATTGTTCGAAATTTTAATTTAAATCTCAGAAAGACATGAAAAATATTCCAAGGCACAAAGGCAAGTCAACATCAGTTTTATTCAACTTACACAGCAGAGCAAACAAAATAATAGTGTAAGCGATTATTAATGAGTCCATTCAAACTGAATGTCATACTGTTTATTTTCTAAAATCATCCAAATTTTCAATACAACGGTTAGTAAAAAAAATTGAATTGTTTGCTCAAAACAGCTCTAAAAAAATTTAAGAAGTATCGTCGTATCGACTTTAAAATATCGCCGATATCGATATATCGGCAAATCAAAAGTATCGCCGATATATCGGAATCGGTATCGGTTACATCCCTACTTTCAATATCATTAGAAATAATTAAGTGAGGCGACCAATTGGCCACGTAGGTATGTGCAGGTGTGGTAGAGAGAAAATCATGTGTACTTTTAAAACAATAGGAAAAGAATTAATATATTAAAGTCAGGCACGTGTGTGAATCTACACACATACATAGATATTGCTAAATGGTTCCAAAAGCCAACAATATTATAAAGAAACAAAATACATGTCAATCAAGCTGTAATTTTCTCTCCTGTTTTATTTTTTAATATCCAAGCGAAAAGCGGTCCTAGCAATTAAAATGGCCACTGACAAAAAAAAACGATTTTAAGTGCAAAAATGTAATACATAAAGTAAATAATTACAAAGAATTAGAAAATATATATGTATATCAAACACTTCAGCAGTAGGTAGAAACTATGAAATTGTATAACCTGAAGAATAGAAAACATACACACTCTGTCTGATGTTCATTTCATATACATATTTCAATAACAAACAGTTACGTAAAACATTCTGTTTGATTTTTCTCACTGTTTCGTAACATATTCCAGAAGAAGAAATAAAAACTCACACACGCACATACAAAATAAATAAAAAATCAACACGCACTCATACGCACACAGTGCGTACCCCTTGGACTCTTTTTCTAATACTTAATGGAACGTTGCAAAAATATATGTATGATAAGAATTCTTAATTTGTATTAGCTTAATACACACACACACCCAAACATACATTCATACTCAAGTATTTACTTAAAAACTTTTAACAAAATATTAAAAAAAAAAGAACTAGAGATACAAATCCAAAAATAAGTTTCATAACAGTCATCCATCTAAAGTTGCATAACATTAATATGAAAATTAACACTGAATCACGTAGCCGATAGCAAAAACACAAACAACAAACTAAAAACAAAACAAAAAACCAAAAACAAAATAAAAAACAAATAAATTAATAGGCAAAATTAAATTGTATTATCAAATCCAAACAATAACAACAACAACAATTTGATTAAATAAAGCACAGCGTCATTCAAATACAATTGGATTTGTTGTCTCTGGCACTCTTGTTGTTGCCGCTTGAAATTGAGGTTTAGTTTGATATCAAACAAAACAGCCTCATTTGAATTGAGAAATACAACTGAGAATGCGAAGGCTACAAGAAAACGGAATAGGAAATTGTTGTAAATATATTCGCATGAAATCATCATCTTTTGCTCATATTGAATTTGAAACCACAGCCCAATAACTACTTAATCCCCGTTTTATTCTGTAACTATTTGTCCAAGTCACGTCAAGACAATATCAAAAATAGGGCACTTACATTTAGCTAGTAGGCCAGCCTCTGACTATTCTTTAAGCTCTGGCAAAGAATAGGAGACTGTTAACCTTTAACTGCTGTGGTGGTGGTAAATTTTACCCTCTCTATATTATTTACTCTCTCCAGTAGAGCGCTATTAATATTATTCTCCTTGTTTTATTTAACTAGAAGTTTGATTTCTTTTTTTTTATTACTTTATTCATTTAAAAATGTGTCATCTAATTCCAAATAGCAAATAAATAAAAACAAAAATATTTTTTTTGACAAAATTTTCTAAAAATTAAAAAGGGGTAAAATTTACCCCACCACAGCATATACGCCAACATATTTCACCTCAGTGGTTAAAGGTTAAAAGTAATTATGTAAGTACTGAGGAAAACGAGTATGCAGATGTGTTGGTTTTGATATTGTCTTTGACAAAAAGTTACAGAATAGGGCCAAATACTTCTACGGATTTTCAAGTCCTAAACAATCAACATATGGAAACAAAAGTGCTGCTCTGTTCATGTTATTTTAATTATCAAATGAAGCATTTGGTAGCAACTTGCTGTTGGATTTAATAATTACGCTTCTAAGCCAACTTTTTTTTTTTCTTGGACCAGCACTCAGGGGATTACCCCTACATATGCGATGCATTGTGCCAGAACTAAGAAAGTTGGTTATGGGAAGGAGTATAGCGGGAGTAGTGTTTGTAGACGTTCGATTTGAACCTCCCCAAGTTAAAACTGACAGGAAAGACCTCTGCTGGAAGTTTGTTCCACATACGAACCGTTCGGCCAAAGAACGAATTCTCTCTGTAATGCGTGGTGCGATGCACTGACAACTCAACCACAAAAGCATGTGCCCTATGTGAAGAGCGGGTAGCTCGAAGAAATAAACGGTTATCCGGCACAAGCTCCCTTATTTCACCAAAACACATTCCGTTGTAGTATCGGTAGAACAGTGAAACACACCCCACGTTGCGTCGATGCTCCAGTGAGTCAATAGAGTTGGCTACCCTACTGTCACCGATGAGCTTCTTCGCTCTCTCTGTTGTACGCGGTCGAACAATTTCAAAACAGACTTTGAAGCACCGGCCCATACATGAGAGTTGTATTCCATCTTTGGTCGGATGTAGGTGGTAGATCAGTTGGGGTGAAGTATGTCTTACACCGTCTTAAAAAGCCGAGACACTGGAATGCTTCTTTTGAAATATGAAAAGTGTGATCTGTCCATCGAACGTCACACTGTTTTTTCATACCAAATACATCAAGAGCTTCTGATTCCCCAATACCTATACCATACATAAACACGGATGGGCGCAGAACCTTCGACTTTTGGCATGACCAGCTACATGACAAAAGTTGACTGAAATATTTATTTGTTAATGAGAAAGAATATGACCCAACAAGTTGTAGTGTTTTCACACTGACATATTTTTAATAAATGTTGGCTAAAAACGTTTAAAACCTTCTTTTACTATTGATTTTGGTAAAAAGCATTTTAAAACCATTTTTAAATTGGCTTTAAATGGATATTATGAAATGCAACCTAGTTTTTCACTGTCCTAAGTCCAGTGTTGACAAATTAAATATTAAAAACAGCTGATAGTGTTAGAAAAATGAAACGGAAGTACCATCACAGCCTCGTATTTTCTTAAAGAATGGAAATAATTTGATGTAAAAGCACTTCTCCCTTTCCATATTTCCATGAAAATAATATAAAATAATATCTACCTACTCTGGAGCGCTTTTCATAGAAACAGCTGATGTACAGTCTGCTAATGAAGTGGAAAAAGTGCAACAACAAATTCACATACACCGAAAATACTTAAGAATTATTCATATAAAATAAAAACATATAATAGTCGTATATTTGGACGTGCCGGATCTTATATTACCTTCACCGACATTCGTCTGGAGTATGAACACATTCATTTCAACCCTGGAAACTTTTCGGTCTTTTTGAGTTTCAGTTTTAATTTTTTTCTTTTTTAAATATAAAATGCCTTTGATTACCAAAGAAAGAAATTAGTTTTACTTAGTTTTTTTAATATTTCATAAATATTAAGTTTTCCATCTCTGGAGCGGTCTTTTATTTTCTGATTTTAATAGCCATGGATTTCTTTTAAAAACATGTAATATTTTTTAATGTGTAAAAAAGAGACAATTTGTTTAAATTGGTTGCTTTTATGTATCCTTCGACTGTTTCTTTAGATTTTGTGTAAATTTTAATATCAATTTATTTCTTCCTAAACTATGAAATAGCACGGTATTAAAATACAATACAAATGAGCACTGATGATGAAAGGGTTGCGTCTTTCGAAAACAGCTGTTCTGCGTATTTCAGATTTTGCTGATTTTTAATAGTATCTATTCTATTTAGTAAAAAAAATATATCAACCCAAGACCGAAGTATCTAGCTTTTGCCACGATAGACATGCCTTATTCGATTTTCCGATTAAAGAGGACCAGAAATATATTTTATGGCATCGCCTATTAGTACCGTGGAAAGTACACACGTAATGACGATGTTTTGAAGACCATGTGGCCTACGTGAACGTGCCTTGAGTGCAGTTATTTAATTCATATTCAGCGCATGTGCACTTTAACCCCCCTACAACAATAAAAATTAATAAAATAAATTCAATTCAATTTCAAAATTACATTTTGCATGACTTGAACTTGGCAACAGCATATGTGAGCATTTAAACGATTGCATACCTTTAAGTGCCGCATCGTTACAGTGGGTGTGCATGTTTTATAGTTAAATGGCAATTCGTGTATACGTGCTCGAAAACATGTCGGTGTAAGTGGTTTTCAAACATTCTGATTAGATACGGATGCTCTTTCTGTTGTGTTTTCTAACAAACTTTTTGTTTTTAGTTCAGCGGGGTATTTTCCACTACAAACAAATGAAAAAAAAAATCAACAACAAAAAAATGTGCTCTTAAATAACAAATTGACTGAGTGGCTTCTCGTTGCAGGTTTTTATTTAATGTTTTTGTAGAAAAATTTCTCTCTGTTTGTGTTTAATGTAGAAAAAAAAAAAATAAAAGTAAAAATGAAATAGTAGAAAATATTATTGTTTTGACAAAATGCGCACGTTTTTTTTTGTAACAAAACTATAAAATTTGTTTTGCCGGCAATAAAAATAGATTAAAACATTAAACAACTACGAATTGGTTGTCCGATTATGATGCCATGCCATCCGTGGTGGCCCATACCGTCACCTCTGTGAACAGGCGCTTGTTGTTGCTGTTGTTTCTTTGATTTTATTTGTTGGTCGTTTATGCGTAGTTTTTCTTTTTTTTCTTTTTTGTTTGCCTTTAGCAACTTTTGTTATGTAAACATTTGGTTTTTATTCAATTTGAAATTCAAATACAGAACAAGCACATCGAAGACAAATACTTGTTCGTATCTTTAGAATATAATTTACACACCAAAAGCGAGAAAGCTGATACAGACAAGTACATTTTGGTGTACGCTGCGGTTCATCATTATATATCTATCAGTTCGGAAGTATTAGACAATTCTTTTTAAATATATTGCTTTTTTATATTTTGCTGTCAATTATATTCAGATATATATTTTAAATTCTATGTTTACCTTTTCGTAACGCTGGCATAATTAAGTAACATCATGAATATTCGTGCTATTCATATATTCCATGTACCAGCATGTACATAAACACAATTACTTAGGTTTGAATGTATGTGTGTGTGTGTGTGTGTATCATGCATGTATTCTCAAGAACGTGTGTTGTATATTTAGCATTGACCCAAATATTTGTTTACAGCAAAAATTTTGCCAAATTAGTTCAGTTAAAGCAAGACAGACGTCGCGGCCTAAAATATGTAAACAATTGAGTCGTATGATAAATAGTGCGTGTTACGTTATCTAAATTCTATGTACGAAAATATACATAAGTGAATTACGTAAGTAAATCCAATGGAAATTTGTACACGTAACTTCTTTGTGTCTGTCACTGCTTGATATCTGGTCTTGTGCGTAATTTAGACAGAGATTCTAAACATTTGCAACTATTTTCTTTTTTGGTTTTAAAAACGAGGCCTGTTTAAGAGATTGTTCCTTGTGAACTTCGTCATATATGGATCAATTTAGAAAATGCATTTTTATATTGTTAGATTGGTTCCATTTTTTTTATCCAATTTTTTTTTATCGTGGACCAGCAATCAGGGGATGATATATATGCAATGCATTGCGTCGGAACTGAAAACGAGGGAATAGTACTGAGGGAACAGATTTGGAAAGATGAGAAGATAGAAGGTTTTTTGTAGATATTTCAACCAATTTTTTTTTTTTATACCCAAGATTTACTTGCAAGAAAATCCACCGAAGAATCTCAGTCCTAAACTGAAGCAGTAAAACTACGTGTCTTCAGCCGGCCACTGTATTCGGAAGTCTTCTAACAACCCTGAGAAATAGCATGCGCTAGTGACATATAATACCCCGAACAGTGTTATTCACTATTCACTTTGGAACTAGTAATTCACTAGTACATTTTAGTAAATCTAGTCTACACTTTTGATAATTTTCTCAAATAGATGACGATATTGAAAACACGTAACTACGGAATTTTATTTAAAAAAAATTATGATTATTGAAAAATATTCTTAATATTCCAATGTTAATATAAAATAATAAATAGAATTTGAATAAATTAATTTATTAATAAAATAATAAAAAATCATTTGCAGTCTTGCAGATTCGAACTCAAGCCCGTTGAAAAAATTAACAATTTACATAAGAAAGTTCGACTAATAAAAATTCATACATAATTTAAAAAAAAAATTCCCGAAAACGGTGGACCTTAATGGCCATTCCTGCAACCTAACGCTAACTTTAACCACATGGTAACGTGGAGTTACTTGTGGAGTTAAAAAAAAAAATCTCTTTGATAAAATTCTTCGTTTACGTTATCTCCCGAACATTTCAACCGATTTTGACACGGTTATAGGCGATCGATGTGGTGTTTGAAAATCAAGAGCTGATTACTTTGTGATTAGATGTTTAAAAGTTAAGGAAACCCCTTTTTTTAAAAAACAAGTCTTTTTTGTTCTTTTCAATTCGAATCAGGGGCCAAACTACGGCAGTTGATATCGATCGAAATTTCAATAACATTTCAATGCCGTAATTTGCCCCTAGTTCTCTAGTTCAAAGGGAATCTAATTTTGAAACAACCATTTGAAACGTGACTTAATTTGGTTCAGCCGTTCAAGAGTTATAAGCCGGCCATACACTTTCACACACACACACACACCATTGTATATACCCTGCAGGAGGATAAGCGTTAATTGTCTTTTAGCTACTAGTACAATTACTAGTATAGCAAGCATTAGTTCAAAATGTGATTGAACATATACAGAAAAATACTAGTACTTCAAGTAGTTCATTTGTAGATTGATTTGACTTGTATAATTTCATATTACTTTTGGATAATGTTTTAACGCGAATCGCTAATTCGCATTTTCAAATATTTTATTTTTAGCTGTTACAATTTTTAAACAAATTCAAATTTGAAACAAAGAATAATATGCTATGCACTTTTTCGCTGCACCGCCGCTGAAAATTATTAGAAGACTTTGCCACCCGCATATCAGTTTATTTAATCGAACATTTATGTAAGTAAGCCGCAGTTTTCTTGTGTGTTAAAAAAGTGAAATTTTAAGAAATAAATAAAAATAAAAAAGGTAATTTTAAAATTTTTAAACGTATGTTTTTTGTTACTACTGATGTTCATATGTAAAATCAGCGATCCTTTTAAAAATAATAAAAACTGACATATGTAATGTATGTATGTTAATTAGTGTTTGGTATATGTTGGAGTACCAAACGTAAATCAAGTTGTACAAAGGTGCTAGTGGATTGAGTGTGCCCTGAAGGAACTTTCCATTTTCTCTTATAAACTAAGAATTGATGAACCAAAAATTGCTTGTGAAGACAAAGATTTAACAAATTTCATTGGTCTTAAAAAACCAAAAAATTTAGGGATTTTTTATATATAAACCAGCTCTTAATGCAGAACTGATTTTACTTGTATCCGACTAAAATAAATGCTACTAGTACTCATCTAGTACTAATAGTACTAGTATCCGGCTAGTTTCCATCTAGTACCAATGGTACTAGTAATTTTCCAAACACACTCAATGTTAATTTGAGCATTAACATGGTATAGGAAAGTTCACAGTTGGGAACTAGTACTGGTGATTTTTGTACTAGTGCAATACTAGTTTGATACTAGTTCGATCTCCTGCAGGATATACTTAGAGACATACACACATACATTCAAGAGTAGTCATGGAAGCTTTCTATGAACTAAGAACGTGGAAATCGTGGAAATTTGATTTTTGCAAAAGAGGGTAAAATTAATAACTTCCGGATTTCTTGAAAATTTTTTATTTTAGTGGGGAGCTAAAATTTTATAGAGAACTGACCGAAAATATAATTCTTTTGTACCAATCACTGGACTGAATTGTTAATATCGATTTAAATTTTTCTTCCTATTTGGACTTTAAGTTACTATTTTTATGCGAAATAAATTTAATTTATATATTTTGCATTAATTCTTTTTCCCTAAAATTAAAAAAAAAAAATCAAAGTGATCGTAGAATTTTTAGCAAATTCCGATGCCCATTTCACTGGGGCTAATGCAGATCACCAAGGTACCTTTACCCAAAATTTCCTAAATAACTAAAGCCGTTCCCCTTATTCTGTAACTATTTAACAATGTCACCTTAATACAATATCAAAACTAGAACATTTCTGTTCTCCTTTCCTTTCCTCAGTGATCAATTTCTAGCAGCTTCTTGCTCTATTCAAGGTCTTGGAGAGTATTTGCAGGCTGTCAAAGTAGGCAATTGTTCACCAGGAGCAGAAAAATTTCCTACTTTCAATATTGTGTTGATGCGACTTTGACAAATAGTTACGGAATAAAGGGCATTATTTCAAAATTCCGTTTAATTAAATTTTGACCGGAATTATAGCAAGAATTCAATAGTGCTTTTTAATTTAATTTTTTTATTAATTAAATAACAAGAAAAAACTTACAAGGTTCGGACTATAAATTTTGATAGAGGAGAAAAAAAAACACACGTGTACTGGCGTTTTGAAAGTTAACTATTGAACTTCATTTGAGGTGGTTTTTCCAGCGCTGGCATATTAATCGACACTTGCTACACGTTATAGGAAACCATGTGACCCTTACATTTAAGGTATAAAATCTGTTCAGAAAATTTATGTAAAATCTAACAGAGAACATTTTTGTGAAATATATTAACCCTCTAACTTCTCAAAGAATGGGTCTTTTTTGGCCTTCTTTTAAAAAAGAACAAAAAACACATTTAAAAAGGGATTTAAGGGGTTAAAATGTTGCGCAAAAATATCATACGTGAAATTTTACTATAGGTTCCTGAATACAGCAAAACCAAAAGTTCAACCAGAAAGTTAGAAATAAGACATAAGGAAAAAGAGCTTAGGGTTAATTTCGCATTTATTAAGAATTATATTACAGGATGTTAATTTACATAAGAAAAGTTCGACTAATAAAATAGAAATTCATACATAATTTATTAAGAATTTTATTTTAAGTACCCGAAAAAATTTTGCTTGAAAAAAAATTGTTCAAATTTAATATCTCCATTATTTTACCTTCGATAGGAAATTTGGATATGAAGGAATTCAATAATATTTCAAATAAACCTTGAATTCATATCTATTTTATTTGCCTTCTATTACTATTGCGAAAAGTTCTAAATAAGATTTGTTTTTCATTTGTTTCCCATTTAGTCACATTCGCAAAAGCATTTCACTACGTAATCATTAATTTGTTGCTGAAAAATTCCAACTATTTCAAGTATTCGTGTCTACTATACAGCAGATTAGGTAACTTTTGTTTAATCACAAGCCAACCGCTCGGTTTACAACAAAATAATTCATTTGCTTAAATTGTAATAAGCATTTCATCTGTGTATGTGTGGCTGTGTGTGTACTGATATCAATGTGTAAATGGTTGTGTGCATATTTGGGAGTGTAAAAGTACATGCAAACACATGCAAGTAGCTACAGTGTGAGTGAAAAGTTGCCTAGTAAATCTTTTGTGAACGAGTGAGTTGCAGGTGGAATTATTGCTGGTTGTCATGAGAAGTTCAAGCGCACGAATTGGCCAGCTTTGGCACGACATGTTGCATATAATTTCATTCGTTTAAGGCGATATACTTTAATTAAAATTCAGTTTTTTTTTACAAAATTAAAAGCAGAAATTAGGATTCAAAAATTTTTAGACACGCACAAAGTTTATTTCGTCAAAGTCTCGTAAACATTTTTTTTACTGTTTCTCGCTACTTATATTAAAGAGCAGGAATGGGGTAATAGTGATTTTTTTTTGTTGATTGCAACAACAATTTTTGAGAAAATCTCTATGGGATTTTTTGAGAACAATAAATATGTTGGGTGGAGATTTTAAGGAAAACTTATTATAAATCTTATTATTTAGTCCCGCGCTAACCACTTCAACCAACTGCACCCTCCAACGAATTTCTTGTTCCATTGTCAACCTTCATGCCACATCGATTCAGGTTCGGTAATAGCTTTAAAATAATGCCGATAGTAAGAAAAGAGTGTTAACATATTTTTCCGGATCTCTCTTTTCTAAGTAGGATCGGCAGTCTGAGGATGACCCTGACATATGCAATGCGCTGCACCGAAACTATAAAGGAGGGCACCGTATTTATCGCCCACTGTACTCACTAGCCTACTTGGGATTTAACAATAACACAACAATTAAATAATAATAATAATAAAAAAATATGAGAATATCTTCAAGTGTGTGTACTTATGAGATTATAAGTGCATTCATTATTCAATTCGATATTTTTTATCTTTTTAATTTGAATTTTCTTATATCTTGCATAAGGCGGCGTGTTTTTTTTTTGTTTAGGATTTTATTTGAAATTAATTATTTACCGCTGAAGGCCGTGCTTTAAGTGTGTTGTGTAAGAGAGCAATAGTTCACAAACACTTTCTAGTTTGAGATTCGTTTACAGAGTTTCGATATGATATATTTACGTTTTTTATAATTATAAAATTTTACTGGCTGCACCACGATGCCGCGGGTAAACTTTCACAATTTATATATAAATCTTGAACGATTTTTGGCAGTCAATACATTCCCAATAACAGTACTCATGTGTTTGTGTGTTACTATTTGGCAAGTGGCTTGACAAATATTTGCCCAAATAAGCGTAACCACTAAACACTAGTGAAAATCTTTTATTTCAAACGAGTATCTATTTAGTTAAACAATTTTCAATAATATTGGACTCTATGACACTGTCTATTAGTTTTGTATGACACCGTTTTAATTAATAAACACATACCTGAACCAAAATATTCTTCTTAGTATTTAGTGGTTACGCTTTTTTGGGCAAATAATGGGTGTTTTTTATTGAGGTATAGAACTTTAAGTTGGCATCACTGTTTTAACTGGCGGCCATTTTGTCAGCTGTCAAGTGATTAATATTTAGTTTGGTTTGCCATTTCATCATGAACAGGTTGACAAAAGAACAACGCTTGCAAATCGTGCAAATGTATTTCGAAAGTAATGGTTCAGTTCGCGAAGTTTACCGCAAGCTCCGTCCATTTTATGGTCGACATAATCGTCCATCAGAGCAATTAATTCGGTTAACCATGGATCGTTTTCGCACTACGTTTACTCTATGTGATAATACGCATCCGCAGAGACGTCGAACAGTGCGCACCGAAGAAACAATTGTGGATGAGTTGTGGTTCCAACAAGACGGCGCTACATGCCACACAGCGCACGTCACAATCGATTTATTGAAGGAAACATTCGATGAGCGCATAATTTCACGGAATGGACCTGTCAATTGGCCACCAAGATCGTGTGATTTGACACCATTGGATTATTTTCTTTGGGGATATGTGAAGTCGCTCGTCTACGCCAACAAACCAGAAACGTTAGGGGACTTGGAAGCCAACATTCGTGGCGCTATTGCCAACATACGGCCCCATATGCTCGAAAAAGTGGTTGAAAATTGGACCTGTAGAATTGGCTTTATTCGAGCCAGCCGCGGCGGCCACATGCCCGAAATCATATTTAAACATTAATGGCATAAAATTATCCTTCCAATAAAGCCAAATCGATGGACATTAAAACGATTCTCTTGTGTTTTATTTCAATTCGAAGTTCTATACCTTTAAAAAAAACACCCTGTATTTGATAAATGTGATCGTACCCATAGTTGAATATAAATAAATTTTATGAGAAAACAGTATACGAGAAGTGTATCAATACTAAACCAATGTAGACACAAATTAAAGCTCTCACTCTTCTATGGTGCTGCCTCAGTTGGTTAATTAAATTGATACTGATTTCTTTTTTTTTCCTTTGTGAATATAATAGGGAACGAATTTCAGTGGAAGTCAAGTCAATAGTTCGAAAAGAAAAATACCTGCATTAAGAATTCTTTCAAAAATTTTATTTAATGCATAAAGAAACAAAATTTTTTTTATTTATAATAAATATTTTTATAATCAATATTTTTTTAGTGCAAATAGGCTGTATTTTTTATTATATTGTGTTCACACACAAACATTTTAATTGAGTCAATTACATTTTAAATTGAGTAATTGACTTGAGTATTTACATATAGCAAACTTATTTTGCTCAATTCGAATTTGACAGTAGAAAATATTTGACCATTTTTACGAATATTTCAATATAGTTTTAGTGCAAATTTGTATTTTTTATTATATTGTGTTCACACACAAACATTTTAATTGAGTCAATTACATTTTAAATTGAGCAATTGACTTGGGTATTTACATGTAGCAAACTTATTTTGCTCAATTCGACTTTGACAGTAGAAAATATTTAACCATTTTTACCCAATATCATGACTTTTGCATTTTGTGCCATATACATAATTATTTCGCAGGCATTTTCAGTTTAAATTTTATGAAATTTACCAATTATGAAATTGAGTTGAAATTTGTATTTGACCGTCTTTATAGTCATAATCAGAATATTTAAGTTTCTTAATGAACAAAAATTTTTTTTTGCATAGAGAAATTGGCTTAATTTATGAAGCACTTTATTAATTAATTAATTTACTGTATGTTAAATTGAGCTCAATTAAGTATTTAATTGTGTAAAGATCTTAATTGAGCAATTTAGCAACATTTCCCCCCCCCCCCCCCCCCTTGAAATTGTTTAATATTAATTTTAGCTTTTTGTGGCCAAAATAATTTGAACCAGAAATTTAAAAATATTCGATAAGTCGATTAGAAAATACGAATATCATAAAATGTTGTTGGAAAATATTTAAAATCCAATAAATTTATTTTTAATATTGCACTCTTAAAAAAATTTTGAATTTAATACAAATTCTTTAAAATAAAAAAATAATTTGCAGATTCGCAGATTTGAACCTAAGCCTGCATTAAAATTCTTAGCTTAATGTTCATTAGTATTATATATTTTTTAAATTATTTGTTACCTTTTGCTAATCAGTTCTTGCTACAGAACACATGTATTTAATCTTCAATTTATTAAATACATCTACAGTGCAAAATTACCTTCAAAAAACATCCTTACCCTATACAAGATGGGAAACCCGATTTTGAAAAAAAAATACAATATGTGAAGTATTTTTTTCTTTAGCGAATTTAATGGCAAGTTTGTCCAAGTGTTTCAGTGCAGGACTTAATATTTCTAGCGGCGCAAAGCAGGCAAAAAAAAAAATTGCAAATAAATAAAAATTAAAATATAAAAAATAATATGTACGATTATGTCATGCCAACTAATAATTATTGCATAATTTTTAAAACAAGCAAAATGCAAAACAAGAAATTAAATGTAAAAAAATAATAACAACAATTTAGTAATAAATTGTTGAATTATTCTATAATTAGATGCTGAAACATTTAAAACATTCTTTATGCAAATGAAACTTTATTAATAAATTTGTTTGTTAATTTCAGCTTTTGATTTCATAACACTTCAATTACGTACGACTGCGACAAAAACAAAAAAAAATAAAATACTCGTAGTCTCAATAAAATTCAAATCAATTTCTCAGCTCAACTCATTGAATGCCATAATGTTTCTGTGTGTGTGTGTATGTGTGTCTTGTTGTTGTGCTATGAAATGCAAAATATTTATATGCAAATACAGACAACCATGTGTATGCGTGTGTGTGTGTGTGTCAGCATGTTGATAGTACCCGTATGTACGCAGACCCCAAAAATTAAGAATATAACAAAAATTTAATAAAAATCTATTTATTTTTTAATTCTAAATTTGATTTGTTTTCGTTTAAATTGTGTATTGCGTTAATTTGTGCGTCGTGATGATATGAAATAGTTTTTTTTTTGCTTTATTTATTGTTGGTCATTTAACAAATGAAAAGAAACTTTATGACTTTGTTTGATTTTATTCTTAAAAATATGTAATGGAGGTCACGCTAAATGAACGGATTATAAATATTTATTGAGAGACTATAGGAAGGAAATAGATAATATTGCGTTACTAGGAAGAGAGGCTGTGCCAAACACCAGTGCTCTGATGAGTTGCCCAGTGGTAGTGATTAGCTTTAATTCGAGAACTTCTTATTAAAGCGAATAATTGTCAGTTATAAAGTTGTTGCCTTTTAAGGAATGGTATTGGCATGATGTCTTATCGGCCAGTATCTCACGATAAAATTCTTCAATCCCGTGCGTCAACCGTTCGTGGTTGGTCTGTTGCTATAGACATGAACCTTAACATTGTCTCTCAAAAAATAGTCTAAAGATGTTAAATTGCATGTGAATTACACTCTTCACCGAACTCGTTTTTCAATTGGGATAGTTTTTCGAGTGCTGTGTAGTATGTGGTACCGTTTTGTTGAAATCGCATGTGAGCCAAGTCCAGCTCCTTTATTTTAAGCACAAAAAAATTTAATCAGCACTCGCCATTTACAGTAACAGAGCTAAAGCGATAATACACGGTCATCAAGAAACCTGGTGGTTATAGCCGCCTCGCAAGACCGCCCACATTGACCATAAAATACACTGAATGCACTTTCTTAATCGAGCATGAATTTTGATAATAAATTTCAATAATCTGCTAAAGTTGTTTATTTGTAAGTCGATTCTTGGTTAAATTATAGACCGAACTGAACATGTATAACAGCAACATGTTACATGAAAACAGCTGATCTGACAAAAACAATGTTGCCAAGAAAAAAAAAAGTTTCTTAAAAATCACCATTCACATGAGCATGACTTCTTCATCACTTGAAGTAGATATTTTGCAGAAGTCTGTTCTCAAAGAAATAATTGTGATAATTTCATCACATTCCACTACACTTAAGGTTAAGGGGTGTGTGCAAAACAACTGAAACCGGTTTCAAAAATTTTTTATTTTTATAACCTCTAAAAAAGAATTGGACGATACAATCACTTTGTCATTCCGTGTGTAATGCAGCGAAATATCCCTTTCAGTCCCAACAAATTATATTATATATATATATATATATATATATATATATATATATATATATATATATATATATATATCTATATATATATATATATATATATATATATATCTCGATCAGTTATGAAATCTAAGACGACCTAGCCACGTCATTTCATCCGTCTGTGAAAATCACGATGCAGTCCAAACGAAAAGATCCAGACACTTGAAATTTGTCATAAAAAAAATGTTAAAGGATGGCAGAGTTCAAATTCGTAGGTGGGCTGAATCGGGCCACAGAAACAAAATTCCCTTAACAAGAACTAAACCAACCTCTAAAAAAAAATATGAATTTTTAAAGTTTTTATACACTCCAAAAAAGAATATGGAGGGTATATTCACTTTGTCCTTCCGTTTGTAACGCATCGAAATATCCAGCTCAGACCCCATAAACTATATATATATACTTGATCAGTGATGAAATCTAGGACGATCTGAGCATGCCTGTCCGTCTGTGGATATCACGATTCAGTCCAAACGAAAAGAGCCAGACTCTTGAAATTTGGTATAAATATATCCTGAAGGATAGCACAGAGTCCAAATTACAGCATTCGATATCGATCGAAATTTCAATACATTTTAAATACGAATTTCGATCGATATCGAGTGCCTTAATTTGCCCCCAGGTCAAGTTTGGAAATGGACTGAATCGGGACTGAATCCCCTAAGAAGAACTAAACTAACCTCTAAAAAACAACATATTTTTGCAAGTTTTTTTTTTGGAATGATATATTTTTATGTCACAGAAGGTCTAACGCGTTAAACTTGGATCCCTAAAGTAAAAAAATTAAGTTTTTGAACCCCGCCCCTTTAGTGGGCGTTATTATATGAATATGTACATTTTAAATTTACTTACTAAATATTTGGAGGGTATTTAAGATTCCACCCGGTCGAATATAACGTTTTTACTTGTTTTTTTTTGTAATCATGTTAAGCAAATTTTATATATTTAAATCAAGATGTTAAATTTGAAGCCAGAAAATCAGGAAAATCTATTTTTGAACTCCACCCACTTTAGTGGGCGTTGACGTAAGATTTTACATGCAAAACTGGTGTAAATAAAGGGGTTTTCAACAAGAACCTTTTTTCAAATTCTTCTGGTTTCTTGACCTCTTTTTAATTATTATTTTATTGTGATATTTTTAAGCTTAAGGTCTCTTTATTTTAATTTAAATTTTAATTTCAATATTTCGTCACTCTTTCTTCAGGAAATTAATTATTTTATTTCAATTAATTAATTAAATTAATTAATTAATTTCCTGAAGAAGTCACACAAAGGAGAGACGAAATATTGAAATTAAAATTTAAATTAAAATAAAGAGACCTTAAGCTTAAAAATATCAGAATAAAATAAAGAACCTTTTTTCCAAAACAAAATAAAGAAAAAAATTTTGATGAAGATGATTCAAATTATGTATGAATTTTTATTAGTCGAACTTTCTTATGTAAATTGTTAATTTTATCAACGGGCTTAAGTTCGAATCTGCATGACTGCAAACCATTTTTTTATTATTTTATTAATAAATGAATTTGTTCAAATTCTATTTTTATTAATTTATATTAAGATTGGAATATTAAGAATATTTTTCAATAATCATCAAACCAGCAGAACGGATCAGTACTGATTTCGAGGCCGCTACAGGGCCGACGAAGATAACATGTGCTCTGATCTAGTCCTTTTTTATATTCGATTTTATTTTAACAAAATATTGGAATATTTTAGAATTTAAAAATTAATGAAAATCTATACTTCTAAATACGGGGTTTTACTACGAATTCCTTTAAATTTATTTTTAATTTTTTTTACATAATTTTATTAAAGTTTTTATTTTAATCTAAATTTTCAAATATATTTTTACTTTTCTTTCATGTATTTTATTTATGATTAATTGAATTTATTTATAAAACTTGAGTTGCTAAGGCTTTGCAAACGACATTAAAATAGAAAATCGACACATTTTAATGAAAAAAATATTTAAAAAAAATAATATAGTTGTAAAATTGAAAACAGAATTAATACCTCTATTAATTGAATACATTGTTAAGGCATGACCAAGAGAATTGTAAAAGAATTAAATCGTTTACTTGCAAGTAACTGAAACTTTTTAATCGAAAGAACCTTTTTAAGTAGACAGATCATGTTCGAACACTAGTCTATACTAAGCCCTTTTGCCGGGTTGTTATATTTTTAGCCAGTTTTTTTTTTCACTACTGCAGTAATAATATTACAGCCAAGCAAAATTCTTGGCAGCACAAACGCATTTCAGTCATTTACAATATGCAGTAAATGCATTATTTTGTATTTAAATTTAAAAATTTACACATTTTGTCACACAAGAATTCATAAGTACTATTACATGTTGTTGTTCTTGTAATTGTCTTTGCTGTTGTTGTGCTCGCCTCTATTATAATATTATTGTTGGCAATTGTTGTATAACGAATGTACTGTATTACAAAAATAACCTTGTTAGAAGTAGAAATAATAGATATTAGATACCAACTACAATGTAGATCTGTAATAACAATATTGCATATTGTCCGCCCGTATGTAGATTATTTTCCTTGTCTCTTATGTATTAAGTTGTGTGTGTGTGTGTGTTTTTTTTTGCTGCCGAGTATCTTTGCGTTATGCCAATGCAAATTGTAACTCAGACAAACAGATGAATGTGTATAAATAGTTGTTGTACATGCAGATCTATTTACGAGCATATGAGTATTATATTTTTGTGCACATTAATAGCCAGATACGAATCTATGTAAATACACTTATGCATAAATATTGGGCTTGTATGTATACGAGTATAGGAAAATAAAAAATATATGATTTTTTCTGTTTGTTTTTGCTAAATATTATTTATTACATTGCATTCAGTTATGAAAAGGCCATCTGGTTACGCATGTTTTGTGGCTGAAATATTTAGCAGCCAATTGTTTTCATAACAAATCGTTTAAGTTATTTACTTTTAAGATTTATACTGTTTGTTTGGGGAGGGCGGAAATTTATAAATGCAGCAGTATACAAATAAAAAATTAATTTGCCAGCGATTTTCTCTAAATTTACTAGATATATTCGCAGATTAATCTGCACACGTCAAGCTTTAATTTGAATGCAATTCGAAAAATATATTTTTTATTAGAATTTGAACAAATTCCTGAGAAATAATTTACAGATCGCAGATTTGAACTTGAGCCTGTTAAATCATTCTCAACCTGGGAATTGAAAAAATATATTATCAGAATGGTTAAAAGTGTTAAAACAAGCAATTAGCAAAAGATTTAAATAGCCAAATTTGAATCGTAACACACACTTGCCCCTTCCCCCCTCCATTGATTGCAAAGGATTCTCTCGTAATTCATTTCAAAAATCATATAAGTCACAGGGTCTGCTTAGGATTTTTGCCTCATTCTTTAGCAGTCATATATCTAATACGGTCGTGATATAAATAAAGGGTGTTTTATATCACGATGAGTTGGCATCACTGCTTTATTTGACCACCCATTTAACAGCTGCTAGTTGCTTTTTGTTTAGTTTGCTTTGAAAATTCATTATGGATCGACTTACACCAGAGCAACGCGTGCAAATTGTGAAAATTTTTAATCAAAATAATAGTTCTGTTCGTCAAACTTATCGTGCACTTCAAAATTCATTCAAAATTTTATTTTCCGATGAAGCCCATTTTTGGTTGAATGGGTACGTAAATAAACAGAATTGTCGCATTTGGAGTGAGGAGAATCCACAAGCTTTTGTCGAAACACCATTACATCCACAGAAAATTACTATTTGGTGCGCTTCAAAACGATGATGGTCAGAATGTTACTGTCGAAGGGGGAATTTGTGAAAATTGGTGTTCCAGATTGCGCCTTGTACGCGCCAGCCGTGGCGGCCACATGCCCGAAATTATATTTAAACATTAATGTCATAAAATTTTCTATCCAATGAAGACCAACAAATATTTTATTTTTTTGATAAGAGGTTTTTAACTTTTCAAAACTGTGTTTAAAGTCTACTGACGATTTGGTAAAGCACCAATGAAATGCATATATAAACATTGCTTGACCACCAACAAATAAATTTCATTTAAAATATTATTGTGACAACAATGTGTCAAATAAAAATTTCATAATATGTTTTATTATGATTTAAACCTGTATTACGCCATAAAAAACACCCATTATTTTAAAATTTGCAGAATTTAAGATTCCGCAAATTTTTTTTGTAACAGGATCTGAACTTCTCTTCGTATGTAGTGCAGAGCTAAAAATGAGAGAATAATATTGAGAGCACGAGAAGATAGAGCATTTTTTGCGGCTATTTTAATATTTTACTTGGCCGGCTAATTTTTGCTACAGCGCCGGCGAAGGAGGGTGCTGTTACTGTTCTCTGTTTTTTTGTTATTTCGGACCAGCACTCATACATCGGCAATGCATTGGGCCGGAACAAGAAAGGAAAGAATAATATTGAGGATATTTTTAGAAGTATAGAAGTTGGAGAATTTTTTTCTGTAGCTATTTCAACCTTTTACTTTGTCGCCTAATTTTTTGGTACCGGTACAGGGTACTCTTCCTGTACCTGATAGTGTCCATCGCTGTCGCCTTCATCACTGAAACAGACTGACAACAATTAACACAACCATGCACTAAAAATGTATCTGCAAAATTCGATATCGTGTTCATGCCTGAGCACGGCGTCAAACTCATAGTCTCGTTTTAAGTACTTCGGCCAACAACACCGTCATATAAACAATTTATGTTAACTTTCGCACATATTCTTCAAAAATAGCTTTCGGTTTTAGTTCCAAAGAGAAGAATTAAAAAGGATCACATATACCAAGGACCAAATAACAATTAACACTAAATTTAATTTTCTTAGACACACCGCAGAACAAAAAAAGAGGTGGAAAAAACCCATCCAGTTGTAGTATGACATAGTAAGAAAACAAAAAAGGAATAAGTGATTATTGAGTTCTTGTTATAGCTTTGATATTTGTTTATACTTCTGATTCAATTGAGTCGAAGTTTAAAATAATATCTCTAGCTATTCTAAGAAATGTTGGGTAAAGGTTCCCTGATGATCTGCATTAGCCCCAGTGAAATGCGCTTAGGAACTAGCTAAAACCCCTCAATAATCAATTTTGAACTTTTTTATAAAAAAATTGGGAAAATAATCAGCACGTATAAAATTAAAAGAATTTTGTGAAAAAAAATTTTAAATTTCGGAAGTCGCTACATTCCCATCATCAGTACTCATGATTATCGACTACATTTATCACCGTGTGTTAGAATGCTTTCGCACAGCACAGATATGTCGTGTAGTTGCTGAATTATTATTATTATTTTTTTCAAGGGATGACCCCTACAGTGCGCAGCGCATTGCGCCGGAACTAGAAAGGAGGGGATAGTATCGAGGGACAGATGAAAAATGAGAATAATTTTTTGTAGCTTTTTCAACCTCTTCATTTCGCCGGCTAATTTTTTGCTACAGGACCGACGAAGGAGGATGCTGCGGTTACTATGCTTTTTAGAACATGATCGTATCAGTCGCTGCCAATTATGATCAGTGACCAGTGCTAAGCCTTCATCATTGAAACAGGCTGGCAACAACTACCACAATCATGCACTACTGCTGATCAGAAGAATTTAGCACAGTATTTCATGACTCAGCGTGGGGTTGAACTCAGGACCCTCCGCTTAATAGTGTCGTGTTCTACTACTTTAGACAGCAGCAACCACATATTTTTCATTTATCGCTTAAGATACGTTCACACTAGACAAATATTTACCCGAAAAACAGAAAAATGAGCGGGCGAAGTAAAAAGGTTTTAATAGCTATAAAAAAAATGTTCTACCTTCTCATCTTTCTTCATCTGCCCCCTCAATACTATCCCTCCTTTCTAGTGCCGGCGCAATGCGCTGCATAAGTGGGAATCATACCCTGAGTACTGGGGGCAAATTACGGCACTCGATATCGAATGAAATTTGTATTTAAATTGTATGGAAATTTCGATCGATGTCGAATGGGGTAATTTGGCACCTGGTCCGAGCTAAAAAAACCACTACATACTAGTGAAAATCCTATTATCTCTGATAAAAATATTATAAATATTCTACTATTAATAAAATAATTTGGATTTAATAAAAATTCTTAAAAAAATAATTTGGAGATTGCAGATTCGGACTTGAGTCTGAATAAAAAATTATTATCTAAATAAATTATCGCATGCAGTTACGACAATGTTGTTAGTGGCTGTAATTATCGGTCCACAGTTCCACAACAATAGTAATTAATCTCTACTCCAAATATTGCTAACGACTTAACAGTTCTGGTTGTTGAACTTGTGCCGGCACTCCCAAGGACATGATTTTATATTAAGTCCTTATTCTGCGTCTGCGGAAAATTGTCCGATTTACTGTTTGTAATGCCGAAGCGAGGACATGCATATTAGGGAGTTCGGCGAGGTCCATATTCTAAAATTGTTGTTGTTATATTTGTAACATTTAAACACGATATATGTAATTATTTGAAAACTCTTTTACTTTAGCAATTCCGAAAATATTTCAAGCCCGAATGCATTCCAATTAAATCAGAAAGTGCGAGTGGGCATATATTTCCCATATCCAATTTAAATATGTATGTAAGTGTGTGTGTGCATTTACTTGTGTGTACATAAGCATGCATCAACACACTTGTGTTTATTGAATACATTGTAGTGCTTTTTCTTAGAATTTTTATTTGTAATTATTTCGTACATATTTTTTTCTTTCTTATTTAGTATTCAGTACAAATTATACAACCAAGAAATGAACAACAACAGCAACAAATAAATTACGTTGTAAATTTACATGACACTTAAAAGCAGTTGTTGCTGTTGTTGCGGTGCCGTTGTATTTTGTAAATAGTATTATGCACTATTTGTACTTTTTGTTGTTGTTTAGTAACATGTTTAAAAATACAACAACACGTAAGCATTTGAGGGAGGGAGAATAATCGTTTGTTCGTCTGTTCGTTCTTCGGCTCTGGTGGGTTGGTTTTGGCCTGGCTGATTAGTTGTGGGGTTTGATTTGTTTCGATTTAATTTTCACACAATCATTAACAACTTCTTCGTAATCACGTTAATCATCATCATAATGAACGCTTTTAGAAATTTCTGAATGAAAACGTAAAAGTAAAAAAAAAAACAAAAAAATCAACAGAATGTGAAAATGTATTTTAAATGTTTTTTTCTATTTATTTTATTTTTTTTTGTAATTTTGTGCTGATATCTTTAAGATATAAAACGTTTGATAACAAAAATCATTTTCAAAAGTGTAGAGCATCTTAGCGCCTCATAAATAACTTAAAGCTCTCACCACGCTGTCATGTTTTCGGTCTCTTTTTTCTAATGCGCAACGCCAAAATTTTAATGCTCTTCCATGTTTCATAATCACTAATACTAACGTGGCCCATACTCACTCTGTTGAATTGTACTCTTTATTACAGTAGAGTCAGACATGGAAAATTGTAAATTGTAAATAATAGAATGTTTCGTTATATAAGAAATTTTTTGTTTGTTTAATAATATAATTTTTTAACTAAAACCTGCTTTAAGATAAAATTGCATAGAGGCATATTAACAATTTTAAAGGGTGTTTTTTATGAAGTTTTTTTTTTATACGAATCACTCTGTTGGCTGACAGCTGTTTTGACAGTTTAAAGTGACGTCTCTACTCAGTATTGTTTGGCAAATCATCATGAACAGGTTAACTCCAGAACAACGCTTCCAAATCGTGGAAATTTATTTTCAAAAACAGTGTTCAATTAAAAATGTTTATCCGCTTTTTTACCGCAAAATTCTCTTCAGTGATGAGGCGCATTTTTGGTTGAATGGATATGCCAACAAGCAAAATTGCCGTATTTGGAGCAAAGATAATCCACACGCCGTTCAAGAGTTACCAATGCATCCCGATAAATGTACTGTTTGGTGCGGTCTATGGGCTGGTGGAATCATCGGTCCTTATTTCTTTAAAAACGAGGAAGGACGACGCGTTACCGTGAATGGAAATCGATACAGAATCATGATCAATGAATTTTTGGTGCCAAAACTTCACGAAATGGATGTAAACGAAATTTGGTTTCAACAGGATGGTGCCACTTGTCATACTGCGGGCGAAACAATGGACTTATTGAAAGAACATTTCAACGACAACATTATTTCGAGAAATGGACCGGTGAATTGGCCTCCGCGTTCGTGTGATTTGACGCCACTCGATTATTATTTCTGGGGATACCTGAAATCATTGATTTACGTGGATAAACCAGCAACGATTGACGCTTTGGAAACCAGTATTCAACGTGTCATTGCTGAAATACGCCCTCAAATGCTTGAAAAGGTGGTCGAAAATTGGACCTCCAGAATGACCTTTGTGCAAAATAGTCGTGGTGGCCATATGCCCGAAATTATATTTAAATGTTAAATGACAAGAAATTATCTACCAAATAAAAAATTTTTTTTGGCCATTTCATAATTTGGCAGGTGTTTTATTTAAATTTCAAATCAGCAAGCTCTTATAAAAACATTCTTTATTATATAATAAAAATGCTTAGCGATGTGGAAGTTTAAAAATCAATGATTTGAAAATGTGCTAATCGTAGTGTAGGTGCATTTTACTATGAGCAAATAACCTGCTACTCTTTGATATCCGTTTTGTATATGTTTGCCAGTGTTCTTTCTTATGATATGTAATTCTGGATTTAACTCCCTTCTCGGAAGGGATCGGTCTAACAACTGGATCGGTCTATATGTACATGTCTTCATATACTATAAACCATTTTTCAAATCAGTTTAAATTAGGCAGCATTAATATTAAGACATAAAAAATAATCGATAACAGCCTGTTTTACTTTTAAATATCTCTATAGAACTTTTCTTTTCCAATATTTTTAATATATTTCTTATTTTCATTGCAGCATCCAGGTAATTGTTTCGTCTGTCATATACAATTGGATAACAATTTCTTCCAGCACCAAACAATCATTTTACGAGCATCAATAGGATTTACTTAATTCACAAATAAGGTAAGGAAAAATCATATTATTTTTAATTTAAGTGTGTCATTTACATATGCTTAAAGCAACTGCTAAAGTTCGTAGCATATTTTTGCTTTCGGCATAAAATAGAAACTCAAGAATATGACCAAAATCTTAGTTTTTATTTTGCTGTCTTTATTTTTGCAAGTCACTATAGACAAATTATGTAAAGAAATTTAACAAAAATTCTCGAAGAAAGTAGTAGAACACTCACTTCCCACAGCTTTTATAGTTTGCAACTCGTTTCGGAGGCTAAATCGTTTTTCATCTCATAATTGATTTAATTTTTTTTTCCAATATAAAGCACAATAAAACAGGGACAGTCACGTGCATTTTAATTATTACCCCTTATTCTTTAACTATTTGTCAACGTCGCCTCAAGACAATATCCCTATTCACAATCTTGTGAATAGGGAATGGTCGTGCATCATTGCATTTGCAAAATAATTGTACTCTACACCAACAAAATATATTGAAAATGCTCTCAAATACTCTCTCAATTTGCAAATGCTAAAAGGCAAGACCATTTGCACAGGATTGTGATAAAAAAATAGAACTCTTCTGTACTTCTGTTCTCCAGCAATTGACAACTTCGAATGGTCTCACAGAATAGTCTGTCAAAAGTATTTAACTGTTGGCAACAAGGAGTATGCAAGTGTCGTATTTTGATATCGACGTGACATTGACAAACAGTTACAGAATAAAGGGAATTACATCCAGATGACTTTTATTTTTCGTTTGAAATATAAAAGTTGTTTTATGACTTTTAATTATTTCTCAGAAAATAAAAGTAATTTTATTATTTCTACAGAAAATATGATTAATTTTTTTTTACTTTTTTAAATTTCTCATAATCACGTTTCGTTAAAAACATTGGTTAAATAGTTGATATTCCTACTAACTAGCACCACTTGCAAAAAGTGGGAAAAATTGAACAAAGAACGCTGATGAGATGGCGTAGCGGCCTCGAAATCAGTACTGACCCATTCTGCTGGTTTGATGATTATTGAAAATATTCTTAACATTCCAATCTTAATATAAAAAATAATAAATAGAATTTGAACAAATTCATTTATTAATAAAAATAATAAAAAATCATTTGCAGTCATGCAGATTCGAACTTAAGCCCGTTGAAAAAATTAACAATTTCTCATAAAGGAAAACTTATTTCTTGATTTTTATTTGTTCCTCAGAAATAAAAGTTGTGTTATGATTTTTATTTTTATTTCTGCACAAAATAAGTCATTTCTTGGTTTTTGTTTATTGCTCACTATATAAAAGTTATTTCTTGATTCATTGATCTTATAATGAATTTGTAAATCATCGTTTCTTTCTAAAGTCGTTCATCACCAAGTTCTTCATTTTCAGGAATAAATAAAAATCGAGAAACAATTTTTATGCTCTGAAGAATAAATAAAAATTGATAAAATGAGATATTTTCTGAGAAATAAATAAAAAATGTTTTCTAAGATATAAATAAATATCAAGAAACAACTTTTATTTTGTAAAGAATAAATAAAAATCAAAAAATAATTTTCTATTTTTTTAGCCTTTAATTATTTTATTTTATTTTAATTTATATTGAGCTTGAGGCTTATTTTTATAAAAACTATTTATTTTATATTTATTTCAATATTTCGATATCCTCTGGATATCTTCTTCAGGATAAAATTATTTATAATAATTTAACAATAACAAAATTCTTTATAAATTATATAAACTTAAATATTTTTGTTGTTTTTTGTTTTTATATAAAAAATTTGAAAATGAATGAAAAATTGTTTCATACATATTAAAAAACATTTCAAAATTGAAACTTTTTTCTTTCCTGTCTACATTATGAAAAGCTGGTGTCTCTCCTTAATTGTAAAATTTAAAATTCTATTTTGAACAACTTCCAAATATTTTGAAATGGAATTTTGTATCATCCGTTGTCCATTTACATGAAAAAGACTATAAATATTATTAGTAGAATTCCTTACAAAATTTGGAACGATACCTGCATTAAGGCAACGAATAAGAAATGTTATATTCGCTTTATCGAAATAAATATAAAATAAATAGTTTTTATAAAAATAAGCCTCAAGCTCAATATAAATTAAAATAAAATATAAAAATAATTTTCATTTTAGGAGGAACAAATAAAATTAAAAAACTTTTATGTTGTAAATAAAAATCAAGAAATAACTTTTATGCTCTGAAGAAAAAATTAAAATTAGAAAATAGTCGGCAAAATTAGGATTTTAGTAAATTAAAAAAAATAATAAAAATTAATGCATCTCCAGGTAGTCCATGTAACTAGAATTAAGTTGTTGTATTGCTGCTGCACGTAGCGCCTGCCTATTAGTTTAATTTTATTTTAGTCTAAATTTGAAAAAGAAATCATTATTTATAAAATATTTCGCCGAGTTGAAAAATTGCACAATATTAAAACTGATTTGATGCCAAAAAATTATTTCCTTTATTGCCTTCTCAGCAACCAAAATGCGGCGCCAATTCTGTTTCCGAACGCAATGGAAACTCTGTGTCAAGACTGAATAGTCATTAAATCCATAATTTTCCTTGCGAATAGGAAAAATACTCGTGCATATGGAATAGTAATTAATAATTTGATAGTGTAATACCAATCAGAGTTTTCCAGCCCCGCATCTATTACATTTCAGAAATATATGTTACACTTTATAAAATGATGCTGCCAGATTAACTGATTTTTCCCTAGATTTAGCAGATAATTTTTCTCATTTTGAAACTCATTTACCGCAAAACTATTTTATAAAGGAAAATATGATTGACGGTTATTATCATTATTATTTTTTTGCAATTAATTTGATTGATAAGTCATGAGATAACTCCGTAAATACTTTGCTGAAAAAAAAATAATCAAACGGTAACACGGGTATTATAACAATAAGATGTTAACATCAGGTTGATACAGTTCTCGTATCCTTTTTCACAATAAAATTTGTGTAAATAGGAACTGTTATCACATTCAACTAAGCCACCTAATAAGTGGTGACAAACACAATACACATGAGTACTGATGATGAAAGGGTTGCGTCTTTCGAAAACAGCTGTTCTGCTCTGCTGTGTAGGTTGAATAACAAAAACTGATGTTGACTTTCCTTTGTGCCTTGGAATAATTTATCATGTCTTTCTGATATTAAAAAACAAATTTCGAACAATTAGCCTATGAATCTTAATTCAATTTAATACTTTGCTTGATGTTTAGGGGAGTGGTTGAAATAGCAGAAAACTTAATTGCTTTTGTCATTAATATTGTTGGCATTAAGAGTCATCTGTTTTTTTACAGACCCACTTTGCAATCAGAAAACGTTTTAGCTTAAGAACATTCTTCGGTACACGCAACAGCTTAATAAGACCTTATAAGGGTTCCCAGAATATTCTATAAACTTCCGTTTCCTTTTTGTTAATATCAAATATTTCAACAATGATTTTATAAGAAATATAAGAAAGCATTATAACGAAACCTTAATGTTGCATAGACATCAAGAGTAATATTTATCCGATCACACAGATTAAAAGAAAACAACAACGATCAAGTCTTAAAAGAGCAGACATATTTTTCTACTTAGTTGATATGAGTAGGGATATTAAGTATTCAATAGGACTGAAACTCCAATCCATTCTTATATATATATGGCATGGACACGAAGGTCCATTAGTAATTGTCTCAAACACATCAAACGATATATTTCCCTGAATATATTCCGCAAGATATTTTTGAGCAATCACAAAGTAGGTCTGAGTCAGCCAACATGAAACCTCGTTGGCAATTATTTTTTAGGTGCAGCCAGACCACTGGTCGTTTACTGTCTTTCGAGAATTTTGCATGTCACTCGCACTAGTTCATTTCCATACCTTATATAACATTATGGATTTACAATTTGTCCGAACAATTTGCCGTAATTAACTAAGTTGCTTAAGTTGACATGAAACGTGTACAGTCAGTCACAAAAACGGATATAAATATCTAAATATCGCTTAATATCGCTTAATAAAGTGGCCTCAGTCACTTATTCGTTATCTGGGCACCAATACTTTGCCAAATTACTTTGTAAAGTGTTTTACAAAGAAATACGTATTTATTATAGAATAGTGTAATCTGGCAACACCTGGCACTCACATCAATCTCTTCAGAGTACAGTTACATTGTATTTCCTTCTTACTCTCCCATTCTGTTTGTGTTTTTTTTTTCGTTTGTTTTCAATTTGAAGAGACCCTTTGGACCACTTCCCTTCTGCTCCTAATAAAATCAACAGTTTACACTGGCAGTGTGTGAGTTTGTGTGTACGCAAATGTGTTGTATAAGCGACAGCGCTGTGTGTGTGAGTGTGTGTAAGTGCGTTATGTATTGTGTGAACGTCTGGTGTTTTTGTAACTGTTTTTTTTTTTCTTCTTTCACACAATCCAATCAGAATTTTTTTGTACCACCGAACACTTGCATAATTTTTTGTTGCGTGTTTTCTTCCGATTGAAATGTATTTGACGATGATGAATTCATATAAAATTTTTGCTCAACATTACCTTGTTTTTACCATGTAGATTTTATAATAAATATTTGTCAATCATATGTATATTTTTTTTAGTCACTTTGTTTCGCAATATTTTACAAACAGGCCTTGTGTGTAGCGTTTCTAATTGAAACACTTTTGGGCGTAACTTGTTTTGTAAGAAACTTTTTACGTAACTGCTTTGAAAATTTTATATTGTTAAATTTTTGCGACATTTATTTATCAGTTCGTTACAGATTGATGTCGTTTCATTTATTTACACTTGAATTTGTTTAGAATTTTTTTAAATTTTTGTTTTAAGAAAAACATGAATTTTTGCACATTTCCACTTCTTACAAAACACAAACGATTTTGTGTTTCTTGTTATTTTTCAGCACAAAAACTCTACGAGATGTTTTGTATCTCCACAATTATAATGAAATCAACGGCGAGACGTGTTATTTGTTTTTTACTTCTATAATTTTTTCTTCTTTTTTTTTGTTTTAAATATGGTTATACTTTCAGAGGGTATAAAAAAAGTTTAGCGCGCGAAGCCAATTACACTATTAATTTTAGCTTCAAGTCACCGCCGCTGTTAAAAAGCGAATGAATTTGCTCGTTTCTATTTCGTATTGTTTGAGCACAATCGCATAATAATTGTGTTTTTGTGGATGGCGTGGCTCCTCTGCTGCTCCCAGTCTCTTAATATTTATTTATTTTTTATCTAAGAAACATTAACAAAATTCTCTTTGTGTGCTCTTGGCCAAAGTGTATGTGTGCGTATCTGTGTGAATGCCCCGCAAAAGTCGTAGCCATATGTGCCTCCATTTGAACAGTGACTTTTGATTGTTGATTATGTCACTACGGCACAATGTGAGTTTCGAAACAGCTCGGTGTGTGTGTGTGTGTTCAACAGTAAAGAGTGCTTATGACACACTATTTACTTTCTTGACTTTTTGTCTGGTATACAAATTACTTTTCATGTGTTGCCAGAATATTTGGTAAGTGATTCAAGAATTAAATTTTTTTTTATTTGCAACTAATATGGGATGTTGTCCACCCCCAGGCGGTAACTAATTGTCAACATCACGGCAAGTCAATATTAAAGATAGGACACTTTTTTATTGCTTTAGAACGAAGGGAATGGTATTGAGGGCACAGTAGAAAAACGTTATGCATTGACTTTTTTGACTAACATGAACGTACTAACGGAGACCGTTGGTACAATGAGTAGTTTCTTAAAGAATATTAAATAATTTGTTTGTTCTCCATTTTATTTCCTTAATTTAAATTTAATTATTTGATTATATGTCCGCGAAGAATATGTGATACTTCAGCTTATCTCATGACAATGATGTGTTGTACTTTCACTGGATAAAAGTTTAAAACGTTCTTAATGATCAGTTTAATCATTTCATATGTCCATATAAATTTTCGATCACCGTTGGCCATTCAACAGGATGCTTACCAAAAACAAAAACCACTATATGTTATTCCTGGGATCTTAACATATCTATGCAAATTTCATCTAAATCGGTTCAGCGGTTTGAATATGAAAAGGCAACAGACAGACAGACAGACAGAGAGGCAGAGTTACTTTCATATACATATATTATATCAGTAAGGAAGAAACTGCAAGTCATTGTAAAAAGTGCAAGTCATTATAAAAAGTGCAAGTCATTATAAAAAATGCTAGTCATTATAAAAAGTGCAAGTCTTCATAAAAAGTGCAAGTCATCATAAGAAAATGCAAATCATCATAAAAAATGCTAGCCATCAAAAAAAGTGTAAGTCTTCATAAAAAGTGCAAGTGATAATACAAAATACAAGTTATCATAAACAGTGCAAGCCATCATAACAAGTGCAAGTCATCATAAAAAATGCTAGTCATCATAAAAAGTGCAAGTCATCATAAAAAGTGCAAGTTACTATGAAAAGTGTAAGTCCTTATAAAAAGTGCAACTCATTATAAAAAATGCTAGTCATCATAAAAAGTGTAAGTCTTCATAAAAAGTGCAAGTCAACATAAAAAGTCATTATTAAAAGTCGAAGTCATCATAAAAACTGCAAGTCTTCATAAAAAGTGCAAGTCATCTTAAAAAGTGCCAGTCATCATAAAAAATGCAAGTCATCGTAAAAGTGCAAGTCATCATAAAAAATGCAAGTCTTTATAAAAAGTGCAAGTGATTATGAAAAGTGCAAGTCACCATAAAAAATGCAAGTCTTTATAAAAAGTGCAAGTGATTATGAAAAGTGCAAGTCACCATAAAAAATGCAAGTCATCATAAAAAATTCTGGTCATCATAAAAAGTGCAAGTCATCATAAAAAGTGCAAGTCATCATAAAAAGTGAAAACCATCATAAAAAGTGCAAGTCATCATAAGAAATGCTAGTCATCATAAAAAGTGCAAGTCTTCATAAAAAGTGCAAGTGATAAAAATACAAGTCATTATAAAAAGTGCAAGCCATCATAAAAAGTGCAAGTCATCATAAAAAATGGTAGTCATCATAAAAACTGGAAGTCATCATAAAAAGTGCAAGTCACTATGAAAAGTGCAAGTCCTCATAAAAAGTGCAAGTCATTATAAAAAGTGCAAGTCATCATAAAAAGTGCAAACCATCATAAAAAGTGCAAGTCACCATAAAAAATGCAAGCCATCATAAAAAGTGCAAGTCATTATGAAAAGTGCAAGTCCTCATAAAAAGTGCAAGTCACTTTAAATAGTGCAAGATATTATAAAAAGTGCAAGTCTTCATAAAAAGTGCAAGTCATCATAAAAAATGCAAGTCATCGTGGAAAGTGCAAGTCATCATAAAAAATGCAAGTCTTTATAAAAAGTGCAAGCCATTATGAAAAGTGGAAGTCATTACGAAAAGTGCAAGTCATTATGAAAAGTATCCCCAAATAAATTAAATCAATCAGTAACAATTTTTAAAAGTTTTTTAAATGACACCAGCAAAATATAAAAATATTAAAACCTCGAAAACAACATAAAATTTCACCAGAAACTCGGCTACACACTATGCAACCAACAAAGAAACATAGTTGTTACACTCACAATGCTGCAAAGTTTGGAGCTGCTTTTAACTGCTTCTCCGATACTTCGCATGGGCATGTAGCCCTTCTACTAACTGGTGATTCAGCCAATTGCCTTTGAAACAAATTAGCAGACATACGGCATCCCAGTGCGACAAAGTTGTGTCTTATTTTTTGCCTGTTCGTTACGTCACACATAAACTGCATGATGTATTTTAAGTGATTTTTTTGTAATCTTATTTTGGATTTTGTGATTGTTGTGCAAAGAGTGTTGTGAAATTGAAATAACGCTGCAAAACACAAACGCATCTCAGTTTTTTGTTTGCAGCTCTCTTAAAATGAGACAGCGTTTCTCTTTTAAATGTTTATGGCTAAAGCTAAAGGGTCTACAAAACTGTTGTTCAATCAATTTTGCCGGCAAAATATTTGGTCGGCATCATCAGCTAAAAAAATTGTTTTTTGTTATTTTATATTGAAATTAAATTGTTTTCTCTTTAGCCAAGAAAATAGACTTAAGTTTGTTGGTTCGATTATGTTGTGGTGGAAAGACAAGCAGCCAGAAGATACTCGTGCTATGGGAAATGATGACTGATTAAGCAGAGTTATTGGTTGAAGGAGGGGGAGGGGGTTGGGGTACTGTTGTTATGGGATAAACTTGTCGACACGTTTTTTCCTTCTTTTTTTTATTCAATTATTTGACACAATCATTATTTATATTTTGATTTAATTTCGGTCATCGTTCACATGTTGTTTTTAAATAAATTCTGTGAAATTTACCTCTATGCTGATTCTATGCAAGCAAAACGCCCACATTTACACAAGTTCTGTTCTTTTTTTTAAGATTATCAATTAAATTTTGCGATTCATAAAGAAGCCAAACTAAGTGCGCCAGGCAATTTTTATATAGATTCTTAAAAAGCTTAAATTGTCATTTAAATAAATGGCATTTAATGATTTCATACAAAGTATGCAAATGAGTGGCCAAAGTAGGCCGTACAATGCACTCGTTCCGTTAAGTTGCAAGATTTTTTTTTTTACTATAAAAGCATTTTTAAGCGGTAAAGTTTGCATTTTTGCGAGAGGCACTCTTCAGAGCCACCGCCAATGTTCAATTCACATCCAAAGAGATATGAAATTGAAGCTCAGCCTATTTGATGTGGGTGCTGTTGGCTGAAGTAGTAGAACACGAGACTATGAAACGGAGGGTCGTGAGTTCGAGCCCGCTCTGAGTCATGAAATATTGTGTTGAATTCTTCTGATCAGCATTAGTGCGTGGTTGTGTTAGTTGTTGCCAGTCTGTTTCAATGATGAAGGCATAGTCACTGGTCACTGAACATAATTGGCAGCGACTGACACTATCATGTACTAAAAAGCAGAGTAACAGCACCCACCTTCGTCGGCCCTGTAGCAAAAATTAGCCGGCGAAGTAAAAGGTTGAAATAGCTACAAAAAAAAAAATTGTCTATCTTCTCATCTTTCCTAATCTGTTTCCTCAATACTATCCCCTCGTTTTCAGTTCCAGCGCAATGCATTGCATATATAGGGGTCATCCCCTGAGTGCTGGTCCTACTCCTAAAAAAAAAAAAAAAAAAAAAAACTGGAAATTGGAAATTGGAAAACAATCTTGGCGGTACTGGAAGGGGATAATTAGTTAAGGAGCTAAGTAATTAATTATTTTCCTAATCGGCAAAGCAATTATTGGAAGGCTTTCCAAATGTATTGACAAAATTCATCAACAGTAGATCATAATGCTGTTTTCGGAAGTCTCTACACTCCCATCAGCGGTACTCATATATTTTAGTTAGGTTAGCAGGTTGCTGGGAAAAAGGAAGATAAAGTCCAGCCCACTTGGGTCCAATTATTTAGTTGAATATGACAACAATTTTTATTTGCACAACTTTTATTTGCACAACAAATAAAATTCCAGTATTACCGACAAACTATTTTCTTCGCTTCCTTTCTTTTATAAATTTTTCTGTCATTCTACTTCATTCGTACATTCTGCGTTTAATATTTTTGTGCTTAATTATGTGTCTAAATGGTTTATAGTGAAAAGTTCAATCCAGTCCAATATTTCTTTTTTGAAATATTTTTTGAAAATATTTTTTTTATTTATGCTTTTTTTAAACTCAATTAAGATGGACAAGCCAGGGTTGCCAGCTTAACCTTGAATTAATAAATATTTTTATTTAGTTTTTACAAGGGCATAATTTAATTGCATTGAGAATGTACACAAAATCACAAACATCTAAAAAAATAGCTGAATTGCATTTTTTTTTGTATTGATAAACTATTAGTATTCTTTTCGCAAACTTCAGCGGAAGTTAAATTATCTAATGCACACTTACATACATACATACATACATACATACGGCAATAAAAGTATTTGTAAATTCACAAAACGTATATGTAATAGAAACAAGTCGGATAGATGTTACAAACATCTAATGAATAAAATATTTATAAATCTTCACTTACACATTAAAACATTTCAATTAATGATTTTCTTAGTTCTTACGATTGGGCGCACAATTAAATGCTGAACAAACTCATTGAGTTGTATGGCACAAGAATCTATTACACCAGAGAAAATGTTGTATATTTCCACATTAAATTGAACTTGAAACAATACAAGTTGCTGACTAGAGGAAAACTGGAAAATTAATTAAGAAAAGTTATTGGTTAAACAGTGCACAGTGGGATTTAAATTAAAAAAAAATTATAATTATAAAAAACTGATTTTTAAAATTTTTATTATAACTTTTTTTTTGCGATTGGTGAGGGTTTAAAATGCCTTCGCACTTACATTGACCGTCGCCAAATGCGTGGAGTGGTGTTTCCATTAAAACAATTCCTCCTGTTTTTCAGGTGTGTTTGCCTTCACGGGGCTGCTGTCTGCATTAATTTGTGAAGGCCGTAGAATCAGCGTCCTGGAAAGGACTCTTCTTTATGTGTCTACGTCTAGGTTCGCAATACGCACCCATTTTTAGGCTTATAATATTATTATTATTGTTAATCATAATGATTATTATTATTAATTTTTCTTTTGGAATCGTAAGATTTTAGGGAGCACATCAATTGTATTCTATTAAAAAATATTAAATCGTTAAATATTAAATACTGTTGCGATAAGCCGTTGAGTACAATGGTTCGTGCTTTCGAAAGCAATATGATTCATAATATAATATTTGCTATTATTCTGCTAAAAATTTTTTAAAATTACTTTTATGTAATTTTGTAACAAACATTTACAGCAGTATTCACAAAAATATAAATTTAAGCGTTAATTAAGTGAGCATTTATTTGTTAGTTAGCCCTGCTCAAACGATATAAGACAGCCAGCACATGCACCATTACGTATACGTAACACAGAACTTTTCTCTAATGCATTACGTAACTCATACGTAACCATTCAACTTATCTAATACAGGGATGCAAATCTTAGTACAGTTGTACTTTTTAAGGTACTACATTTTCGTTCTTGTTTGTACCATGGAACTGTCGCTGCTTCGTTGTTACACTTTAAATTAGGGATATAACCGATACCGATTCTGATATATCGGCGATACTTCTTACATGTTTTAGAACTGTTTTGAACAAACAATTATATTTTCAATGCTTTTTTTACATGCCAACTAAAACAGCATGCTCGCGCAATCATACGATTGAGCTGTCGGCACGCGCCACATACCATACCAGCAGTATTAATTTCTTTATATATAAAAAATGTTGTTTGAAAATTTCAAGTTTAGAAATTGAAATGTATTGAAAATTTGGATGATTTTCGAAAATAAACAGTACGTTTGAATGGGCTCATTAATAATCTGTTACACTGTAATTTTGTATAATAAAAGAATTACTCTACTTGAGTTTTGTTAATTTTTTTTTTTTTAGGAGTAGGACCAGCACTCAGGGGATGTCCCCTATATATGCTATGCATTGCGCTGGAACTGAAAACGAGGGGATAGTACTGAGGGGACAGATTAGGAAAGATGAGAAGATAGACAGTTTTTTTTTTTTTTTTTTTTGTAGCTATTTCAACTTTTTACTTCGCCGGCTAATTTTTGCTACAGGGCAATTCAATATGAGTATCGGCATCGGCGATATTTTTTTTTTAATATCGGTACCGCTATCGGATCGGCAAAACGGCGTATCGGTACATCCCTACTTTAAACATATCGGCCAAAAACTGTAGATTGCGAGCGCTGCTTAAAAAATTAGGCAAATGTTCACCGCGTACACGTCGGCAGATGTGCGCTCTTTTCACAAAATTTTCAACAACCAACAAGGCTTCGCTTACATCGTCAATGCAGCACCGAATTTTATCTCTCAGAGCGTCGGATGTTTGTGGTTTGTTTACACAAAAAGGGGGCTTTCAAATGGCTCTAAAGAAAATAAAAATAGCGGCGTTAAATCACAAGAAGGAGGCGGCTAATCACACGACCGGTAAATTTCTCATGCAATAACGGAATTTTTTGGCCGTCTGTGTGGCTTGTGGCATCGTCTTGCTGAAACCAAAAGCCACTGAAACCAAAGGGCCACTAAAAATCACTAACGGTTTGGTAATTCAGAGATTTCCCGGCCATGGCGTTTCTTTGCTTATTTTGAAAATAATTCAGGCCGATGATGCCGTCTGACCACAAACCGTACCGTACGTTCGGTCACTTTCTTTGGATGGTTTCTCCAGGACTGTTTGTGGATTTTGTGAGCCCCATATGCGACAATTTTGTTTGGTTTTATAACCGTCTATTTGAAAGTGGACCTCTGTACTATTTTCGTTAAATTTTTCAAACAACCAATTCATAAACGTTCGACGCCCACAATTGTCGGCCGGCTTTAATTTTTCAAAATTTCCTGTTACTAAGTAAATGTTGAAGGATGAGAGCTCATTTCTTCACATATCATCACTTGACAGTCAATTTACTTCTAAACCTCAAATTTGACCACTCCCTAGGAATTAAAATTTTATTAAATTTGATAGGCATTAAATTTCGTAGTTCGTGAAAATGTTATATATTGAATTCCAAAATTATTTCAGATATAAGACTTTTTCTAAAGGGTTCCCTGGGGCCACCATTTATATATAGTGGCATATGTGTACCCATCCCCATTTTTCCATAATTTAATATTGAGTAAAATTTCACAAACTTAAAAACCCCTTATTGCCACGTAACAGATGGCAATTGTGTGCTCAGTTGCACATGTTTTAACCGTCACTGTGCCATGTTTTCATAAATGCTTGTTGATTTCTTACTGCCAAACTAGTTAAGTTGAACTTGAGCTTGAAATTACATAAATGGGAAATAACATGTATGCACGTAATCATACAATTGCATAAAAGCATCGTTGCCAGATAGATGAGAAGCAAAGTCGACAAGATAAAAAACTGGGATTTTTATACCCTCCAAAAAAGAATTTGGAGGGTATATTCACTTTGTCATTCCGTTTGTAACGCATCGAAATATCCATCTCAGACCCCATAAAGTATATATATTCTTGATCAGTGATGAAATCTAAGACGAACTGAGCATGTCCGTCCGTCCGTACGTCCGTCCGTCCGTCTGTGGAAATCACGATTCAGTCCAAACGAAAAGAGCTAAAGCATAAATATATTTTGAAGCTTAGAGCAGGTTAAGTTCGAAGATGGGTTAAATCGGGCAAGAGGGAAAAAAGTTCCCCTAAGAAGAACTAAACCAACCCAGAAGAAACAACATAATTTTTAAAGTTTTTTGGTTATTTTGTTAAGCAAATGATATATTTTTATGTCAAATACGGTCCAACGCCTTAAACTTGGAGCCATAAAATAAAAATATTTTTTAACCCCACCCACTTTAGTGGGCGTTATTATAGGCAAAAATAGCATAAAAATTTAACAAATTGTTTTAAAAATAAAATTTTTAAGCTTTAATGACGAAGCTGAGACGAAACCTGGTACTACTCTGCCCCTACCCCCTACCCCCTCCCCCCCCTAAATGACCCTACCAAAAAAAAAAAAATTTTTAAATTTTGTATATAATCATCCCAAGCATTTATCTTCAGAGTTTTATGACTGCCTGTTGCTGCCCTCCCCCTCCACCCCCTTCGCCCGCTAAATGACCCTATTAAAAATAAATAAAATTTTTTTTTAATTTTTTGTATAATCATTCGAAGCATTTATTTTTAGAGTTTTATGTCTATCTGTTTCTGCCCCACCCCCTCTCCCCCTTTGCCATCTAAATGACCCTATAAAAAAAAAATTTTTAATTTTGTATATAATTATCCCAAGCATTTATTTTTAGAGTTTTATGACAAAGGTGAAATATTTCCCCCACAGCCCTTGCGAGAGCGACCCCGCCAAAATACAGTTTTTATACCCTCCAAAGAGAATTGGACCCTATAAAGTAAATATGTATATTCTTGATTAGTGATGAAGTTTAAGACGGTCTAGAAATGCCCATACGTTCGTCTGTGGAAAACATGATATTGTCTATTTTTAAACCCGCCCCCTTCAGTAGGCGTTGACGTACGATATTATATAATGGAACTCTGGGCCACCAAGTTAACCATTTTAAATTCACTTACTAAATATTTGGAGGGTATTTAAGATTCGACCCGGTCGAATATAACGTTTTTACTTGTTTGGAGTTTTATTTCTTACCATTTTTTTTCGTTTTGACTTTTAGAAACTTCATATTTTCATTCTATCACGCTGTTGTAGGACTTTTGAGAGATTTTTTTATGTTAAATTTTCATTACTTATTTTCATGTGAGATAGAATTACAAATTGTATATCAAGTTCTCAATATCGTACAGGAACATTCTGGTGTTTCTAGGGACATTTTGGAACCTTAGCTTCATCTATACGTAAGTTTATCAGAATAATGGCTGAGGCAAAATACACAACAATTAAATTTAAACATATATCGATTTTTCTATAAATATTTTAAATAATACAACGAAACCAATTTTCACTTAAATTATTTCTTTTACAGTTACAGACCTTAAAGCCTAGTACCCTGTTTGAATTTGTGGAAAATGTTGCGCAACATCAGTTATTTCAGTTTCAGTTTTTTTCCGTTTTAATTGAAATTATGTTTTCCATTTTCAATGAGAAAATTTTTAGTTTCAAAAAATTATTGTTCGAAATAATTAACATTCATATTATTTCACATGTTTTTCATTAATAAAACAGAGTTTAGCAACATTTTTCCATAAATATTTCGATTGAATATTTTTTGTATGGGTTCTGTCAGAATTTCACATGAAATTTTAAGCAGAGTACTAGGCTTAAGTTTTAAAATTACACAGATCAAGACAAATTAATTATATCGAGAGCCTATAGTCAAATCATGGATCTGATCCAAATAGAATATTGTTAAGGAGAGGCAAAAAACTGTTTAATATCCAAAATATTTAAATAGAAGTCAATATTTCTTCTACAATATATTTAAGCCATGGTTACTGAATCAATGATTTGTTCTTTCTTATTTTTATTAAAAGAGATGTAACTATTATGAAAAAACAGTTTCCCAATAAAAAGTGATTTTGAAAAAAAAATGGTTCATAGACGGTATTGAATAGAATAACAAAAATTCTGTTAAAAAAAGGGCCTTTTTGGTGCAAAATGCCAGTTCGTAATATATCACTTGTGCCTTCAAGACTACCTTTTGCTAATTCACCTCGACGTAAGTCATCTACGAAATCGTATAAAAAATAAAAAAATTCATTGTAAAATTCGTAATACAAAAATCGCTGAACTACAATCGGCAAGTGTGGCAACGCTGCATACAAGTAAAGAAGAAATACAACGAACAATATTCACATAAAAATAAAAACGTGTGCTCTTACAAACAAAACCCCATCACACAGACTTGACTGTAAATTTACAAAAGTAAATGTTTGACTGAGAAAGAAAAAAAAAAAATAATCGTTAAGTAAAAGAGAAAAGCTTTCTTTCTCAAGCTTCTCATACCGGTTGGATGATTGTTATGAAACATAAATGCAAAAGCTTGCCATGCAGAAATATAGTTATGAACAGCGTTGCCGCTTTGTTAAATTTTAAACTAAAGTTGAATAATTTTCTTTAAAGTGCACTTGTGTAATATTTTTAAAGTTTATTTTTTAAACGAAATATGTGCGTATATTTTTTTATTATTATTTTAAAACGTTTTATTAATGAAAATATTTTATTTCAATCGTTTTATTAACGAAAACATCTTCAAATTAGAAAAGCAAACACAATAGAGAAACGAACACCAAAAAAAATTGGCTTAAATTTCCTAGTACATAGAAGAAGTTTATGGCAATTGAAAATATTGTACACGGAGTTTTAGCCGTAAAAATATATCTAATGGAGCAAATTTTCCGAAACCTACACAACTTCATATTGTTAAAATATAACTGGCAGAATATAAAAAAAAACACAGAAGACATCCGTAAAGTGTGGATATATTATTTTTTGCAGTATTAATTAAGGCTACCTCGAGATTAGAATTTCGATCAAACGTTTATTTTTAAGTCTTTAAAAAGTTATATTTTTGTTAGTTTTCTTCTTGGGTAATATTTTCTTAATATTATGGCAACGAAAGTATTTTAGTTTCGGCAAGACTGTTTGCAAACAAAAATTCTTTTTTGTATGAAAACTTATTAAAAAGTCTTTTTTGGTTAATTTGTAAGGATTTTCGAAATTATAGAAACTTGTGGAGAGGCTTAAATCGCATGCCTTTAGAAATTTTCTTCTTCTGAATTTTTTTTAAATTGTTTTGGAAGGAGTTTCAAAAGTAAATTTTCTTTTAAATTATGTATGAATTTTTATTAGTCGAACTTTCTTATGTAAATTGTTAATTTTATCAACGGGCTTAAGTTCGAATCTGCAAGACTGCAAACCATTTTTTATTATTTTATTAATAATTGAATTTGTTCAAATTCAATTTTTATTAATTTATATTAAGATTGGAATATTAAGAATATTTTTTAATAATCATCAAACCAGCAGAACGGATCAGTACTGATTTCGAGGCCGCTACGCCATCTCATCATTCTTTGTTCAATTTTTCCAATTTTGAACAAATTCATTTATTAATAAAGTAATTTTTTTTTTAAAATTGAATTAAGATTTATAGGCTAATTGCTCTAAAGTTTTTTGCTTTTAAATTCAGAAAGACATGATAAATAAGCCAAGGCACAAAGGAAAGTCAACATCAGTTTTTAGTTATTCAACTTACACAGCAGAGCAGAACAGCTGTTTTCGAAAGCCGCAACGATTTCATCATCAGTGCTCATGCGTATTGTGTTTGTCACCACTTATCAGGTGGCTTAGATGAATATGATAAAAGTTCTTATTTAAACAAATTTTATAAGGAAATAGAATCCGAGAACTGTATCAACCTGATGTTAACATGTTATTGTTATAATACCCGTGTTACCGTTTGATTATTTTTCTTCATGTCCTTTTTTTTCTGAATTTATTGAATTATCTGAATTTTTTATACTTCTTTTTAATTTGTAAGAACTTTTGAAAGTATAGAATCTTGTGGAGAGGCTTAAATTGCATGCATTTTTTTTTTGGAAATATATTTGTTAAAAAAATCGTTTTGGAAGGACTTTCGAAGGTATAAAAATTTGGAGAAAAGCTTAAATCGCATGCCTTTTGAAACTTTTTTGTATATATTTTTTTTTTGCAAAAAGCAATATCTAATAATTTGTTCCAAAACGTATTTATTTAAAAAATTTTTTTTGGAAGGAGTTTCAAAAGTAAAGACGCTTAGACGAAAAAAATTTTTACTTTTTTTGAAAGGGAAACGAACCCCTTTGTAAAAATCCATATATTAAAGGTTGCATGTCTGTAACACGGTTTGTTCCAAAACTTATTGAATAAAAACAATTAAAAACGTTATATTCGGAAGGGTCGAATCTTAAATATCCTCCAAATATTTAGTAAGTAAATTTAAAATGTTTAACTGTATTTTGTCGGGGTCGCTCTGGCAAGGGCTGTGGGGGAGACATTTCACTTCTGTCATAAAACTCTTAAAAATAAATGCTTGGGATAATTATATACAAAATTAAAACAAATTTTTTTATTTATAGGGTCATTTAAGTGGCAAAGGGGGAGGAGGAGGTAGAGTAGAGTAGTACCAGGATATGTCTCAGCGTCGTCATTAAAGCTTAAAAATTTCATTTTTTAGGAATGTAGGCTTAAGTAAAACAATTAAATTTTACCCTATTTTTGCATATAATAACGCCCACTAAAGGGGGCTGGGTCCAAAAATTGTTTATATTTTTATTTAATGGCTCCAAGTTTAACGCTTTGGACCTGCTTTGACATAAAAATATATCATTTGCTTAACAAAATTACAAAAAACTTTAAAAATGATGTTTTTTAAAGGTTGGTTTAGTTCTTCTTAGGGGACTTTTTTCCCTCTTGCCCGATTTAGCCCATCTCCTAACTTAACCTGTGCTATCTTTCAAGATATATTTATACCAAATTTCAAGAGTCTGGCTCTTTTCGTTTGGAATGAATCGTGATTTCCACAGGCGGACGGAAGGACGGGCATGCTCAGATCGTCTTAGATCTCATCACTGATCAAGAATATATTTACTTTATGGGGTCTCAGATGGATATTTCGCTGCGTTACAAATGGAATGACAAAGTGAATATACCCTAAATATTCTTTTTTTGGAGGGTGTAAAAAAATCGTTTCGTAGAGACTTTCAAAAGTATAGAGACTTTCGGAAAAGCTTAGATCGCACGCGTTAGAAACAAACTTTTTATTTATTTTTAGTTTTTTTTTTTGCAAAAATATATATATTTTAAAGTTTACATGTTTGTAACACAATTTGTTCCAAAAGGTTTCTTTTTTTGTAAAAAATCGTTTTGTAAAAGAACTTAGATCGCATGCATTCAAAAAAATTTTTATTTTACTCTTTTTTCGAAATATTCATACGAGTATATTCCTGATAATCGTCTGAGTATATTCCAGATTACGCTTTCACACACAAGCTTGAACGCTGCGATACTTACTGCCAACACATGCTGCTATTATGCACCTTCAGTTTCAAATGAAACACACCGTCTGCCATGTTTTCATTAACTTTCATTTTTAAAATTTGTATCTAAACCTTTATTATTAATTAATTCAATAATGTTTAGTTTATATAATAATTCTCATTAATTATTGTTTATTGTTGTGTTCTTAATTCTGTTGTTATTTTTTTTATTTTATATATTTTTGTTGTTGTTGTTAATACAATAATTATGCAAAATGTACAATAGAATATCTTTTGTTTTGCTTAATCACATGTGTAAATTAAGTTCGATAATGACGTTATATAACAATAATAATTTAAAAAAAAATTCATACGCTTAAATTACTTTTAGTTTGTTAAAAATCAATGAGTTGAAATTAATGTTTTTTTAAATATTACAAAACGAATTGAAATCAATGTTTGAATATATGATGTCTTCTTAAATTAAAGTTAACGGAAATAGGAAAAAGCCAAAAGGGGCATTTTGAAATAAACAAATTATAACATATTTATTTAGGCTAACTCTCTTATTGTTACATTTGTTCATAAATAATATTAACAATATATTTTGCTTCATTTGTTTTTTTATATATTTTATTTCTTATTTTTTTATGTTTCATATCAAAAATTATTGAATTTTGCAGCAATTTTTAGCAGCAGAACTTTTGTCTTTTTTTGTTGTTTATTTTTCTTTGTTTTTTACTCTCCAAAAAAATTATGCATCAAATATGTATTTCAAATTGTCTGTTTTATTTCATTTTCTTTTTTAGATTTTTATTTTATTTTTTGCTTTTGACGACAACTGGGTCTTGATTTTCTAGGTACAGGTTTTGTTGTTGTTGTTGCTGGTCTTTAGTTTAATACATTTAATTGGAAATTAATCAAAATATTAGCTGCTCGTCAAAATGATAAGGAATTCTTATAGTGATACACAATATTTATTGCAAAAAAAATGTCATACAAAAATTATTGCCCTTAAATTTGATGGTGACAGAACTGTTGCTGTTCAAAAGATTTTAAAACGTTTATTTACTTAAAAAGATTTTTGTGCACATCTAAACAAAAATACCTTTCAATTAATTTCTTTTTTATCAATATTAATGGACTATGATATATTTAAATATGTACCACAAATTTATGCTTGTCATATTTATATATAAGATTTTACTTCCCCGATGATTCTTTTACAGCACCGGCGAAGAGGACCTTGTAATTTAATTATTTTATAAAAAATTAGTATTTTTATTCTAAGCGGTATGTATTAAACAGACGAATCCGCTTTAGCGCAACTCGCTTTACTGAAAAAATCGGATTAATGAAAACCATATAAATCTCCGCACTGATTTTTGAACTTAAAGCTAGACTTATTCATTTCACCTTAGCGAAACATCGCTTTACTGAAAATATCGTTTAACTGAAAACCAAAAGCAAGCCCACAACTACGTTTTGTATGAATCTTACTTCGCTGTAGTGAAAAAATAAACAATGACATCGAATAGATTGCATAACTTAAGGCTGAAAAAATTGTGTATGTTTTGTCCGTTAAAAAATTTAATGGCAAAATGTATTTGTCCTTTTCGCTCTTACGTACTTTATTGTATTTTTCTATTATATTGTCAATGCAAGTGGCTAGACATTTTCGAGGAATTCGTGAAAAATTTCAACAACAAAATGAATAATTCTATGAATAATTTTTTTTTTAAATCAAAATTTTACGTTAAATTGACGTAAAAAAAATACAGATTTGATATAAAAAATATTGTTTTACTGATTTTAAGCAGTACACTTAACTGTAGCAAATTTCAGTAATCCGAACTACGTTGTGAAAAAAATCGGATAACTGAAAATAAATTGGGTTTTGGTTATTTCCACTAAAGCGGAGTCGAAGTGCACAATTCAATTGAACAAGTTTTTAAGCCGTAGACGTAATTACCTTTGCAGTGATATATTACAAGTCCGTAGCATTAATACATATATAAAGCATTTAACTATTAAACTTCTTCAAAATTGCCTCATTGTGGATTCTTCCATTAAAATGCCTACTATGCACTTTTCATACTTGCAATTAAGTTAAGTAAAGATTTCTAATTGTTTGTTAGTGATTGTATTAGTTACGGTTCCTGTTTTTATGCTACACTTTGAATTCTTCCGTGAAAATGCCTACTATGCACTTCTTATACTTGCACTTAGGCTCAGTAAAGATTTGTAATTGTTTGTTAGTGATTGTATTAGTTACGATTTCTGTTTTTGTGCCACACCGTGAATTCTTCCAACAAAATGCCTACTATGCACTTCTCATTCTTGCACTTAGGCTAATTAAAGATTTCTAGCTGTTTGTTAGTGATTGTATTAGTTACCATTTCTGTTTTTGTGCCACAACGTGATTTTAAGCAGTACGCTTAACTGTAACAAATTCCAGTAATCCGAACTACGTTTTAGAGAAAAATCGGATAACTGAAAAAAATTGGGTTTTGGTTATTTCCAGTAAAGCGCAGTCGACAGCATCCACTTATTTACTTACCATTTTAAAATCATTTATGAATGCGCTAAATGGACGCACGTACAGAAGCATTATATATCAGCTAATTCGACTTAGCCGGTCCTTTTGAAACTTTGCAAACTCATTGAGTTTCTTTTACAGCAGAATTTCGCAATAAGAAAATACCATCACGAGCAATAAATTTTACAAAAAAAAATAATTTAATTTTTACCAAAATAGTTTGTTTAGCAAATCAGGTCAACTGCTTGAAAATGAGTTTATGAATAAAATTATTATCATATATAACACACAATAAACTCAGCAATTAAAGGAAGAAACCCTTATCATTTTGACGAGCTGCTTTTGCACGTTCTAATAAATTTTGCGTATTAGTGTGTCTTCTGTTCAAATTTAAAAAAAATCATAAAGAAATTATTTTTCCTGTGATTTATTTGCAGCTGTATTTAGGCGTCCATTTGCAGGAATTATTTTTTTCTATTTTCTTTAATGATTTTCAATTAATATTTTATGTTTTTTATCTTTTCCTTTTCACTTAAGTTCATATAAATTTTGTGTAATAATTATTGTATATGTTTAGTTTTTGCAAAATATATTTAATTAATTTTTAATACATCTGGGGGCTTTCATTCAAAACTATTAAAAATAAAGTTTCCAAAGTTATTATGATACGTTATTTATTTGCTTTTTATTTCTAATATCTTATTTTTCTCATATCATACATCTGCAGTTAAGTGCATATTTCTAGCACTACTCAACTATTTTTATTTTCTTCTAAAATATTCTCAGTGATCTGTTAAATGAAGTAGAACTATTTCAGGTTATGATGGCATGCACTTTTGTTATGGCAATAAATTGTTTGTTTGATTTTAAGTTTAATCTTATTTCGATATTTATTTCTTATTGGCTTTCAAAAAAAAAAAATACGATTTCCTTAAGGTGGAAATTTATAACACGAAGTGATCTTTACTTTTGGCAGTTAAGTCAATTGGCCAGGTATACGAAAATATGTGTGTTGATGTTTAGTAGGCATGTGGCAGAAACAAACCATATTTTATGCTTAATTTTGGAACGAAGTTCCTTATGGGACGTAGCGGAGGAGTACCCTAACCGGAAAAAACGTCTGTAACGTAAGATTTTTTTCTTTCTAGATCAGCGTTTAAGACGTATGAGTAATACGATGCTATACAAACAAATATTAATCATACGCAGCCGTGCCGTGACAGAATTCCATTTCGTTTGGGAACAAAATTGATTCTGTATTTTCGTTGGTCGGCGAAAAAAAAATTATAATAAAAAATGTATACCCGAATAATTAGTTTCTTTATACCTCGAATAGAACTTAAAATTAGTATTTTTATAATAAGGAACTTCGTTCCTTTCCGCTGTCCCACCACACCACACATCGTTTTTATCCATCATAACCCTTGTTTTTAGCAAATTGTAATAAAATTTTTCAAAAATGTCTTCTTTAGTGATCCAATATTGAAATTGGTAATTTGGCTGCTTAAAAATCTTTTACAAAACTTCACTTTAGGTCGAGCAGTGGTAATTGTGATATATTTTATTTTTTTGCATTTAAATATTCCTTCACTTCAATACTCAACAACTACAATTATTTTGTTTTCTCCTTTATTTGCCTACTAAAAATATTGTTAATTAAATGTGTTAGACTTGTTTTATTTTATTCCTGCTTTCGGTTTTATTAAATAAATTTATTTTAGTTTTACTCATCTACCATTTAATAGCTAATAATTAATTAATTAATTACTTAAACATTTCGGAAAAACAATAACTAAAAAAAAAATAACACAGACACCTACAATTTATTTTTTCCCTTAACTACATATTTAATATGGATGTATTGTTTTAAAGTTGCAACTATTTACTGTTAAATACCGTTCTAGAACAAAAACAATAACGTAAAGAAAATAACTAACGCATGCATTACGGTAATACCTATATTTCCGCTTTTTATTTTAATACGAGTAATTGTGTGTGTGTGTGTGTGTGTGTTTATTCATGTTATATATTTAGGTGTTTATTTTTTCTTTCTTAGTAATTTTACTTTTAATATTATTTTCAATATATTTTTGTTTTTCTTTGCTAAATTCTAATTTATGGAACATTTTATTTTAATTATTTGCACTTGTAAAATGAAAAAAAAGGATTTTTTTTGGCCAGAAAAAAAGAATGCATTTTAACAAATAACGAATCATTCTTTCTTTTTTCTAATAATTCTTTTTTTCTTTTTATACAAAATAAAATTGTTAATACAATATTATTAACATAATTAAGGCTTGCAATATCTGGCCAGGACTGGGCACTAGTTAAAATATATTTTTTGGTTTTGTGTTTGGGTTTTTTCACGCACTTGTATTTAGTAATTTGTAACTGAAATGAATGAGGGCTCTGTAAACATTTTAGCAAAATTAATGAAACTTTCATGTTGCGTTAATCATATTGGAAATTGATTAATCGACTGCAGTATTAGTGTGGCTTTTTAGGTGCAACTGCAACAATATCGTAGATATTCTTAGAGATAATGTGACCCCCATCACAATGGGCCTTTTGATGGCCTCCGAGTGTTTTTCTCGCTTACTGCGGGCAGCCCTTTTTAACCTAATGTGACCCCGGCTGTCTCACCGGTTCACTCGTAACAAATAATTATATAAGTTAATACTCCCAATTTATTTCAGAATGTTGAAAAACTTCTTCCAGTCCCACAATTACATTTAAAACAATATCATACAGTGTAGAATGAATCCTTTCTTTCGTATAAATGCATTCGAAACAAAAACAATTTATAAAATTTGGATTTTGTTACAAATATATTTGTACGAAAGAAAGAATTCTTTCTACACAGTGAAATAAGCAGATATTTTTTAAAACTGTTTTCATTTTATTTAATTTTAATTCTACGAGTGCAAGAACTGCTTGGACATCATGAAACAACAGTTAAATGTTTACATTAAAGATATAAAATTAGCGTATACGTTACACAGAATTACAATTCCTCTTACGTAGCGTATACGCTCTCGTGTATTTATTTAGTAAATAAAATTGGTTCAGCAGCCGATAATTATTTTCTGCCAATTAAGGAATTTCCAATGTCAACCACGGTTGCCACTGAGAAAAAAAATTTTCTACCAAAATTTTCCGAAAATGTTACCAAAAAGTTACCAAAATTTTTTTTTATAAAAACAAAAATCTCTATTTTTATTATAATAAAAACAACAACTTTTATTAATAAAAAACATAACATAAATCGTTTTAGTTCATTTTAGAACATAAATAAATATTTATATAAATGCATATAGACATTGCTTGACCACCAACAAATAAACTTTATTTATAAATAAATATTTCAATAATTTATACCTACGAATTCCGTATTTAATTTAAATAAATTATTTAATATTGCAGTCATTTAAAATAATCTTATGCTGATCAAACATAATGACATTTGCATATTACGCCGTGGAACAATTTGGCGCACTTTCACGCAGTTGTTTTTAATGATTTTTTTTCTCAGTGTTGAGTAATGCGGAAAAATGATAAAAGAAAAGCAATAATTTGATAGTTTGTCAAGCCTTTAAAACAAAGTTACCAAGTTACCAACCCTAAAAATAATTACCAATTTTGGTAGAATGTTACCAACTATGGCAACTGTGATGTCAACATATTTTTCCATGAAATATTTCAGTAAATATTTTTTTTTTTTACCGATTGCTTCCATGGTATAGGGTGTTCTTGGAGAGTGACACAAGCTTAAATCATAATAAAACTAGGAAATATATAGGGTCCGCCATCTAACGTTTTTTTTTTCAACTGGTGCTTATTTCGTGAATGGTAACACTTGGTTCATGTCTTATTTGACAGATAATTAGTTTTATCCTTCCGCTGAACGAATATGGTTGACCATCCAATGCGTTTTGGCTTCGCTAAGTGGGCCTGCGATCGACTTACAGAAGATGCCGATTTTGCCAAAAAAAAAAATCATCTTTTCAGATGAAGCTCAGTTTGATCTTGGCGGGTATGTAAACAAGCAAAATTTTTGTTGCATTTGGGGCACAGAAAACCCTCACGCATACATTGAAAAGCAGGCGGACTCAAAACGAGTCACTGTTTGGTGCGGATTTAGGTCCAGAGGCATAATTGGACTATTTTTCTTCGAAAATGAGCAAGGAGTGGCCGTTACAGTCAAGGGCGGTCGTTATCGGGCCATGCAGCCATTTGAATGAAATTATTGTCCATTATTAACCGGAAATTTTAGAAAATATTCAGTAGTTTTTTTTATAGCATTTTCAAAAAAAAAGGTATTTGGCGGACCCTATATTTAATTAGAATTACTAAAGCCAATACAGAAGACTTTTCAAAGGTAACTAATTGTAAAGGGTGTTTTTATAAGAGCTTGGTGATTTCAAATTTAAATAAAACACATGCCAAATTATGAAAAGGCCTAAAAAATTTTTTTATTTGGTAGATAATTTCTTGTCATTTAACATTTCAATGGCGATCGTTATTAACCGGAAGGGTTGTACTTTCAAATAAAAAAATAAATTTGAGAAAATATTCAGTAGTTTTTTTTATAGCATATTCAAAAAAAAAAAGTTATTTGGCGGACCCTATACTTTTAATGTCAATGAAACGGGCTCTATTGGAAAGAAAATTCTATGAAATTAATGTTTAAATATGATATCTGGTATGTGGCCGCCACGGCTGGCGGGTAGAAGGCGCATTCTGAAACACCAATTTTCAACAACTAAAAAATTCTTCCATACAGAGTCCTTCCCAGTTGCTGAGAACGGCGACGAATTGATTGATTAGGATCATCGTCAATGCTTTCGTGTACAGCGACTACAGCCTCTGCGGTACGCACTGTTCGGCGTCTCACGGGGTGCACATGATCAGTAACAGTAAATATGATCCGAAAACGATCTATTGTCCTTCGAATTAGCCACACTTAAGGACATACGTACGCCATAAAATCTATGAAGTTCATGATGAGTTTGACGAATAGAACAATTATTTTGATTAAAAATTTCAACAATATGCGCGCGTTGCTCTGGTGTTGTGTGACTCTAAAAAACACTCATTATAACTTTTAATTTTAACTTGCCAGAAGTCAATCAAAAGAAGAAGCGTAAAATCATATAAATATTTAACATCTGAGTACAATTTAAATGGAAATTTCGACTGATAACGAATATCGTAGTTTGCTTTAGACATCTTGTGTAAGGAAATTCTTATCAGCTTTCTAATACAGTCGACTCTTGATAATTTTAAACTGAAGGGACCAGAGAAAAAGTTCACGCAATCGAGTTTTCATTTTAACGAGACTTCAAAATATCGAAAGAGAGACAGAAAAAAATCAAATTAACAAGAGTTTTCATAAAAAAAAAGCAAAACCATTTGCACGCACTAAATTCCGCGAAAGCAAAGCAAAGAAATTTAATTTTTTATGTTAGCAACTGTCGATGTAGTGGTGTATACTAAAATCGTGGCACAGAAACTGATGCAAACGATTTAAATTTCTTTCAAAAACAGAAACAAAATCACATTAGGAGTTCAAATTAAAAAGTGTAGAATAACCGAACTTCAAATTATAGAACGTTGGCGAGCAAGATGTCATTTTTGTAGCACATCGCAAAAAACTAAAATAAATGGTTGTTTTATTTATTTTATATTTTGCATAAAACACAGCAATTAAAATAATTCAAATTATAGAGCGTAGAGCCAAAAAATTCAAATTATAGCGAGTCGGCGATCAAAATGCCATTCGAATAATTTCAAATCATTGAGGGGACCAAATTACATAGATTTTTTTCAATTTATTGAGTGTTTTCAAAAGGACTTGGAAAACAGTTCAAATTACCGCGAGATTCAAATTAACGAGTTTTAAATTATCAAAAGTCGACTGTATTTCATAGAAGTTCTGTAACACGGTGTTCAGACATACACCCTTTTTGAGCTCAATTATTCATATAAAATTTCAATTGATTACTGTTCAATAAATATGCAATTTTTATAATATTGAGCAAAATTACAAATGCAGAGCACGCAAAAAAATTGTGTTTAGTGAGCAAAACACAACTCAATGAACAAAGTTAGCAGAGACTTACCACCTAAAATGTGAGAAGAGTGAAAAAACCATAAACAAATATGTGGAGTCATGCTAAAGTTATATTATTGGCATTAAATTTATTATTAATTAGAAAATTTCAAAAAAAGAGATGCCACATTTGAATTTGAGGTCCTCATGAATATGAAAAATTTTTACTTTTAGTTGTTAATGAGCCCAATTCACAATCCTGTGCAAATGGTCTTGCATTATAGCATTTGCAAATTAAGAGAGTATTTGAGAGCATTTTCAATGTATTTTGTTGGTGTAGAGTACAATTATTTTGCTCATGCTACGATGCTAGACTACTTGCTCGAGATTGTGAACTGGGCTATGGTAATTGAATCGACTAAATTTTGTATATGTGAACAGGAAGATAATTATGTCAATAACGTGAATATTGACTAAATTAAGAATGCATGTCTGAGCATGGTATAAAACTTCTGAAGTAATTTCTCCCGATAACAGTTTTACGAATAGCTTGTAAACGATTTTGAAATTATCGGCAAAAAATTAAAGGCATATCAAATATATGCTCGTATATTTTCGTATGTTTCAAAAAGAGCTTTGCATTACATGCAATTTCCATTACGCTGTATAATTATATGAAAATTCTTTAAATACATATTTATTATAAAATCATAGCAAGTAAACCAAAGCCAGACCCGATTCGGTGTGGAAAAAATCAACGACGCTAATGGAACACTTATATCAGTTTACTTCTGATGTCTATAATAAAAACTAGTTAAGCAAATTTATGCAGTTTTCATAAAATCGTAGCTATTGCCGAATGAATAATAACTATTTCTATTATTATTATTTCTTGGAGCAGTCACCCAAGGAGCTGAAATTAGAGGACAGAAGTAGAAAGATGAAAAACAAAATATTTCTAATGTAATATACTCTGTTTGAATTTGTGGAAAATGTTGCGCAACATCAGTTATTTCAGTTTTTTTTTCCTCTTTAAGCCTAGTACTCTGTTTGAATTTGTGGAATATGTTGCGCAACATCAGTTATTTCAGTTTCAGTTTTTTTCCTTTTTAATTGAAATTATGTTTTCCATTTTCAATGAGAAAATTTTTAGTTTCAAAAAATTTTGTTACGAAATATATAACATTCATATTATTTCAAATGTTTTTCATAATTAAAACAGAGTACTAGTTTAGCAACATTTTTACATAAATATTTCGATTGAATATTTTTTGTATGGGTTCTGTCAGAATTTCACATGCAATTTTAAACAGAGTACTAGGCATTAGTTAAAAAAAGAAATAAATAAAATTAAACAAAAGAAGCAGAAATAAGATCTTAGTAAAATTTAATTTCACAAATAAACAGCCTCTCAAGGAATAAGGCCTTAACTAGATCCTTGAAAGTATTAGAACTTCATATTATGTAATTTAATTTATAAAGATTTAAGAGATTAAGCAATAAATTATGCCAACATTTTTAAAGTAAATCATATTCGTGATATAAAAGGGCTACGAAAAGCCATTATATTGTTTGCCAACATGCATTGGCAAATTAATAAATCAATTTCAGTTGACAAGTTTCTCGATAATTCAAATTATCACATGATAATTGAAATTGGTTTCCTGTTGCCATTCTGTGGAACTCGGAATTATAATTTCCTGTGCCAAAACCATAACCTTCTCAGCTGAAAAATTTAATAATCTCCTAATTTTATCAATCATTCATAACACTGGCAGCTCTGTTTATTCCGAGCCTGCCATATTTAATATTTATGAACACAACAAATCATGCATCGCTTATATAGGCAGCCTCAAGATAGGCAACAGTTTTTCATTTTCAGGTTATAAATACGTTAAATGCCCACAAACACAAAAACAAATATTATAACAAAAACACAAAACAAAACTCAATCTAAAATACAGCAGTTTTGTAATTGTTTTTCTTTCTATTTTCTTAATTTCTATTGTAAACTCTAACAACAATTAACTTTAAATTCTATAATTACATATCTCTCATGCAATTTGTTGGTTTTTTATTCAAGTATTTTCCTTGTGTTTTCTTTCTTCTTAAAATTACTGATATTTTACTACAATTGCTTGTATTGTAAAATGTATGTTTTGTATTAATAAATTTATTTATAAATATAATGTTATTATCGTATATATGTATATATTAAACTATTTTAGTTTATTTTATTTAATATTATTTTGTTAATTAACAACCAAAGCTCAAACATTGACAGACTCTATGGTTTAAAATATACTATTTTCATACTATTTAGGTGGTCTATTTGCTATTTTGGTTTTTAATCCGCAGTGTATTTGAAATTGGGAAATTTCTTGCCGTTAATTTTGTGGAAAAGCAAAAACTAATCTAAATAAATTATTTCGTTGTAATTTTTTTATGTTTAATAATTAATAGTGTTTTCATGTCATGCCATTGAATGTGTGTGTGTATGTTGAGCAGAAAATAATTACAATCAAGTGATGAGATCAAGTTGTAAGTGTTTTAAAGCATAGATTTCTAAGTTTTCAGTTTGTTGAATAGTAGTAATAAAAGTAATATGTAATAATAATAAAAATAATAGTCATATTAATAAATAGAAATACTTGTAATAATTCAAAAATATATTAAGCCTATTAGACATGTCCCGCTCCATTCTAAAATAAAATGGGGATATATTAAAAAAAATTTTTCAGCGAATTTTATAGAATCAAGTGCTGTACTCTTGTCTTCTCATATGCCAAAAAATAAAAAATCATTGAAAAATATATGCCCAAATGTTCAGTTTTTAACTGTGGAAAATGAATTTAAAAAATGTTTAGCCCCGAATTTTATATAATCAATCACTGCAGAAAGACTTTGGCTTTCTCATATATATAAAAAAAAAAAATAATAATAATAATTATTGAAAAATATATCTGCAATGGTTTTTTTATCGGAATCATGTTAAAGAGTATTTAAATACCTTTTATATCATGTATTTCTTCCATTTTATAATCTTAAATTTTACTATTCTATTTATTTTGTTTATAAAAAAGCACCGTCATGAAAATTGCATTAAGCAGGCAATGGGTTAATGGATCTATACATTTAATGAAAGGTATTTAAGTACACCTTCAAATGATATAAACTTTAAGTATAAAAGATTTATATAACGAACGATGTGGCTAAGTAAAACCGTAATCAAGTCATGTGCAGCTACAACTTCAACTCCTACTTCGTGAGAGTTTTATTTTTATAATAGCAAAAAATATATTGAAAAGATCCAGCGAGATATTGACAAACATTTAGTTTTTTAGCCAAATTACACGAGTTTATATATTAACTTATGTCATGCTAAAAAAAACTTATACAAAATTTCAGAATTTTATTTAATTTTCCATGATTTTCTCCCGCTAAAAACATCATGGGCTATTCATACAAAACTGTGTTAAAATGTTTATTATACCATAGTTTAGGTCCGATTAAAAAGTGCCCGCACTCGTCTAAAAAGTAATAGGCGCACTTGAATTCTTGGGTACGTACCCTGATCATGACTGAAACACACAAAAATAATTCATATTCGCTGCACTCTACCGAAGCTGATTCGATATTTAACCACCCAGAGTGTGGGAAAAAATAAATTAATTAATTAATCCTGTTGCATTCCCCATGGCCTGCAATTCCGTCGGCCTAGTCTAAAACTGAAGTAGAGATTTTGCAACTAGGATTTTAATATTTTCATACTATTCCTCTTTCATTATATGAAACATATAAATTCCTGGCGTAAACCACTTCCCTATTGTGATCTCCATGGATATTTTAGGGAAATCTTCAGAGTAGTTTCTGACCCATCAATGACATACCTAGACTCATATAAGCCGTTCGGCAGTTTTGTCTCTGTGTAACGTGATACTTATAACTTTTCAGTGAGTGCCCAACTAATTTCCCAATTTTTTGTTTATATAAGGATGCAGCAGCAATACCCTTTTCATACAAAATAGTGTTGCCCTGTAGCAAAAATTAGCCGGCGAAGTAAAAGGTTGAAATAGCTACAAAAAAAAACTGTCTATCTTCTCATCTTTCCACATCTGTCTCCTCAATACTATCCCCTCGTTTTCAGTTCCGGCGCAATGCATTGCATATATAGGGGTCATCCCCTGAGTGCTGGTCCAAGACAAAAAAAAAAAAAAAGATTCGTTGTTGGAATGTATCAACATGATAAAAAGTAATTCCCGGTATTCTCTAACCAGCACAGGTGTCATTTAAGTACTTAATACAACATGTATCGCAGCCTTAACATGCAGTACATAAAGGAATCAACTGATCGAATGGCTCCATTTGAACAACCTACAGTGCCTTCTACCATAGAGATATTGAGTAAAAAAAATTTATACTTTTATTGCTGAAGTAATCTGTGAGAATATGTCTATTGTTGAGGCTGCATGACAGCACTATGTGCTGCGAAAAATTAACTGCCCCTTTCTCATTATATCGATAGAAAATTTCGTTGGTAAAATTTACATCTAAAGCCTAGTATTCTGTTTCAAATTTCATGTGAAATTCTGACAGAACCCATACAAAAAATATTCAATCGAAATATTTGTGGAAAAATGTTGCTAGACTAGTACTCTGTTTTAATTATGAAAAACATGTGAAATAACATGAATGTTATTTATTTCGAACGAAAAAAAAAAATTTCTCATTGAAAATGGAAAACATAATTTCAATTAAAAAGGAAAAAAAACTGAAACTGAAATAACTCATGTTGCGCAACATATTCCACAAATTCAAACAGAGTACTAGGCTTAAAGCCAAGTACTCTAATTAAAATTTTATGTGAAATTCTGACAGAACCCATACAAAAAATATTCAATCGAAATATTTGTGGAAAAATGTTGCTAAACTAGTACTCTGTTTTAATTATGAAAAACATGTGAAATGTTCCTAGCAACATTTTTTCAAAAGTGTGAAATAATATGAATGTTATTTATTTCGTACGATAATTTTTTGAAACTAAAAATTTTCTCATTTAAAATGAAAAACATAATTTCAATTAAAAAGGAAAAAAACTGAAACTGAAATAACTGATGTTGCGCAACATTTTCCACAAATTCAAACAAAGTACTAGGCTTAAAAAGAAAAAAAAACTGAAACTGAAATAACTGATGTTGCGCAACATTTTCCACAAATTCAAACAGATTACTAGGCTTTAAGGCTGGAAAATGTTGCACAACATCAGTTATTTCGGTTTCAGTTTTTTAATTGAAATTATGTTTTCAATGAAAAAATTTTTAAATTTTTCAAAAAATTATCGTACGAAATAAATAACATTGATATTATTTCTTACTTTTGAGAAAATGTTGCTAGAAACATTTCACATGTTTTTTATAATTAAAACAGAGTACTAGTTTAGCAACATTTTCCCACAAATATTTCGATTGAATATTTTTTCACACGAAATTTTAATCAATGTACTAGGCTTTAAAATAAAAACAGATATAAAAACTTTGCTGTTGTCTTAAGCTTAGTACTCTGTTCGAATTCGTGGAAAATGTTGAGCAACATTAAATATTTCACTTGGAAAGTATATCATTTCAAATGTGGTGTCTATATTAATTTCTTCATATATTTTTGAACAGCTGGCAAAATTCCGTATGAAATAAAGAACATTTGCTTTATTTCACAGCTTTGTTAAAATGTTGTTGCCAGACACATTTCATATGTTTTTCCACGAGAAAATACAGTACTACTATTGCAACATTTTTTCATGAATTTTCCAAATTTTCAAATTTTTTATACTTGTATTTTGACATAATTCTACACGACATTTTGAACAGAGTATCAGGCTTTATATAAAAAGTGTTCGTCAAACATTTTCTTTCTTTATAATGGGACAGGTAGTAAATAAACCGTAGTACTCTGTTCGAATTTGTGGAATATGTTGCGCAACATCAGTTATTTCAGTTTCAGTTTTTTTTCCTTTTTAATTGAAATTATGGTTTTCCATTTTCAATGACAAAATTTTTAGTGTCAAAAAATTATCGTGCGAAATAAATAACATTTATATTATTTCACATGTTTTTCATAATTAAAACAGAGTACTAGTTTAGCAACATGTTTCCACAAATATTTCGATTGAATATTTTTTGTATGGGTTCTGTCATAATTTCACATGAAATTTTAAACAGAGTTTTAGGCTTAAAGGCCAGTACTCTGTTTGAATTTGTGGAAAATGTTGCGCAACATCAGTTATTTCAGTTTGATTTTTTTCCTTTTTAATTGAAATTTTGTTTTCTATTTTCAATGAGAAAATTTTTAGTGTCAAAAAATTTTCGTAGGAAATAAATAACATTCATGTTATTTCACATGTTTTTCATAATTAAAACAGAGTACTAGTCTAGCAACATTTTTCCACAAATATTTCGATTGAATATTTTTTGTATGAGTTCTGTCAGAATTTCACATGAAATTTGAAACAGAGTACTAGGCTTGAGACAAAATAAGTGGTGACAAACAAGAGACACATGAGTGCTGAGAATGAAAGTGTAGTGGCTTTCGAAAACAGTTGTTCTGCTCTGCTATGTAAGTTAAATTATGATGTTGACTTTACTTTGTGCCTTAGAATATTTATCACGTCTTTCTGAATTTAAAACTAATTTTCGAATAATTAGTCGATAAATCTTAATGAAATTTAATGTAAAAAATTTGCGTTTTCCGAAATCATCAGCAAATCTTGTCCATGTTTAGGAATAGAAGGGAGGTTTATAAATCCACGAGTAAAATCCAAGATCGTAACAATTCCTTTACAGTTTTATTATACAAAAGTTTAATTTTTAATACATATTATTGAAAAAGGGGTTACCCTCATGGCATAAAGTGTGCACTTTTCTTTTTTCAGAGGGAACAAGTTGAAAAAGTTTTTTTCCATCCCGATTAAATACATTAGGTAGCAACACTTCTTCTATTCCAATTTTATCTAGCAAACTCTTTTTTGTTGTTGTTGTAAATTTGACACGAATTGTTTAGTCAAAAATGTTGCTGACTTGGGAGTTATAAAAAATTTATGAAATGTATATAAAATAAATTCCGTCCATAAGGGAAATGATATGCATGCGGTAAATATCTCGCATGGATGTGTCAAAAAGGAGATGACAGCCGTGTCTCGTTCATATGTTATTTGAAAGCAAACTTGTTGCTGCAACATGTTTGTTAAAAACGGTACACAGACACATTTTCAAACAAAGAATATAAACACAATTTCTGGGAGTTTTTTTTTATTCAAATTACAATATTTTTTTATTTTTTTCTGTTCAGTTTTTCTATTTAACAAAAAGAAATAATAATAATAATAATTACTTAATATTATTTAAACAAAATAATAATAATAATAATTAATAGTAGTTTAATTGAAACAAAAACATGTGGGGTTTTTAATGTTCTCCATTGCTTTACTAAATCAAATTAATAAAATAAAAATAATATAATAATAATTAATAAAAACAATTAATTGAAAAATAAAACTTTTCTAAAATATAAACTAACAACAAACACTTGCACTACTACTCACTACTTTGATTAGGCTTAATTAAATAATTAATTTATGTTAATTAATTGTTTTATTCTGCTTTTTTTATTTTTTTTTTGTAATAATATTGTTCTTGTTATTGTATATATTAACAATATTTATATATAATTTGTTTGCTTCTTCATTTTTAGTGGTTTAAAAAATAATTCCATTTCATTTAAAGAAAAGTTTAAAAGTAAATGAAAAATGATTTGAAAGAATATTTTGTTTCTAAATAATTTCAATTCATATTTAAATCTATTAACAGTTGCTATACTACAAATAAAGTTTATTATCTCTTTTTCCTCCATGCAAAAGAGGTGAACTAAGTTTAATTTTATATTTAATTAGAATGAAAAAAAAAATGTATAAGAAATTTAAAAATATTAAAATTAAAATAAAGAGAAAATATTTGCAACATTTCATGTTTCTTTTATTGTATTGTATCGTATTGTTTTAATAACTTAAGGTACATTTTTTATTAATTTTCTTTTTTTTCTTGTTGTTTTATTCCATTAATCAATAACTTGCTTAAAATGTTTTTATGCTCTCGCAAAATGTTGCTAAACATAATATTTTGCGTATGTTATTTTTTAATGTTTAGTAATGAGGTCCTCTACACTGCTAGGCGGTGTGTATGTATATTTGCATTTTTTATTTATTTTATTTTTTTAATGAAAATTATGATTTTATAAGCTTTTCATTTCTTGTTAAGTATTGCGGTTTTTATATATGTATATGTATATATATTTTTTTTGTGAATAAATGTTGCAGCAACATGTGTAGCAAAAAGTGTGTGTGGGGGTGTGTGTATTAATAGAAAATGATTTGAAAATATTCAGCTTAAAATATATTTTATTTACATTCTCTTTTTAATTTCCTATTTTTTTTCGCAATTTTATGCTGGATTTAAAAAGTTATTCAGTAAGAAAATCACGGGCTTACGATTTTCACCATTGCCACAATCCTTTGCATATAAAAAAATTAATTTGTGTTGCGCGGGGTATTATAATTTTATATTTCATATTTTTCGATATAGAATTGTAAGTAATTTTAATCAATTTTTCGAAAGTTCTAACTTTTAAACGAATTTTATCATTAACAGTCAGCTTCAGATGATTTGCACCACTTAGGCAACATGTTGCCTAACAATTCTATTGTCATATACAATTAAATGTTTATATTCTTTGTGAGAATTTTAATTTTTCATATTGCAAAAAAATTTATTTTAATATCTAAAGCCTAGTACTCTGTTTAAAATTTCATGTGAAAATCTGACAGAACCCATACAAAAAATATTCAATCGAAATATTTGTGGAAAAATGTTGCTAGACTAGTACTCTGTTTTAATTATGAAAAACAAGTGAAGTAACATGAATGTTATTTATTTAGTACGATAATTTTTTGACACTAAATATTTTCTCATTGAAAATGAAAAACATAATTTCAATTAAAAAAGAAAAAAACTGAAACTGAAATAACTGATGTTGTGGAAAATGTTGCACAACATCAGTTATTTCAGTTTCATTTTTTTTCCTTTTTAATTGAAATTATGTTTTTCATTTTCAATGAGAAAATTTTTAGTTTCAAAAAATTTCCGTACAAAATAAATAACATTCATATTATTTCACACTTTTGAAAAAATGTTGCAAGAAACATTTCACATGTTTTTCATAATTCAGCCTAGTACTCTGTTTGAATTTTGTGGAAAATGTTGCACAACATCAGTTATTTCGGTTTCAGTTTTTTTTTTTTTAATTGAAATTATGTTTTTCATTTTCAATGAGAAAAATTTCTGTACGAAATAAATAACATTCATATTATTACACACTTTTGAAAAAATGTTGCTAGAAACATTTCACATGTTTTTCATAATTAAAACAGAGTACTAGTTTAGCAACATTTTTGCACAAATATTTCGATTGAATATTTTTTGTATGGGTTTTGACAGAATTTCGCATGAAATTTTAAACAGAGTACTAGGCTTATGAGATAATGATGAGGAAGTTGTACTCTGTTTATACTATAGAAAATATATGAAATGTTGCTAAGAACATTTATGTTCCTCTGCAAGTGTTCCTAATGAAAAGCGCAACATTTCTAGTTGTACAGATTAAACGTATTGAATTCACTGCTAATTTATAATATTTTAAAACATTTTAATAGAACTTTTTTAGTTCGAAATTATTAAATAGGATAATTAAAAGATTGACACGAATTTAAGCAGACTATCCAATAGGTTTTTAAGCCAACAAATGCTGTGAATATCTAATGCAAACAGCATAACGAGCTCTTCCATTTAATTTGGCATTAAATTTGACGCATAATTTCATTATGTAATTTTATTTATTTAATTTTTCATTTTCCTAACTTATGCCTGTTTTAAGGCAAATTTTCGTTATACAGATGACAACATGTTGCTAAAGGCACACAGCATAATAGGGCGATGTGCAAAATATGCCCACTCGTAAAGAATTTTTTTTTTATGAAATTTTATTTTTATGGGCCCTATTGGCCAAAGCAGTTCACGTGTAGACAATAAGGCCAAAGATAGTGGGTTCGATCCCGAACTCTGCTATGTGTCGAATTTTTCTGTTCTGCAGTAGTACATGGTTTTGTTTTTTTGTCTACTACAAATGCTTTTTCTAGTCTCGTCCTTCTCCATTTGTCCCCTTTGACAACACTTATCCCCTCGTGGACGCTATTACTGATTTCTATCGATACTGGCCTATTAGCACGCAGATTATGGTTGCGATGCCCGTCAAAGGCCTTAAGTAATTGTATAATTTTCTGCTAATACAATGGGACCTGTTAGGAGCCAAGTAAACTGGATTTGGTAATAATAAAAAAACCGGAAACAAACCTATAAATCCGGCACATGACATTAATTGCATGGGCCCCAAAAGATTTGATTTTCAAGCGTTACATTTCTCATGCTGCTTATGCAGTCCATGTTGCTATTGTTTTTATATATCATCGTTTTTATTGCATGAATGCCTGCAACATTGTTTCAGGTCTATACACAAAATCCATATGTGTTCTTGCCAAAGAAGGAATGCTCTTGATTTTTCGAAGTTGAAAAAAATATATATTTCTAGAAAACACATTCTGCCAGATGTATTTCGCATGTTTTTCGCCTTTGCAACAATATGTTTTATGTAATTGACACGAAAATATTTTACATGCTGGCACAGTAGCATTTCACACGGAATATTTTGCCAAAAGTATTATAAAAACATATAATCACCCCTATACTTTTTCGACTCGAAATTTTTTCCTTTTTCCTAAATTTGCAATCGTAAAAAAATTCCCCCTGAATGGTTTCATGCTAAAATTAAACTCCCCTTATTGTGAATGATTTTTTCCCATGAAATTTTTTTTTTTAGTTTTCTGTTCCCCTTAATTTATTCACTTTCTGGTGGGGAATATAGTAGGAAATGTAAGTATATTTTATTAGAAATTAAATATTAAAGTTTACAAATCATATTGTACGGTCAAGATCAGTTAATCAACAAATCAATTGCCGGTGTCTTTGTAAAACTGTAGCAAAAATTAGCCGGCGAAGAAATAGCTACAAAAAAACTGTCTATCTTCTCATCTTTCCTAATCTGTCCCCTCAATACTATCCCCTCGTTTTCAGTTCCGGCGCAATGCATTGCATATATAGGGGTCATCCCCTGAGTGCTGGTCCAAGATAAAAAAAAAAGTTATGGTTTTGCTTCAACTCTAAACATTACAGAGTTTTTTTTTTTTTTGGTCTGTTGGGTTGTCAAAATGTTTCCAAATTATTTTACCACATAAGAGTTAAACAGGGCGACAAATTAGCTAAAGTAAATAAATTATCATCCCAAATATTTAGATTTATTTTTTTTTTAAATTGCGTTTACGATATTTCCCCTGATTGTGTAAGGCGTTGTCGTTTACGCCTCAGTCGTTCTTCGTAGTAGATTAAAGAAGACGGCATGTGTGTTTCTTTAATCTTGTGCAAAAAACGCCTTCGACGTAAACGCCAACGCCTTACACAATCAGGCCGTTTATATTGTAGGACTTTTTATCTTGTTTTTGGAATTCACTGAGAACTGATAGCGGTAATAATTTCTCATGGAAGATTCGCGATACCCTTTTTTCCCATCGAGTGGAATAAAAATTTTTGGTAAACAAAAATTTCACTTAATATTTACGATAGGGCTGAATATTTATTTACTGCATGGTCCTCCATGTCACTCGATATCGTTTTGTCGAATAAATGTATTTAAAACAAAAAACACAATTTTACTGCCTATTTCCCATTGTCGAATGAATTCTTGCTTTCGTACAATCATATTTAAAACAAGAACAAAATTTTATAAATTGTTTTTGTTTTAAATGTATTTATACCAAAGCAAGTATTCATTCGTCAATGAGTAAAAGGCAGTTAGAATTTATTTATGTTTTAAATGTAATAACACGACAGAATGATATCGAGTGACATCGTGGGCCATAAACATTAATTTTTACTTGTTAAAGAAGTTCAGTAAATGATTTTTGAATGGCTCCTTCAAATATTTCTTCCTGGCAAATACTTAATTTTAGCATAATTTAGGCCTAATGCATAAAAAAAAAGTTTTATGTTTATAAAGTTTATTGGCATAAAATATTGTTTATGAACTAGACTAGAACTAGAACTGGAACTAGACTAGACTAGACTAGAATACATTTAAAATAAAAACATTAAAAATATTGTTTTTATTTGAAAAGTCATTGTCAGTAAATATTATTTTTCTTATGATTTTATCTTCATATATTTCTTTATCACTTTGAATTCAAAATGAATATCAAGCGACATAATGACAATTCGAATGCGTGTAAAGTTAATTAAAAAGAAACACAGAGAACAGAAAACATGTTTTTTCGCTACACCGATTGTTGCTGTACAGCCAGCAACAACCCTTGTTTTAAAAAACATAGGAAAAGTCATCGTATGAAGTGGGTGTAAGACTTTTAAAAGTTTAATATGATTTTGTGTTGCACAGAGTCATTGCCACATGGAAATAAGCAATGAAACAAAGCAGCATAACAAAAATTGTAAAGAAATTATATATAAAAGCTATAGCCGATTTTGCTCGCTGCCATTCCTGCACAGACACCAAAAATGTCGTTTTAATAATTATGGCAAAAGTCATTGTGTGAATAAAGTTGTACAAAAAAGACATGTCTTTCGTTTTATACTCAAAATCAGGTATTACTACACAAACACAAACACAGACACAGACAAACACACACTTATATGAGTTATTGCCACGTGTAGCAAAAGACTCATGAAATACTTACACCCCAACGCGCACTCGCGCTGGATATCAACTTCTTTACATGAAGTCAATTGTTTTCTTGTTCCTGCTGATCTCTAAGGATCGAAATAAACACTTTTACATTTTGAGTTTGGCAATTGTTAGCAAATTGAAAGTTTATTTAAAACTGTTTAAATTCGTCGTTTTCTTTAGCTGCTCATGTACCAAAATGTTTGTATACTTTGTATATTAAGTAGCGCATGTTGCTGCAACATCAATTTAATATCTTTTATGTCTTAATAATTTTACAATATTTTTTTTAAATTTTTATAAATTTTTTTTTAATATTTTTATCTGATGCGGTTTGGTTTTTTGTTGATTATTCTCTAAATAACTAATTAATGTTGCTGTAGTTTTGTCTCTTAAGTATTAAATTTTATATTTAATTTTATGGTAATTTCTGAACTTTTTTTTTTTCTTTGTGTTTGTTAAACATGTCATATTTATATCAATCAGTATTTTATTTATATTTTTGTATGTGGTTAAAAACTCGAATTAAGTTTTAATGAATGCAAGTTTTTAGTTTTTGTTGGCTTGTGTAGCCAACTCGTCATATAAAACCTTTAATTAGTCCAATAAACTGTTTTTATGATGATATTATTTTGTTTTTTTTATTGAAACTTGCACTGCGTGATTTGTTTTTTCTTTCAAATTGTTGTTTTATTGGAAAATTTCTTTAAGTAGTTACTGGGTGGTACAGCAAGATTTCGTCACGGGCTAGTGGATGTTGTAAATTATTTTGTGGCTTTGAAATTATTGCTGGGGGAGGAGGAGGAGGAGAACTTAATTAAGAATTGAGTGTTATTGTAGCTTAAGACGGAGATTTAATGTAAACTTTTTATTACAAAAACTCCTTTTTTTAACAATAATAAAGTGTTTTAAATAAATTTAAAGTATTTTGTTTTCCATTATTAAACAAATTGTGATAGGTGATTTTTCTTTTTTTGTTTACTTTGTAGTTGGCGAATTTCAAACGAACGAAAATTAAATCATGTTTAAGAGAAGATTTAGTTAGTAAGAAAGTTTGAAGAAGAATTATTTAGCATTACACATCTTGGAATTTAGAGAGACGTGCACGCAAGTCCATGTTCTCCTGTTTCAGCTGCTCCACCTCTTGGTGCAATGTAGCATTCTAAGCGAAACAGACAAATTAGAAATTAAAAGTTAAGATCTAAATGCAATAACAACAACAACAACAACAACATACTTCTTTTTCCAAATATCGCGCCCTCATAGCGATTTGATTCTCTTTTTGTCGTCTGGCGTCGCGTGAACGTTTGGCAGCAATATTGTTCTTTCGTCGGCGTGCCCAGTATTTGTCATCCTTTAGTTCATCTGGAACAAATTGTTTGCGTGATTTTTTTATCATGGGTTGCGGTTTGAGCTCTTCATCGGAAAATGCTCTAGTGCGCGGATCGAAATCCCGCCCCGATGATGCAAAGGAAAATGCTGGAATATCAAATACTAAATGTTAACAATGTTTCACAAACTGTCCATTTAAAACTAAAGAAAAAGAGTTTTCAACTTGGGAAACAGAAATTAGATAAATCAAAAACAACTGAACAAATTATGGAGAAAAAAAGAAGAAATTAAAATAAGAGAGAGAGAAAAAAAATATTCAAACATTTAAAATGGCAAGAAAACCCAAAAGAAAAAGTGATGATTTGTTAGCAAAATTAACGGAATTTTGAAATATTTGAAAAATTAAAAACTTGGTGATTTTATAAAATAAACTTTTTTTTTTCAAAATTTTACTTCAACATGTTGCCAAGGATTAAGCCAATTTTTTTAAAATTTTTACAAAACTTCTCTCTACAACTTTTATAAATGGACAGTATTTGTAACAAACAAGAGATTTTCATTTCACAAAATCTCTTTTCTTTTTTTTTATTTTTGTGTGGAAAAAAAACAACTGTATTATTAACAAAATGGGTGTGTCTAGTTAAACACAAATGTTGCTGGCGGGCATTTTAAGCTTCATAGCAGCATTTGTTTAACTAAAATGTTGCAGCAACATGTTGCTTAAAACATCAACAAACTTTTTGAATTTATTCATTTTTTTTTCCTTCATATTTTAAATGATATGGACACAATAGTTGTTGTCGTATGTATATCCAAATAAATTTTTTATTTAGAAAACAGTTCTTTTCTTTTAATTATTTTCTTGTCTTTTTTTTAACATTTAGCATTTGATTAATTCAGTATGATACTCTTGTCAACAAAATTATAATGAATGTTAGAAAATAATAAAAAAAAAAAAACAAACAAAAACACAATTTTTATAATAAATATAAATAAAAATATTTTTGTATTCCAATTTTTACATTTACACAACTAAGAAATTAATAGTCATACGAAAAAGAAAAACAAAAGAAAATTGAAATAAACCAAAAAGGAGTTTGTATTAATTGTGTCCATACCAATTAAGTTTTTTTTTTTTTTTTTTTTTTTTTTTTTAATTATAAATGTAGTTAAATTTCATAAATGAGGGTTAATTTTAATGACAAAATTAAACTTAAAGTTAAAACAAAACTACGAATAACAAATCAACAAATTGTTAACACACGGTTACAACAAAACTTTGAACAACACAAACCCAGCACGGCCAATTTTCCCAAGCAAATAAAAACAAAATTCAATTTGCAATTTTTCCTTTTTATCGTTTTCAATTCATTTTTTTGCTGTTTCTGTTGTTTGTTTTTTTGCTGTGCATTCTACTCACTTGATTCAGCTGGCGATGGCGGATTCAAGGTATCCGGACTAATACAATCTGACGGTGATGGTGATCGTTCGCGCTTTGTTGTTATATGACCGAGTCCCAGTGACAGACCAGCTGCATGACTCAGGGAATCTGAACGATGGCCCAAACTGCTCGAATGACCCAAATGAGTACCAGGCAAGCCATCAGGTATATTATTTTCCGATAAAAATTCATCTAAATCGGCATACTGTGAAGAGAATTTTCAGTTTTATTTTTTCGTTAAATTCAATTTTTATTAATTTTTACAAAACTCTTGTCATACAAATTTATATAAACATTTAGCTGTAAAACAAGAAGCTTAGGAAAAATTTCTTTTAAAGGTTTCTATAAAATACTTGGATTTGTTATGCAAAATTAACAACCAAAAATTTAACTATACGTGAATTGTTCATATCCCTTTTTCCATAAGATTAAAAGAAATTATTTACTGTCGATTTCACGACATAATTTCTTTCAAATAAAAACTATTTTTAAAATTTTTTTTTGAAATGCAATAGTACGAAGGAAAGAAAATTTTGTTGCAGTTTATTTTTTAAATTTTTTTTTGGAAGTTATAGTCAATGCGAGAAAAATGTATATTATTTATAACATTTTTAAAACCGTATCCTACTTTTTAGAATTTTTAAAATATTTTCAACAAACTTGCTAGTGCATACATTCCTTTTAAATACAAGAACATCGTGATGAAACTAAACAAAGCAAATTTTGCAATGAAATGAGGTCAAATACTGAGCGACGGAATTCACATATTCCAAGCATATGGCGATAGCCCTATGATCCGTGCAGGAGTAAAATGTATAAATACAGGGTGGCGCCAAAATAATTAAAATTGATGCTTGGCACAGTTTTTTATTAGGTATTTAAAAAATATATATTATTTTGAGGGTTAGATATCTTTATTTAAAGCTACACAGCTTTTTCTGTCAAGTGGAAAAGAATCATGATCATATTTTCCATGACTTTCCGCAAGATTTCCTTTGATAACTGTTCGCATTTCTGTCGAATGTTTCTCTTAAGGGCCGCAATTATTTGAGACTTTTTTTGTACAAATCTGGGACTTCAATTAGACCCAAAGCAGGAATCCTGGAATGGTTAAATCGGGTGATTTTGCTGGTATTGCCAAATCGAGAAAACGGTATCAAGAATGCCACTTCACAATATATATTCCCATTCCTGCTGTTGGCTGAAGTAGTAGAACACAAGACTATGAAGCGGAGGGTCCTGAGTTCGAGTCCGCGCTGAGTCATGAAATATTGTATTAAATTCTTCTGATCAGCATTAGTGCATGATTGTGTTAGTTGTTGCCAGCCTGTTTCAATGATGAAGGAATAGTCACTGATCACTGAACATAATTGGCAGCGACTGGTCATGTACTAAAAAGCAGAGTAACAGCACTCACCTTGGTCGGCCCTGTAGCTAAAATTAACCGGCGAAGTAAAAAGGTGGAATGGAGTTCCTTTATATAAAATCGTACATCAACGCCCACTAAAGGGGGCGGGGTTTAAAAATAGGCTATATCATGTATTCCACAGACGATTATTACTGATCAAGAATATATATACTTTATGGGGTCCAATTCTTTTTGGAGGGCACTAAAACTGTATTTTGTCGGGGTCGCTCTAGCAAGGGCTGTGGGGGAGATATTTCACCTTTGCCATAAAACTCTAAATACAAAATTCAAAAAAAATTTTTTTTAGGGTCATTTAGGGTGCAAAGGGGGAGGAGGGGGTAGGGTAGAGTAGTACCAAGTTTCGTCTCAGCTTCGTCATTAAAGCTTAAAAATGTTATTTTTAAGGAATGGAGGCTTAAGTAAAACAATTTGTTAAATTTTTACGCAATTTTTGCATATAATAACGCCCACTAAAGGGGGCGGGGTCCAAAATTATTGTATTTTTATTTTATGGCTCCAAGTTTACCGCGCTGGACTTTCTTTCACATAAAAATATATCATTTGCTTAACAAAATTACGAAAAAAAACGTTAAAAACTGTATTGCTTTTTAGAGGTTGGTTTAGTTCTTCTTAGGGGAACTTTTTTCCCTCTTGCCCGATTTAGCCCATTTCCGAACTTGACCTGTGCTATTCTTCGAGATATATTTATACCAAATTTCAAGAGTCTGGCTCTTTTCGTTTGGACTGAATCGTGATTTCCACAGACGGACGGACGGACATGCTGAGATCGTCTTAGATCTCTTCACTGATCAAGAATATATATATATATATATATATATATATATATATACATATATATATATATATATATATATATGTGTATGTATATATATATATATATATATATATATATATATATATATATGTATGTAGAATGGCAAAGTGAATATACCCTCCAATTCTTTTTTGGAGGGTATTAAAAACGGTGCAGTCACTCTTCTGGCGTGAGCCACACAGAGCCTTTCAGTGGATGTTTCGGTTTTTCGTGCGTCATATGTGGATTTCCACTTAGCCACAAGTAAACATTTTTGTTTTTGACATGACCTTTTAAAATAAAATGCCTTTCGGATTTTCGCTTCAAAACCGTAATCTTCAGCAGCCTGCCCGAAAATTCTCAATTGCATGAACCGTCGCCTGCTTGATATTTCTGTGTTCTGAGGCGACATCGTCAGCCAAAAAACAGTCAGTCCGGTGGCGGCCTGAAAGATAATTTGCTGGTTGCTGTCTGCTCCAGTCAGGCAGCTAAGCTGCTAAATGCTGACTCAGTTGATGCGATATGATTGGGAATGTGATATCGAAAGTGATACGGCACAAAACACCATCCACCGATTATTCGTAAAAAAAAAACAGCTCGACACAATTATTCCAGGCTCTTGCCGAGTACAGCACTCCATTGCACTTCTATTTACATACTGAAGATGTCTACTTCATAAATGTCAACTATGATTGACGTATGCAATTACTTCATTCAATAACTAATTCAAATGAATTAGGTAATTTAAGCTAATTCATGTATTTCTTGAATAAACCTAATTTTTCTTTTAAGCCTAGTACGCTGTTTTAAATTTCGTGTGAAATTCTGACAGAACCCATACAAAAAATCGAATTATTTATGGAAAAAAGTTGCTAAACTAGTACTCTGTTTTATTTATGAAAAACATGTGAAATAATATGAATGTTATTTATTTCGTTCGATAATTTTTTGAAACTAAAAATTTTCTCATTGAAAATGTAAAACATAATTTCAAAAGGAAAAAACTGAAACTGAAATAATTGATGTTGCGCAACATATTCCACAAATTCAAACAGAGTACTAGGCTTTACTTATAATGAATTTTTATCGTCTTCAGAAGGTTTTTAACCCTGGAATATCATTCTTCGTCGTTTCGACGACTCATGTTTACGTTTTGTATATCTCACAAAATTATGAATAATATTTTAGGGTTAAATCGTTTGTATTTTTAGTCTTCACTATATTTGTTCGTTGAAGGTGGCCATTCCATCGATAAACTGACTTGAGTATATTTTAATCAGAACAAGTTTCACATAATCCATTTTAAATTTGACGTCCATCGTCTATCATTTTCCCTGTTTATTTATTGGTTTTGCTTGGTCAGAACTGATCATTTAAAATATTTGTAGTGATTTTATCTAATCAAATATTAAAACAATCTGATAATCAAGTTATAGCTTGCAAAGCTTTTGTAGCAGTTATATGTTCTAAGTGTTGCTGGTAAAATGCTTAGAAACATGTTGCCAAGAAGATTATGAATTTTATTATTTTAAGCCAAGTACTCTGTTTGAAATGTTGCGCAACATCAGTTATTTCAGTTTCAGTTGTTTTTCTTTTCAATTGAAATTATGTTTTCCATTTTCAATGAGAAAATTTTTAGTGTCAAAAAATTATCGTACGAAATAAATAACATTCATGTTATTTCACACTTTTGAAAAAATGTTGCTCGAAACATTTCACATGTTGTTCATAATTAAAACAGAGTACTAGTTTAGCAACATTTTTCCATAAATATTTCGATTGAATATTTTTTGTATGGGTTCTGTCAGAATTTCACATGAAATTTTAAACAGAGTACTAGGCTTAAGATTAGCACTCAGTTCGAATTTATAAAAAAATATAGAGCAACATTGATCATTTCATATAGCCCACCTACCGATTTTTTTATATTTTAGCGCTTTTATTTCTGAAATGTATGCAACATTGTTTAACTTGTATAGAAAGAAGCCACATGTTTGTGTGCAAAAGGAAACCTTTTTTTCTTCTGCGAAACATCATGAGCGATAGATCTTTCTCAGAAGAAAAAAAATTTTTAGAAAAACCTTTTGGCTGGATAAGCATGCTACCAGATTCATGTTGCCAGTTTTTTTTATAATAAAAATATATCACTACTTTTGCAACATTATTTCGGAAATATTTCATACCAAAAAGATTTACTCAATATGTTGTATTGTTCGTTACTATTAAAAACTTTGAAAATCAACTTTCACTTCATCTTTAGATAATGTTGGATATGAAACTCTATTTCGCATAGAAAATATATAGTTCAGCAAAAAAAAAAAAAAAAAGAAATTGTATTGGCCGTCCGATACTCAGCCAAAGTTAACTAAAACACCAGTATTTTATATCAAAACACTGTATTTAAACATTTAAAGTAGACTTTATTTTGACTATGACTATTGGCCATTATTTGCATCCAAGTATTTTAGAATTCTTATCTTATATGTAATTCCAATATAAAAAAAAGCATAAAGATTTATAAGATTGAACAATGATTTTGCAACTACTAAAAGCTGAGAACTCAAAATAATAAATTAGTCAAACGAAAAGCTTTTAACACAAAATTGTGATAAAATTCTAAAATCAAAATCAACAGTTTTGTTGTGTGGAAAATAAAATATTTAATAAATGATATTTTTAATGAAACATATACACGCTACAAAACTAAAGTTTGTTTACACTGAAAAAAACAAAACATTTCGTGTTGTTTCAGTGTCTGTTTGTTTGTTTTCGGTGTGTAGGGTAGCTGTTATATGTTTGTTTTGCATGGAGTTGACAATAAAAAGTATTATTATATATTTTTTTTAAAATGTAGTTTTGACGCAGCCACTACAGAGCGAGATGATGTGATACTAACTTGTGTTACCTTAAGGTCAGCATCGTACGGCAGGGTTTTCTCCCACAAATTGGGACCCAGAAAGGCCGTTTGAGCCTCAACATTCCAGAGATCACCTTCTTCTTTGTATTTATCATCAGGACAAATTACTTCTTTGCTATTCGATGTAGATTTACCTGCAAAAATACAGAACAGAAACTAATTAGAGATAAAATATTTAGTGCGGCTATTAAATAAAATTTAAAAGCAAATATTGTTATTTATTCTTTTGTACTCGTATGATAGTTTATATTTAATTTCCATTTGTATTTACTTAGTTGTCGCCATTATGTTTTATTTATACGAGTATTTTTGTTGCCGGTTCATCTTTTAGACTGCTATATAAATTTGGAGATGGAATAGTGTGTATGATTTTGTCATCCACGTGACTACACGTGACTCTGTAACAATTATAGTCAGGGTGAGGAAAATTCTAGCTTTATTTGCGTAATAATTGATTAATTTTTTTTAATTAATGATATTGTGTCTTTGTATTTTAATATTGTATATGATTTAAAATTTTCTGTCTGTATTACACCATTTCCTTGTGTAATTTTTTTATATTATAAATTTGAAAATTTACTTTTACATCAAATGTCTTATAATAATTTTCCTTTTTTTTTATTTCTAGGTAAGAGCACTTCAACTCATTTCATTATTAATCAGGTAACTTGAGATTTGTTCAAACTTTAACAAATTGATTTTATTTATTTTCTTCAATTAAATTTGTATTAAATGGCCTTATTATTTGATTAAGAAATATATTTTAAAATATTTTACTAATTGATTAAATTAATCTTTGATTTTATGTTGAAACTGGTTGTAAACGTCTCGACAAAACAACATCAACAACTAAAAAGGTTTTATGCGACCGGGTCGAATCTTAAATACCCTCCAAATATTTACTAAGTAAATTTAAAATGTTTAACTTGGTGGGACAAAGTTCCTTTAAGACATCTTTGTACCCAATTTTAAATCTCTATTTTGACAGAGTCATTCCGGGAAGGGCCGTGGGGGAGACGTTTCACCTCTCCAAGATCAGAGAACATCTCAGCTTCTTATAGGCTTAAGAAATAAATATTTTTCAAGATTTACACGATTGTTGCATATAATATCGTAAGTCAACACCCACTAAAGGGGGCGGGGTCCAAAAATACAATATATCATATTTTCCACAGACGAACGTATGGGCATTGCTAGATCGTCTCAGACTTTATCGCTAATCAAGAATATATATACTTCATGGGGTCCAATTCTCTTTGCAGGGTATTAAAACTGTATTTTGGCGAGGTCGCTTTGGCAAGGGCTGTGGGGGAGACATTTCACCTTTGTCATAGAAGTCTAAAAATAAATGTTTGGGATAATTAAATACAAAATTTAAAAAACTAAATTTTTTTCTTGATAGGGTCATTTAGGGGGCGAAGGGGGAGGAGGGGTAGGGCAGAGTGATACCAGGTACTAAGAGCAGAGTAACAGCACCTACCTTCGTCGGCCCTGTAGCAAAAATTAGCCGGCGAAGTAAAAAGTTAAAATAGCTACAAAAACAACTGTCTATCTTCTCATCTTTCCTAATCTGTCCCCTCAAAGACTATCCCCTCGTTTTCAGTTCTGGCGCAATGCATTGCGTATATAGGGGTCATCCCCTGAGTGATGGTCCCAGATAAAAAAAAAAGGTTACGTCTCAGCTTCGTCATAAAAGCTTAAAAATGTTATTTTTAAGAAATGTAGGCTTAAGTAAAACAATCTGTTAAATTTTTACACTATTTTTGTTTATAATAACGCCCACTAAAGGGGCGGAGTCTAAACATTTTATTTATTTATTTTATGACTCCAAGTTTAACGCGTTGTACCTTCTTTAATATAAAAATATATCATTTGCTTAACAAAATTACAAAAAAGCTTTAAAAATTATGTTGTTTTTTAGAGCTTGGTTTAGTTCTTCTTAGGGGGAACTTTTTTCCCTCTTGCCCGATTTAGTCCATTTCCGAACATAACCTGTTTAAGTTTATGCTGTTTCCAGCTTCTTAAATTTTTTACATTCACTAAGAACTGATTGCAGGAATTATTTCTGACGGGAGATTCACGATACCATATTTCCCTTCGAGTGGAATAAAAATTTCACGTGAACAAAAATTCCACTTGTTATTCACGATAGGGGTGATTATAAATCTTTATTATGGCAATATTCAGCTAAGAAGAATTGACATTTTAGCAATTCACTGTTGGAAATGTTTTACCCTCATTATGAGCGAAGCACTCTGTAGGAAAGTTAAACCCAAAATCGATAACAATAATTATACAGTGAATAGTAGTCGATGCTAAACAAAAAATGTACAATAAAAATTAGAAACTTTACAACAATAATTGTAATTATGATGCAGACAATCCTCCTTGCTAATTTGCCACCTCCTCCGTCAAACTCTTCTTATTTTCCAGTAAAACATTCACAGCTGAAAATATGAAGGAAAAACTGCAGCACACGCAAAGTCATAGAAAAGTCACAAAAAAAAGTCCAAAAGTCATGATTTGCACACTATTTCCGTGTTTCACGAAATAAAAAAAATAAAAAATTAAATACAAATAAACAAACAACAACCGAAACCATTCAACAACCAAAATAAACCTAAGAAAACCCGTTTTTTTGTTTGTTAAAAAAAAATACTGTAAATATATAAAGAAAACTTTACACTCATGCACATGCAAAACCTAATATTTTCAGTGGTGGCAACCAAGTGATTTTTGATATATTTTTGGTGATTTTTGGGAAGAATGCAAACATTAGTATCATTACTTTAATTCATCAAATCAATTTAAACAATATTATGGCAGAGGGAAAATAATTACTAGGGTCTTTAGTTCTCCATATATTTTAATATATCGCTCTCTAAATACAAAAGAGTCACAACTCAAAATACTAAAATTTTCAGGAGAGACAAAAAACTTGGCTTAAATACACTTTAGCTACGCAGTTCCGATTGGGATGAAAAATCGATAAAAAATTGAAAAATAAGACGAAAATTTTAAATGGTGAAAGTCTCGGAAATGCATAGTTTTCGAGTTATGGGCCTCCGACATTTTCATATATATACGCAGTTTTTTTAATTTGGCGAGGGGTCCAAAAATGGATTTTTCTGATTTTCCGGCTGCAAGTTCAACGCTTGGACCTTCTTTGACGTCATTTGCTTAAGAAAATTACACCAAAAAAAATTTTAATTATATTGTTTTTTATAAACTGGTTTATTTCTTCTTAGGGGAATCTTTTTATCTCTGGCCCGATTCAGCCCATTTACGAACTTGGCCTGTGCTATCCTTCAGGATATATTTATACCAAAGTCAAATCAAGAATCTGACTCCTTTCGTTTCGACTGAATCGTGATTTCTACAGACGGACGGACATACTCAGATCGTCTTAGATTTCATCACTGATCAAGAATATATATACTTTATGGGTTCTCAGATGGATATTTCGCTGCGTTACAAACGGAATGGCAAAGTGAATATACGCTCCATATTCTTTTTTGGAGAGTATAATAATAAATGTGGTTGTTTTAACTATTGATTTAAATTAAAACTATATTTGGTTGTTTTAAATAAACTATTATTTTGTTTTAAAAAAGTGAAAGAAAATAATTTTATATAGTCCAAAATGTGTTGATAATCCATTAAGTGGCTTATAAAGAAAATTGTTTATAGTCCAAATTCGCTTATAGTCCACAAAAGTTGGGCAACTACACTTGTGGACTATAAGCAAATAGTACTGTATTTTGGATAGACTGACGATAACTAAAATTCTCATGCAGATCCAAACCAAAACATCTTAAAATAAGATGCTTCTCTCTTAGAATTTTGCATGATAAAGAATTTTTGATTGAAATACGAAGAATGAATGAAAGAGTGAGACAGAAATTTAGATCTCAAGAAATATTTGTTTTCTAAACCATTTCAGAAATTTATATATTGTTGTCAATAGCAGAGTTGTATTTTAAAATCTGGCAGCATTAAAAGCATATATTGAAGGTGCTACCATTATATGAAAAATTACAAAAACAAATCAAATCAGGAAATTTTCATGAAAAACCCATTTCAGAAACCTATATATTCTTTTCAATATCAGAGTTGTATTTTAAAGTAAAATCTGGCAGCATTAAAAGCATATATTGAAGGTGTTACTATTTTATGAAAAATTACAAAAAAAAAATCAACTCAGAAAATTTTCATGAAAAAACCATTTAAGAAACTTATATATTCTTTTCAATATCAGAGTTGTATTTTAAAGCAAAATCTGGCAGCATTAAAAGCATATATTGAAGGTGTTACTATATTATGAAAAATTACAAAAAAAAAAATCAACTCAGAAAGTTTTCATGAAAAAACCATTTCAGAAACTTATATATTCTTTTCAATATCAGAGTTGTATTTTAAAGCAAAATCTGGCAGCATTAAAAGCATATATTGAAGGTGTTACTATTTTATGAAACAAAAAAAATCAACTCAGAAAATTTTCATGAAAAAACCATTTCAGAAACTTATATATTCTTGTCAATATCAGAGTTGTATTTTAAAGCAAAATCTGGCAGCATTAAAAGCATATATTGAAGGTGTTACCATTTTATGAAAAATTACAAAAACAAATCAACTCAGAAAATTTTCATGAAAAAACCATTTCAGAAACTTATATATTTTTGTCAATATCAGAGTTGTATTTTAAAGTAAAATCTGGCAGCATTAAAAGCATATATTGAAGGTGCTACCATTTTATGAAAAATTACAAAAACAAATCAACTCAGAAAATTTTCATGAAAAAAACATTTCAGAAACCTACATATTCTTGTCAATATCAGAGTTGTATTTTAATGCAAAATCTGGCATCATTAAAAGCATATATTGAAGGTGCTACCATTTTATGAAAAATTACAAAAACAAATCAACTCAGAAAATTTTTATGAAAAAACCATTTCAGAAACCTACATATTCTTGTCAATATCAGAGTTGTATTTTAAAGTAAAATCTGGCATCATTAAAAGCATATATTGAAGGTGTTACCATTTTATGAAAAATTACAAAAACAAATCAACTCAGAAAATTTTCATGAAAAAACCATTTCAGAAACTTATATATTCTTGTCAATATCAGAGTTGTATTTTACAGTAAAATCTGGCAGCATTAAAAGCATATATTGAAGGTGTTACCATTTTATGAAAAATTAAAAAAACAAATCAACTCAGAAAATTTTCATGAAAAAACCATTTCAGAAACTTATATATTTTTGTCAATATCAGAGTTGTATTTTAAAGCAAAATCTGGCAGCATTAAAAGCATATATTGAAGGTGTTACCATTTTATTAAAAATTACAAAAACAAATCAACTCAGAAAATTTTCATGAAAAACCCATTTCAGAAACTTATATATTCTTGTCAATATCAGAGTTGTATTTTAAAGTAAAATCTGGCAGCATTAAAAGCATATATTGAAGGTGTTACCATATTATGAAAAATTACAAAAACAAATCAACTCAGAAAATTTTCATGAAAAAACCATTTCAGAAACTTATATATTCTTGTCAACATCAGAGTTGTATTTTAAAGTAAAATCTGGCAGCATTAAAAGCATATATTGAAGGTGTTACCATTTTATGAAAAATTACAAAAAAAAAATCAACTCAGAAAATTTTCATGAAAAATACTTACAACAAGAAAAAAATTGAACAAAAAAAAATCTAATTGTTCTAAGGCTTAGCACTTTCATGCGTCACTGTACAATAACGAATACTTCTTTAAATGATTTATGGGATTTTTTTCTCCAAATGACATATTTTAAATAGTTTTATTTGATTGCAGCAACAGCTGCATTCTATAAGAAAAACACTATAAGAGGCTAAATCTTTTATATTAAATGTAACCAAATGTTTTATGGCATATGAAAACAGTGTACATGTTTCTGGTTTAAAATATTTTAAATAAATATATCGTTAAAATTTAAATCATGGCTATAAGAATGTAACCATTTTTTAAAATAACAGCTGAAGTGTTAATGAAAATGCCATAATTTTCTATAACCAAAATATTTCCAAATGAACACACAGAATAATTATTTCGAATCTTAAATGAAAATCCTAGTCCACAAAACTGGAAACACTGCAATTTACAAAAGAAAAAAAACTAAAAATAGAAAAAATTAAAAAACTAAAAATAGAAAAAATTAAAAAACTAAAAATAGAAAAAATTAAAAAAAACAGGTAACAATAAAAAATCCCATGACCATTTATTTACTCCACGAAAATAAAAGTTAAGTCATAGTCTGCGGATAATTTAACCAGAAAAAAATTCGTTTGAGAAAACAAGAAGAATAAAAGAAACGTGTTTACAAGAGAGAAAAAAAAAAAAAAGAAAATAAATATATTGAAAGCGAAAGTGAAATTTTAGTTTAAATTTTGTTTCTTTCTTGAAGACTGGCTATTTGTTTGGCCATATCTTTTGACTTTGACTGTGTTTCGTAGGCTTGATTTAAAAAAAAAAACAAAATATGCCAATAGAAAATTAAATTTATTTATTTATTTAAATTTGTTTAATAAAACAAAGAAAAGTTTCGTGTTTGTCTTATGGCTGCACTTGCAGATATCAGGGCGTCTTATCTGGCACGAACGAATGAAGAATGTTTTTATTTGCAGGTTAGAGATTATTTTATTATTATTTGTAATTTACCATTATTAATTTGGCCTATTGTAAAACTAATTGATTGGCACGACGCGATAAAATTTATACACAAATTGATTGCGGCCTTATATTATTTAAGTTGTATGGGAAAAAGTTTCTGAAACTGAATTTTTCAAAGCTCGATTTAACTCTATCTGTTTATATCAAATAATTTTTTCCAAATATTTTTGATACACACGACTATATACGCGTAAATACTACGATATTTAAATTCAATCTATTTTGATGTTAGCAGTTAGAAATCAATTGCACAACTTTTCTGAGAATTAAGTCAAGCGGAAGCGGAACTCATAAAAAGTACGAGTAAGTCACATCTTTTTACAGGAAAATTTCATACGAGTGGCTTAAATAAGTGTCCTACAAGACAAGCAATGATTTTTCTTTTAAATGTTTAAATTTTAAATGATTTCTTGCTTTAGTTTTAATAAAAAAAAATCCATAGTAAAGAATACACAATTTCTCAATTTCCCTTTCTTGGTTTTCTGTATTCTATCCTGTTTTTTTGCCAGGTTCTTGAGGGAGTGTATGGCAACGCTGAAACCATTTTCTTATGATATTCAATTTCTTTATTTCTAAAATATATTTAATATGTAGTAAGAATTTTAACGAACATTTTATATTGCTATATTAAATTGAATTAAGATTTTATAGGCTAATTGTTCGAAATTTTTTTTAATTTAAATCTCAGAAAGACATGATAAATATTCCAAGGCACAAAGGCAAGTCAACATCAGTTTTTGTTATTCAACTTACACAGCAGAGCAGAACAGCTGTTTTCGAAAGCCGCAACACTTTCATCAATCAGTGCTCATGTGTATTGTGTTTGTCACCACTTATCAGGTGGCTTAGTTGAATGTGATAACAGTTCCTATTTACACAAATTTTATTGTGAAAAAGGATACGAGAACTGTATCAATCTTATGTTAATATGTTATTGTTTTAATACCCGTGTTACCGTTTGATTATTTTTCTTCATGTCCCATTTTTCTGAAAAAAAAAATATTTCGAACAATTACTGCCTTATTCATAAAAAATATTTCTATTTTATAAAGGGTTTATTAAACAAATTTTGTATGGAAATCTGCTTTATAAACCTTTTATAATTTAAAAATATATATATTTTTTTTTAGGAGTAGGACCAGCACTCAGGGGATGACCCCTACATATGCAATGCATTGCGCCGGAACTGAAAACGAGGGGATAGTATTAAGGGGACAGATGAGGAAAGATGAGAAGATAGACAGTTTTTTTGTAGCTATTTCAGCCTTTTTACTCCCCCGGCTAATTTTTGCTACAGGGCCGACGAAGGTGGGTGCTGTTACTCTGCTTTTTAGTACATGATAGTGGCAGTCGCCGCCAATTATGTTCAGTGACTATGCCTTCATCATTGAAGCAGGCAGGCAACAACTAACACAACCACGCACTAATGCTGGTCAGAAGAATTCAACACAATATTTCATGACTCAGCGCGGGCTCGAACTCACGACCCTGCGCTTCATAGTCTCGTGTTCTACTACTTCAGCCAACAGCACCCTTTATTTTATGAATAAAGCCTTTAGCCTATAAAATCTTAATTCAATTTAATATATTTTATATGTTTTACTAGCAAAGAAAAAAATTACTTTTATTAAGTTAATTTAATATGGAAAGAAATCGATAACAGACTTCCAGTTCGTATATTCACGGATAGTAGGAAAGTCATCGAAGCCCTGTTGAACTATGCGGTTCAATCTCGGTGTGTACTACAGTGCATGGATGAGATTAACTCATACACTGTGGAAGCATAGAGATAATATGGATTCCAGGACGTCAAGGAAAATACCTGGAAATGTTGAGGCAGATAGGCTAGCAAAGATTGGGAGCATTAATGGCGAACATCACACTAGACAGTCCGAAGCCATTTCAGGTTTTTAAGAACGAACTAAAACAGTGGGCTATAGAATTGCATACAGGAGATTGACAGCACTACCGTACCGTGCCGTAGGTAGGGTGACTATAATTGTATGGGGGGACCCAGATGGTAGTAGGACAAAGGAGATCCTAACATTGAGTAGGCCAGCACTACGGAGGTGGGTTCATTTAATAACAGGACATACAGAGTTAAGGACTCACCTGGCACGAATGGGTATCGTTGACGATATAACATGCAGGGCCTGCCAGGCAGATGACGAAACACTGGAGTACTACTTGTGCTACTGTCCGGCCTTTAGTCATGTCAGAAGACAAACATTTAATCAGGAGATTATACAGGAGATGGAATTTCTTAGGGGTTCTAATTGGAGAGACTTAAGAAGATACATTAAGGAAACTAGGTTCTTAACGTAATTAAATTCAGAGGTTTCCATGGTTTTTAAAGGAGTTTCCCTATAATAAAATAAAAACTCCTTATAATAGAGCGCACAATAGGCCTATGAGGCCTAAGTGTAATCCTGAACGGATTGGGATAGCCCCTGCTTACGTCCCTCTCTTCAACCTAACCTTATTTAATATTCCAAAAATTAGTTAAAATTTTTCCAGCTCTGAAACTGTATTTGAGGTTTCGATGACTTTCAATAACGATCTATTTAGGATTATTTCCAATATATAAATATAAAACAAAAGTCTGTCATTTTTAAGGGGACTTTAAGAAACAGATTTACTGTACAGACAGAGACATACAGACGGATATCACCTTCCCTATTCATAAGGACCCAGAATTTATACTCTTTTATGTGGTCGCATATCAATATTGTGAAAATTCTATACGAATTTTGAAACCTATACAAACCCTTTTACCATTTGTAGCCAGACAAGTCACAAAAGAACAGAAAATTTAATGGCGTATTCATAAAAAAAAAATACTTCAAACTTAAAGTTCACAAAATTTCCATAAAAAATTTGTTTAGAAATATTTTTCGAGTCCACATAATTTTTTAATGAATACAGCCATTAAACTGAAAATCAAAATGGCTCAAAACGTACTGAAATTTATCCCCAGTACTAAAAGTACAGATTTTCTTAAATCGAGTACAGAAAGATTAATTTGAATTTTGCATATTTCTGATTTATTATTAAGATAAGAATTTTTTTTATTCAGACTCGAGTTCAAATCTGCAACATAAACTGTTATTCCTTTTTGATGTGTAAACATCTATACGCTGGAGGGTAAAAATATTTTTCACAATACAATCACAAATTTAGAGTAAGATCAAATCGGTGTGAGCTATATTTGAGTGTATTAGTGTAATCATGCGGACAACAAGAAGTAGAGAGTAACTTAACAGCTGCATAGAAATACACTCAACACCATCTAGTGTGCAATAGACCTGTGTCCATATAGTTCATTCGCTCAGTTTTGACAAGAACCTCTGAACAAACCCATTTAAATTAGACTTGTGTCCAACTAGCTCATTCGCTCAGTTTTGACAAGAACCTGTAATCAAACCAATGTAATTTAAATGGGTTTGATCAGAGGTTCTTGTCAAAACTGAGCGAATGAGCTAGTTGGACACAAGTCTAGTGTGCAATAGTAGACTTGGGTCCAACTAGCTCATTCGCTCAGTTTTGACAAGAACCTCTGATCAAACCTATGTAATTTAAATGGGTTTGATCAGAGGTTCTTGTCAAAACTGAGCGAATGAGCTAGTTGGACCCAAGTCTATGCAATAGTAGTAGTCGTACATTATGTTATCGTAGGCAAATTAAAACAAATAATTAAATAAGTACAAAAACATTTAGTTTTAATAACTTTTAAAAAGATTTTTTGCACTTTTAATAAAAAATTTACTAAAAGTCTTCTTCGTCTTTGAGATTGTCATTCATATGGACAACAAGAAGTACAGAGAAACTTAACAGCTGCATATAAGCACCATCTAGTGTGCAATAGTAGCTACTAATTTTCATTAACATAATTGTGCTAGCGCTGTATTGCTATAAAATAATTACAAGCCTTACATTTCAGCAAACAGCTGATTAATAGCTTTTTAATTACTAGATGTTTACACATCTCCCCTGTGATCGGACTCACACTGCTTTTTTTAAGAATGTATATCAAAACCACATTGTTTTATTAAAAGTGGAATATTTTGAATAATTTTTATAATCATAAAACTAGTAGAACGGATCAATACGGATTACGCAAACGCTACACCATTCCAGTATCGTTCTTTGTTCAGCTTTTCCACTTTTCACGGTAGAACTAGTCATGAGGAATATCAACTATTTAACTAATGTTTTTAACGAGATATGATATGCTTATATGATAATTATAAAAATATTCCATTCTTAATAAAATAATTTAAATTTAAAAAAATTCTTAAAAATTAATTTGCAGATTGGAGATTTGAACTCGAGTCTGAATAAAGTATTTTTATATATTAGGATAAGAATATTTTATTAATAAATTCCTAAAATAAAAATGTAGGCATTCCCTGAACATTAAATTCCTTTGCAGCTCTGCTCATAATCCAAAAATTCAACCAGTTTGAATCACAATAAAAAAAAAGCAAAAAAATTTTTTTTCCTATCTGTGTCTTTTCCCATGCCATGTTAATGCTGATGATGGTGATGATGATGATGATCATGCTGATGATCATGATGATAACCTGAGCGCAGTCATGCAGTCAGCCAACCAGCCAACCAACCAACCAGTCAGTCAAAAGTTAAGAAAAACAAACAAGCGAATAAGAAAAATGACTTGAGTCATGGCTGCTTTCTTGTAACTCTAGTATCTCGATGAGATCTTTTTGAAAGTTTCCGCTTTCTTATTCACTCTCACTTTCAAACGATATGTTGCTGTGATTTCTTGCTTCCTCTTTACTAACTTTACTTTTTTTTCTTTTTTTATATTTTTATAATTTTTATTGCTGCTGTAATTTCTTACAGCAACATTTTCTGAAATTTTCTTAAGTCTTTACTGCAAAGATTTTTCTTGGCAGACGTAATTTATGTTGCAGTTTGATCACTACAGACGGTGCAATTGCATACGGAGGCGTATATGAACTTTGAACATTTTGCTTATATTTAAAGATTAATTCACATTTTTATACAAAATATACATATGCCGTTTATAACTAAAAAATTATTTTCATGATTTATACGGTGTTCAGACAAGCATTTTTAATTGAGTCAATATTCACTTTATTGCCATAATTATCTTCCTGTTCACTTATAGAAAATTTAGCACAATTCAATTTCCTTATGACAACTGAAAGTAAAAATTTTTCATTTTAATGAGGACCTCAGGTATGGGATCCTTGTTTTTTTTTAATTTAATGTCAGTAATTTAACTTCAGCATGGCTTGACATATTTTGTTTATGGTTTTTTTCACTTTTCCCACAATTTAGGTGGACTAAGTCTCGACTAAGTTTGTTCAGTGAGTTGTGTTTTGCTCACTAAACACACTTTTTAGCAGTGCTGCATTTGTAATTTTACTCAATATTATAACAATTACATATTTATTGAAAAGTAATTTACTGAATATTAAATTGAATTAAGATTCTATAGGCTAATTGTTCGAAATTTTTAATTTAAATCTCAGAAAGACATGATAAATATTCCAAGGCACAAAGGCAAGTCAACATCAGTTTTTTTTTGTTATTCAACTTACACAGCAGAGCAGAACAGCTGTTTTCGAAAGACGCAACCCTTTTATCATCAGTGCTCATGTGTATTGTGTTTGTCACCACTTATTAGGTGGCTTAGTTGAATGTGATAACAGTTCCTATTCACACAAATTTTATTGTGAAAAAGAATACGAGAACTGTATCAAGCTGATGTTAACATGTTATTGTTATAATACCCGTGTTACCGTTTGATTATTTTTCTTCATGTCCCATTTTTCTGAATTTTTTGTTCCATCATACCTGAAGATGTTGTTAGCCATTTATGACTGAGTTCGACCATATGCCGGTAATGTTGTTAGCCCGTATTTTTATCCATTTCTGCGACTGACTGTGCACGACCTATGCCTTCACAGAAGAAGTTGCAACGAAATTAGACACGGAAAATTCCTCAGAAGAACTAGAAATCTACATAGTTATTTGAGGTATTGATATTAACTAGTGCGAGTGAGATGCAAAACTTTCGAAAGAGAGTAAACAATCAGCGATCTGGCTGACTCAATGTGGACTGACTCAGAGGAGTTGCTTTGCTCCGGTAGGGTGCCATATATTTCGTTAGGTCACGTCAAAGCTGAAGCAGCAACAAGTAGTTCTGCATCTATTTGTGGTCTACACACACACGCACATGTATGTCTGTGTGCATGTGTGTTCGAATTGCTTTCTTCATTTAGCAAATATTGCGAAATTCGCTTTCTTATGACATAAATTTATGTTGCTGCTTTTATCTTTGGCTTCGTCTGTGTGCCTTCACGTCTGCTAACATGTCTTTCGCTAAAATTTCTTTTTACTTTGTGTTTTCTTTTCATTTTTGCCATTTGAGTGGAAGTTATTTGTACTGCTGCCGTTTTAAACAATTGAGTAACACTCATGCAGATTTTTTTTAGTTTTTTCTTGTATTTCTTTGGAACGTGTTTGAGGTGAAGTAACACTTTTTGTGGATTGATTAGAAATGAGGACTTGTTTTGTCTGCTTTTTTTGTTTGTTTGTTTGCTTCTTCTTTAAGCTGAATGTTACGTTTTTAATAGACTTTTCTACTCATGTTGGTGGCATTTAGAGATTTGGTTGCATACATGCAAAACAAACATACGAGTACATGCATATAATTATTGTTATTTTAGTATTTTAACAACTTGGATTCTAATATTAGAACGTTATTGTTTTGTAATTAAATGTTGTGTGTTAATAAATAATTTGCGAACGTCACGTTTGGTTGTGCTAAAGGTGATAAGGAGCAAATGCCGTGGCTTCTTAAGTTTCGGCAAATTGTTTGGAGCTTTTTATGTGCTTCTTTAATTTATTTAAGTATTTCTGCAACGCGAATGACTTGGTTGAAACTTAAGAAACCTAAAGTTAAAAAAATATATGTGATAATAATTTCCGCTAATATGAAACCTTAAATAATTGTAGATTTTGTAATGGAATTTTCAAGGCACAGTAAAACCTCGTTAGATTGGTCACATATATATATATATGTGTATATTTTTTTTGATGCATCCAGAATAACGAAATATTTAAGGTTTATGATTACTTCCGTCTTTGTAAATAACAAAAATTTGGGGACAATAAAAGAATAAGCATATGAGTACTGTTGATGGAAATGTAGTGAATTACGAAAGTAAAGTTGTTCTGAGTTGTTCAATTTGCATTTAAAAGCAATAAAAATAATTCAGAAAATTTTTATATTAAATCAATAATAACACTGCTCAGCAGCAAAATCCTCCTTTAAATAAAACTATGTGGACAATGGACAATAAAATCCAAATTTTTTAACCGATTTTTATGGTTTATAGCTTATTTTATTTTTAAGATATATAGCTCTCAGAAAAATGGGCAAAATGCTGAATATTTGCTTTATATTTTTTTAAATTAAATATTTAAACTGAAAAAAATTACGAAATTTGCACGAAAAAAAAATTTTTCTCCATTAATTTCTGAATAATTTCAAAAAAAAAAAGGGATAGAGGAAAATTATATTCCACTAAAATAAATACAATTTTGTTACACTTCTTCCGGTGTTTTACTTTTAAAAATCGGATGACTCGTTTTCGAGTTAGGGTGAAATATGTCCCCGTACCTGACTAATTTAGGGGAAAAAATTTGCCACGCCTATAAAAAAAAAATCCCTACCTGATGAAAAAAAAAACCGAAAACGAATTTGAGTTCAGCGCATCAAAATTCATATAGTCCACATGGTCTTATTTAAAGGAGAGACAAAAAAAGTGATTTTTTGCTGAGCAGTGTAATTGTTAATTTCGCAATTTGCTTCCTCAAAACCTGAAGCTGGTCGAACTACGACAGAGCTTTTATTAAAAGCATTCGCATTAGGAAAGTTTTAGGCCTGATATTATTTTTGGCGATTGTAAAAAATTGCATCCTTGACGTTTCTGTTTGTCATGGAGACATGATCTGGCCATCGTCGAATACAACACTGTTGTTAGGTTCTGTTCTCATGTTGTCAGAAGTAATTAGTTTTTTTTTAAATATATAATTTCATTTAATTTCAAAATTATATTTTTACTGTAAGTAGTTTTTTATTCGATATCGATCGAAATTTCTATATAAATTGTATTGAAGTTTCGATCGGTATCGAATGCGGTAATTTGGCCCCAGATTCAAATTCAAATCTGTAATCTGAAAATTATTATTTTTTATTAAGAATTTTCATTAACTGACGAAAAGTTCAAAATAGAATTTTTATTGAATTTGTTTTTTATTTATTCGTGGACTAGCGATCATATGCCAGCGATCTTATTAAACTATAATTTTCTCCTTTATTGTGACGTACTGTACACAACTTATGCCTTCACATAACAAGTAGAAACGTAATTAACCAGGTAAAATTTCTCAGAAGAATTCTAAATCTATGTGATGTATTGAAATTATATATAGAGTGAGAGTGAACGATCAATGATCTGGCTGCACCTAAAAAATAACTGTCAGCGAGGCTTCATGTTAACTAACTCGGAACTGCTTTGCGAGCGATTTTGATATATTTCAGGTAATTTATATTTCGTATTTTTATCGGTTGCGGCCTTTTGCATTTTAGCTGACGATATGTATTTATAAATAAATAGCAAACTTCCATTAAATTAGAAATTTTCCAGAGACTTGAATATTTGTTTTAAATTTAATAAAAATAATCAATTTAATGTTTTAAATTTTCTAGAAATTTTCGGAGGAAAATGCATTTTTTTATTTCTCGCGAGTAGAGTAACGAAATATATGGGAAATTCTTTCACTCACTATAAAATAGAAATAATAATTTCACATTAATGTTTTAAACACATTCTGGACAGCGGGCTAACGACTAGACGACTACAGAAATACAATACATGTGTTTATAAGGGAAACGTAGCACGGACAACAACCTGCCGTGTAGCCTTGAAAATAGTCATTCCCACTTAAACATATGTGTTCTATTTCTGTAGCATTATGCATTAAACACATTCACTATAACGGGCTACCGACTACACCACAGAAATACAATGCATGTGTTGATATGGAAAAATTATCACGGACAACAACCACCCGTGTAATACTTCCCATATAAACACATGTATTCTACTTTTGTTGTCGTGTAGTCGGTAGCCTGCTGTCATAAATATGTTTAATGCATAATGTATTATTATTTAGTTATGAAAATTTTATTTATTTTTATTTTCGTTTTTTATATATTTATTTTATTTTTTGTAAGCAAATTAACGATACAGAAATTCTTTTTTAAGAGAAAGCTTTCGCCAAATATATAGCAAGAACAGCAATCGTATAATAAATATAGAACAAGAGAATTGTTGTAATAATTTGCTGCCATAATTGCGTTTCAACCTCCTGACACGCTTTTACAGTTGGCCAAATAAAAATACTGCAAGAGAATTTTGTTTATAAGTCAGTTATAAGGGAAAAAAGGGATATAATTCAAACGCTTTGATTAGATATTTTGCCAGGCCAAGAGAAAATTACATGCATTCAAATTATTTTCAGCCGCTGGCAAATAGGGTGCGTCTGAATTAAAGTTAATGGATTTTGGAAACTGAACAGAAATGATTAATGGCGGCCAGTAGCATTTTTAAAAAGCCCAAGAGGGCAAAAACTACTGAAACTATTGATTGATGTTAGTTTTTTTTTCTTTTCTTAAATATAATTTCTTAATATCAAGGCAAACAAAACACAAAAACACACGGATAACAAAAATAAAGAAAATGCATAGAAACTCAAACGCAAGAAATGTTTGGAAGAAGAAGAAGTTAAATTTACCGTTTGTTTTGCAAATGAACCCCAAAAATGGAGATTTCCTGCCTGGAAAACAAAAAAAAAAGAAAGAAAGACAAATTTGAAAGAAATAAACAAATAAACTTAAGTTAAGCATATAAGAAAATCAAATAAATTAAATGATATTAATTTTTATTTTATTTTTTTGCAAAAATTAAACAAATGAAACAACGGGAGAACAAAACAAAAATAAAGCTAGTGACAGAATGAATGAAACGCAAAGGAAAGCAAACGTTAATGAGAGTTAAAGTAAAAATAATTTTTTTTTTCGAACAAAAAGCGTGACAAGGGATTTGCGCCAGGTTATTTTTTTTTTTGGTGGCATTGGAAACAAATTTTAAAGCAAACTAAGCACACAGACAAATACACGCAAATCTTTAGTTTTAATACCAGAAACATTTAAATAAAACTAAAAATTCAAGTTTTTTTTTTTAAACAAACAAATAATATTAAAATACCCAAAAAAAAATTTGGGCGAAAACCAAAAACGCACATTAAAAACCGTGTGTATTTCATGGAAAAATAAAAACGCCATACTTTTACTTTTAATAACACTTTCACTCAAAATATAAAATATTTAAGCACACACACACACACACACTCAAGTAGGTAAAGGCATTTTTATAAGATGCTTAAAATGGTTTAACAGCCTCAAATCGAATTTATATAAAAAATAAAAAGTATTAAAGATAAATGCCAATAACATGGTGTCCCTTCATTTAAAAAAGCCACAACACAATCGTTTCACACAACCAAAAGGATGTTAATCTCTTTGCTGTGTCATGATATGCTGCACAGTGGGGATGAATTTCTGTGTCAACGAGCTAAATGATATCCTTGGAATACAGATATGAGGTACTAGTGTGCCAAATAGGTTAGCAATTTTCACTATAAATAAAGGGTGGGCCATTTACAAGTTTAAATTTAAAAATGGAATAAAACCAAAACGGTGTGAAATTTTTAAAAGTTAATTTTTTTTAATTTAAACAAATCACGTTATATATAATTTAGGATTAAATACACTAGGTGGAACAATAACAAACATTCGCATGTTTGTCACTCATAATCCAAATTAATTCATTTAAGTGATTCATTGCAGATCAGTAATAAGAAATTAAAAAAAAAATTTTACGGCAGTGTAATTTCGCATACCCCAGGTTTTCGTAGCAGCTCGAATTACTTATATCTCTAGGCCTCTTACTTGTTATAGTAATAAACTCCTAGTAGATCATCTGCTTAATCTCCTCAAACCTTGTGTTAATCGCTATCGATCATTTGGTGATTAGCCAGGGTTGATGTCTTGGATGTGGGCCATTTAATAGTTTCAATTTAAAAATGCAACTAAACAAAACCGGCTTGAAATTTTGTCAAATGAAATTTTGTTGTTGTGAAGTACAATTATTCCGTTTAGAGAAGGATAATCATGCGGCTTCAAATCTTAAACCAATTGAATTTTGCAAGGGGTCATGCCGAGATCTTTTCGCAAAATTCGACTTAAACTGGTGCGTGAAATGTCAAATTCTTGTGGATTCTCATGCACACTCCGACCCACAGCTCGACAATATTTTCGGGTGTACGCACTGTACGAGCACGGTCTCCTCTTGACGCTTGAAATAATGCTTATACCGGGCATTCTTGGTCCTTTTCTGTGGCCAAATTTTGTACGACATATTCGGCCAATTTTCGATCAATTGTATTTGTTTTGGAAATAAATTTCCAATAAATCCCAACGTTGCTCAAGTGCAAATTGATTTATTTCTTTCAGTGGAGGTGATGCTCGAAATTTTTTGACAGAATGGCATAAATGCTGCCAGATTCGAAGTAACCAGTGGTTCACATTTAAGCCGCTAGATGGCCCATCCGATATTAATTCTTCGGAATAACTCTAATTTTGCTCATGATTCCTTTCTATCCTTTTCTTAAGGACACGTGCCCCAAGAGTGATATTCATTGCAGTATTCAGAATGAAATAGAAATCATCCGCATGGTGTGTGTAACATATTGAATTTTCGGACAATTTTTATGTTTTCAGAGTGACTTAAGGATGAAGTAGTTAGCGCATAGATCCCCAATTTGGTTTCACATTCACTTATAAAAAGCGTATTATTTTTTTTTGATCAGCATTAGAACAGTTGTTTGTAGGCCTATTTTAATAACAAAGACATAACATTTTTATTAGCATTTTTTGGCATTCCGGGCCACTGTGAAATATATTTTTGTGTACATATACCAACATATATTTGTAAGTGTATTCTTTCTTAACATTCGCCGAATCCTACAAAAGCCACAAATGACTGCCAAAAGAAAATACCAAAAGCAATAAAAATATAAAAATTTAAAATACCATTTAAAGAAAGTAAAGCCTACGAAATAAAAAAATTGAAATTAAAACACACAGAGGCCCTATAAAACTGGGTCAACAGCAACAACAACAACAACAAAATGTCTTCAAAATTCACACACACACACATACACATAATAACAGGCGAAAAAACTTACAGCTTTCAAAGAATCTTGAATCTTTTAGGTTCGTTTTTATTTCGCATAAAAAAAATAACAGAAAAAATAATAGATATTAAATTTTAAATATAAAACACGCTGCTCATACGTCTCTATACAGCGTTTTGTTGTTAAGTAATTGTATATAATTTACATAATTTTATTTACCGGTTTTATTGTTGTTACTTTCTGTGTGCGCCTGTGTATGTGTGTGTGTGTGTGTGCGTGTGTAATATGTTAAAACCTTTTGTGTTATTAATAAACCTGGTTTTCAGTTTTCACTTTCATTGACTAGAACCGTAAATCATTTTATAACGATTATAATTTCCATCATCATCATAATAATAATTATTACGTTGGGGACTACCTTAACATTTTTTGTGTGTTTGTATTGGGTAAGATTTTTTATATCAATTCTTTTTTTTTCTTTCTTTTTTGGTCATTTGTTTTAAAATCGTTTTTATTAATTTTTATGTTGTTTTTCTCTTCATATTTCTTTTTTTGGTTATTTGACTTTAACTGAACCATGGCAAAAAAAAAAAAAAGAGATGAGTAAAATAAAGAAGAATGCGGAATAAAACTTTCACTTATTTGGAATGTGTATGTGTATTTTCATTTTAAATTGTTTTGCTAATTAATTTATACGTTGAGATCTTTTGTTTAGCAGAGATCATGATGAGGAAAATTTTGTTTTTATACAGATTTTTTCCGTCTATGCAAAAAAGAGGCTGCTTTGCGGAAAATCCAAAATAGGTTGCAAACTTGAAGTTTTAAATATGTATCAGTAGCTCTGCTTTCTAAAATTTCTCTATTACGTAACAGACAGAAAAAATGGCCCAAAAAGAACAGGAACCTGTAACTACTCTCAGAGTTCTAAATCACTTTATTGGCCTAAAATCGTAAAGTGTTACTAAATGCGAACAAAATAATAGCTGAAAATCGAAATATTCCTATAAAAATATAATTTTTAAAAATCCAAAAAAATTTGCCTTTTTTTCTGCTATTTTTTTTTTTGGGCCGCCACTAGAATGTGCTCTTCATAAATGTCATAGTACACTCACTAGTTTTACGAAAACTACAAAAAAAAACAATGATAGGTTTTTCTACAAATTTTGCACTCAGGTGGACCATCAACATGATGAAAACTGCACTTTTATGTACATCGCTACTGCCTAGAATTACCCTTAATTGTATTTACCGTACCTACTTGCCAATTACAGTGCTTTTTTACAAAACTTACAACTACCCAAATACACACATGTAGAAAGGTGCAAATATATTGACTGGCCAAGCCTATAATAATGCTATTTATTATATAACGAGAATAGAACACAAAAAAAGTAAGGAAGAGTGTAATACCCTGTTTCTTTAATAATTGACAAATAAGTTTGGTAATTCTTGTAATTAACATTCTTTTTTATACACATAATTTTTCCCTTTAAAAGTATTTAAGACTACACAGCCTAAGATATCGGGTTCGAGTCCGCACTCTGTCATGAATATGGTATAAAATTATAGGCATTAGTGTATGCTGAAGTTAGTTGTTATTGGCCTGTTTCAATGATGAAAACTTAGCCCTGGATACTGAACTCTACTGGCGCAGCAGTTGCCTTTATCAGATACTAAATAGCGGATTACAACACCCTTCTTCTTCGATATTAAAGCAAAATTTCACAGGCGAAGTAAAAATGAAAAAAAATTGCTAAACAAAATTTTCTATTTTCTCATTCTTAGTCTCAAGACTAAACACTCTATTCATAATTGCGGCACAATGCATTGCACCAGTAGGACTTTTTTATATATTGAGTGCCGGTGCAAAAAAAAAAAAAAAAAATATATATATATATATATATATATATATATATATATTTAGAAATTCTTAAAAATTGCATTTCCTATTTTTCCAAAAAAAAAAAATATCCATACGTGGAATTACCGGCTCCAATTTTTAGAATAATTTTGCGAATTTGACAGCTTTTTTATTAAGTAGGATCTTAGCACTCAGGGGTGACTCACAGGTGAATAAAGATCAGAAGTTACAGATTTTTTAGTTGCTATTTTAAGCCTTACTTCGCCGGCTAATGTTTGCTACAAGGCCGACGAAGGAGGGCCCTATTACTGTACTCTTTGGTACATCTATGGCTGCCAGTTATATTCAGTGAACCGTGCTGTGCCTTGGCCAATGAAACAGGCCATAAACAACTAACACAATCATGCTCTAATGCTGAAAATTCGACATCATATTCATGACAGAGGGCGGCCTCAAAATCGGATATATAGGCTTCTTAATATTCTGTTAACTACTTCAGCCTATAGCTCCCCTGAGATTTTATGTTGTTGAAAATCTATTATGAACAGAGTGAGATTTTCGTATTTATGTTTTTTTTTTTAACAAAAACACAAATATATTTAATATGTGACTTGTTTTTACTGTTCCGATTTTCAGCGATAAACAAAAATTATCCTGCTTTGCAGAGCACTAATGGCTTTCGCCAGAAGGTCTTTAGAAAAACAAACGTTAATCAATCGCACAATTTAAAAAATTATTTCTTAAAATTTTAAAAAAATTTTTTATTTAAATAAGAAAGTTCGACTAATAAAAATTCATACATAATTTAAAACATTGCGGGGGCACGCGCACTTGTTCATTGTAAATTGACAACTAAAATTCAATTACTTGAACACAAATAACAAAGAAGCTTTAAGTTATCAGCAGCCGATGGCTCTGGAAAAATCGAAAGAGATACATGGAATATTGGGAATATTAAACGTCAGGGTTGGTGAATTTCGTAGTAACCAAAATGGTAATAACTTAAAAAATATGAATGTGATAACTTCTCATATTCAATTTTCGTTAAAATATTGGTTGAATAGTTGATATTCCTACTAACTAGCACCACCTGCAAAAGTGGAAAAATTGAACAAAGAACGCTGATGAGATGGCGTAGCGGCCTCGAAATCAGTACTGATCCGTTCTGCTGGTTTGATGATTATTGAAAAATATTCTTAATATTCCAATCTTAATATAAAAAATAATAAAAATAGAATTTGAACAAATTCATTTATTAATAAAATAATAAAAAATCATTTGCAGTCATGCAGATTCGAACTTAAGCCCGTTGAAAAAAATAAAATAAATAAAAAAAAAAAAAATTAAAAAAAAAAATAAAAAAAAAAATTAACAATTTCTTAAAATGTTAAAAAAATTTTATATTTTGTAATAAAATTACAATTTCAAAGTAAGGATATCAAAACTAGTGCCTAAGTAAAATGTATACATAACGACCCCTTTTGATGTGCGAGAGTTATAACTCAAGAAATGCAATTTATAGTCATTCATTATCTGCTGGCGGCAAAAAATGAATAGAAAGTAAATAATTTTAATAATTTTAAAATTAGAATTATTAATGAATTGCTTAATAATCTAATCATTTTATATATAAACGGAAATATAAAAAGTGGTTGATATTAACATGCCCATTCCAATTTTCAATTTATAATATTTGCATAAAACTTAATATTATAACAATAATAATTATAATAATTATGGAATAAACTTTTCTTTAATAACATTTCGTATTATGCAATCACTTTGCGCACACACTCGTGTGTACATGCATTCGCAAAACATAAATATGTAATAGCAATTATCCAACAAGAATGGCCCCACTGGTCTACAAACGAAAAGGAAAGTGAAAATTTGCTCAAATCCCATACAGTCAGTCGTGCAATTGCGCACATGCGCAATAACATGAACTACATTTCATATGATTCTGTTTGTTGGCTGTGTTCAGTGTTACACGCTTGTTGGCTTATTTATTATTATTTTTTTTAAATTATTGTGTTGTTGTTGTTGCACTGCACACAGTAAACGTGCCTAAATTTAGCCTCGTTTGCAGTCAAGGCAAAATACAGGTAAAACTGACTACATGGCTGGCAAGTAAAATCAAAAGAAACGGCAGCATAAAAAATAATAATTATTATCAAATGAATAAAATTAATTATTTAATAATGGCGTGTTAGGCAAACAGCTGATAAGTGTACAGGAACATCAGGGATGTTGGTACTTTTTCACAATCTTGCAAACCAATTGCAATTGATATTTTTGGCACAAAACAAAACAGACAACGGCCGTTCAGAATGGAAAATTTAAAATTTTTAATGAATTAAGGAAGCTGAAGTTATGGACAAGGTTGCAAGGATAAATGGGAAAAACGTTTTGTGGAGTAAGAGAAATGGCAAAGCTGTTAATGCTTTCAACACCGCAATTTTATGTGCCACCCAACATAATTTAGCCGAAAAATCTTTTACAATTTCCAAAGATTGTGCTGTGTTCACTCCCTAATTTTTGTAATACATACTTTGTATCTTATAAATTAAAATGTCTCAATAGTATCTTTTTCTTTCAATAGTACCAAAAAAAAAAAGTACAATTCCAGCTGTTATCGAATTACTGATCTGGACAAAACAATAACAAACAAAAATACATTTTACTCGGCTGCCAAACACAATGTGAGCGCGAACCAATTTTTTCGTATTTTTTCTTTTCTTTTAATATTGTTTTCTTTCTTTGTTCAGAAACAATTGATATTTTTTTTTTGTTTTTTTTGTATTAATTTTGGTAAGTGCAACAATATATATTATTATGTAATATATGAAAGAGAAATGTGTTCAACAGATTTATTTTTAAAGTATGCACTTTACAAACACTTTTGCCTACATATAACGAACACCCAGCAAACATTTCGATTACAGAGTTAGCACCATTTATAGCAAAGTTAGGACTAGACAGCTTCTGACTGTTGGAAAAAAGTCGTTGGCACTACTGGTAGGGATCTTGACGGGGCTCTGTGCAATTGGGCACATGTCAGAGCGTTTGGGCTTTCCCCATGATGGTCGCTGCAGGAGATGTTTCAATGGAGAAGAGGAGGAGTCAGTATAGTATTTCTTTTGCGACTGCCCGTCCCTGCCGGAGCGTAGGCTTAGACATCTAGGCTCTCGTTTCCTGCGAGATCTGGACTGTCTCAGTGATGCACCGCTGGCTGCCCTGGTAGGCTTTGTGAGAAGTTCTAGGTGGTTCTCAGGAACCAGTACTTCGTTTTGAAAGGATTGTGTAGGGTATAGTCCTCTGGGCATCACAATAACCTAACCTAAACCTTACCTAGCACCATTTAAATTAACGAAGTTGTATAGAAAGCGCAGCAAAGTAATGGGCTTTAATGTAACGCTAAGTTCGCTCTGATTGGAAAGACTTAAGGAAGTACATTAAAGAAACTAGGTTCTTGACGTAATCAAACTCAGAGGTTTCCATGGTATCGGTGGAGGCTCCCTACAGTGGAATGGGAACTCCTTATTATAAAGCGCACAACAGGCCTATGAGGCCTAAGTGTAATCCAGGACGGATTGGGATGCTTATGCCCCTCTTTTCAACCTAACCTAACGCTAAGTTCGCCCTTTTTGCTTAGATCAGGTTGGCTTGACTGCTAGAGAGTACATTTTGTCCTATAAAATTTGTATAAACAGCATAAGCCTGTTTTTTATTCTTTTAATACGGACCAGCACTCAGGGCATGCTTATGCAGTACAGGGCATGCTTATGCAGTAAAGGGCATGCTTATGCAGTACAGGGCATGCTTATGCAGTACATTGAGCCGAAATTAGAAAGGAGGGGATAGTTTCAAGAGGACTGAGGAAGAAATCTCAGTTTTTGCTGCAGGGCCGACGAAGGCTTTTTATGAAAATGTGCAAAATGGAGAGACGAAATTTTTTCGAAACCAGTTTCTAATAAATAATGAAGAAAAATAATAAGAAACAGCTGACACATTTAAATGAAATATTTCATATTCAACAATTTCGATCCCAAGCTGAACAACAAACTTTAAGGCAGCACTTACGATCTTACTGGTTCCACCTTTATTTTGCAAATTGATTTTCTCTCTAGCAAAAACTATTTAACACTGCTGTTAGCAGAAGTGGCTAACACGAGACCATGAAGCCGAAAGTCCTAAGTCCATATCCATGACTGAGCATGGATATGGTGTCAATATGGATATGGTAGTACGTGTTTGTGTTAGTTGTTGCCGTTCAGTTTCAATAACGAAGGCATGGCCCTGATAAGTCAATAATAATGGCAGCGATTGATACTATCATGTACTAAAGAGGAGAAACAGCACCCTTCTTCGTAGGGAGGGTGCTGTTACTCTCCCAAAAAGTTGCCGATTGCCTCATCTTTCTTCAACTGCTGCTCAATACTTTTCACTCCTTTCTAGTTCCGGAGCAATGCTCTGCATATGCAGGGGAAATCCTCCGAGTGCTGGTCCTACTTAAAAAAAGTCACCGCTAAACGTCACTTTTTAAAACACAAGGCCATTAATATTTTCTTGCCCTAACTTTCAAAGGGAAGATCGTAGGTAAATACCCTACGATCTTCCAAGCGGAGGTCTATGCCATATTCATATGTGCTAGGGAATGCTTGAGGAGAAGATGTAAAAATATTCGTATCTATCTGATGTCTGATAGCCAGCCAGCGCTCAAGGCCATAACCTCGTATGAGATCAGGTCAGGGATTGTTATGGACTGTGTTACATCGCTGATAGAACTGGGTGCTCAGAACAGGCTGACATTATGCTGGGTGCTTGGTCATAAGGGCCACGCTGGGAACGAACGGGCTGACTGTCTAGCGAACAGAGGACCCCATCGTAGATTCATAGGACCGGAACCCTTCTTTGGCATCTCAGGAGGATATGTCAAAGAACAGAATGACTCCTGGGCTCGAGTGGAGTTTAATCGCCACTGGAAAGCCCTTCACGGCCTAAGACAGGCAAAATGTTTCATTACGTTATCTCGGAACAAATCCCAAATATTAATGCTGATGGACAAGAATGACCTCAGATTATTAACGGGTTGGTTTACCGGACACTGCGGTCTCAGACGACACCAGTTTACCATGGGCAATTCTGAGACTAAAATGTGTAGACTCTGCGGAGCAGAGGAGGAGACACCGGAGCACGTTCTCTGTGACTGTCCGGCGGTGGCGTCGTGCAGGAGGAGGTTCCTCGGAGGCAATTTCATGACTCCAGGGGAGGTGTACGATATCTCACCGGATAGAGTAATTGACTTTATTCGCAGCCTCAATCTACATCAGTGAACACTTGGGCTGCACAAAAGATCTTTTGGGTCGCGGTGCTTATGGCCTCATATAATAATAATAATAATAATAATAATAATAATATTTTCTTCAAAGTACAGAATCGGTATATCAAAAACAACGATACAACTCTGCTAACAAATAGTTTCATATCACCGACATGTCGAAGTGAAATGTTCATTGGGTTTCATTCATTCATTTATTCATTTATTGTCTTATGCACTCATTCATTACTTGTTAATCTGTGAGTGTGTGTGTGTGTGTGTGTATGTGTGTAGATGTTATGTTATAACTTGTGTTTTGATTTGGTTGGTTTGACTTGACTTGGCTGATATTATATTTTCTTTGAAACAGAAAGTGTTATACTTTCATTCATTTTTGTTTTTTTTTTATAGCTGCTGTTGTTGCCGCTATTGTATCAATATTATGCAGTTTTCATGTTGTTGCTGTTAGTATGCCGAACACATACATACATCTGGCATGAGCATGCACACAGATTAAAAAAAGTAATGCTATCATTATGCTAAATAGTTTTTTTTTTTGCTTTTTAAATTAAATACAAATGCAATTATTCCGCATTTGTTAACACACATTCGTATAGTTTTCAGTCTTATATTCCTGAAGAAACAAGGTCTGGGCAAATGTTGCAGAATGTTGTGTACAGCAAACATAAGAAAGATTTCGCCAGAACAACTGCATCAATGTCAGCTTCTTAATGAGTGAAGGCATATTTAAGATAGTGAAGTTTATTTCTTGATCTTAGTTTTATTGTATACATAAATTTAATACACAGAGACATGATCAGACATGTTCTGGAAACCATGTAGCTTTAAATCACTTATGGTTTTAATATCAATTATGGTACTACAGGGGTTTTTTAGATCATATGCAATAATTTTTTTTCAGGAATGACATTTGATCAACAGAAAATTAAAAAAAAAAATAGTGAAAAATATCCCAAGACTAACATATATTTCAAAACCACATGTGGTTTAAAGCCAAGTGATTTTCATAACATGACTGCATATTAAATACGAAAATAAATTTTTTATTGCTATCCCAATACGAATTACCAATCGACAAAACTGTATATTATTTAACAAAACGGGCAGTTCACAGGGTCAGTAAAAATGTTTCCTAAAGGATAAAATATGAAAATATTAAATATTTAATTTCTGTAACTCTTATTTGTACGTACTTTTTATCCACTTTCATAAAAATGTGCTTAAAAAATACCCCCCAAAAACCGACACAACAAATTCAAATGTCCTACAAAATGTATTAGCTACAGTTGGGACTTCTTGGCATATATTTTTCGAAAATATTTCTAACCTTCAATTCTTCAGTGTATGTGTCTTTTGTAATCCTTCCACCACACCAAGCATTTATAGCAGATTTTATTAAAACAATTTTTTTTATTAATGTATGAATTTCTATTTAAATAGTGAACCTTTATTTATGTAAATTGTATTACAGGATGTTAATTTTACCAACAGGCTTTAGGTTCATATCTGCGAAACTACAAATTATTTTTTATTTATTTTTATTTTAATAAATGAACGTGATTACATTCTATTTATTATTTTTGAGAGTGGAATATTAAGAATATTTTTCAATAATCATCAAACCAGCAGAACGGATCAGTACTGATTTCGAGGCCGCTACGCCATCTCATCAGCGTTCTTTGTTCAATTTTTCCACTGTTTCAAGTGGTGCTAGTTAGTAGGAATATCAACTTTTTAACCAATGTTTTTAACGAAAATTGAATATGAGAAGTTCCCACATTTTTATATTTTCAAGTTATTACCTTTTTGGTTAGTACGAAATTCCCCAACCCTGACGATTAATATTCCCAATATTCCATGTATCTCTTTCGCTTTTTCCAGAGCCATCGGCTGCTGATATCTAAAGCTTTTTGTTATTTATGTTTAAGGAATTGATTTTTTTTTTAAATTCAATCAAACATATTGGCCTAAAATAAGTAAAAATTTTATTAAAAAAAACTACCTGCTTTTTTATCTTTAGGTCACATTTTGATAAAAGAATTTTAAATTTTTATTTTATGCCGCATATGATAATAAAAATTACAATTAAAATTTAATATGACAATATTTTTAATAGAAAAATTATTTTTTGCTTTTTTGTGTTTTATATGAAAAACAACTACAATTGTTTTTGTTTTCATAGTCTGGCAACACTGGTAACTAGTCATACGACCAACACACACAACTGATCAAGAGGCTGAAGAAAGAAAATCAACAACAGCATGTGTGTGATAAATTTTTTAAAAAAATTTAAAAATATTTAAGAAGTTGAATTGCATACAAATCACTTTACTGGCCATCCATTCCAGTCACACACACACACACACACACAACAAGCAGACACACATTTTATTTACATGAATTTAGTTTTAAACAAGTACGAGTACATACGAGTACATGCAGATACCCATTAAAAAATATAAACACGCCGTTGCGCAATCGCCAAAGAAATGCAACGAAACGTGCAAAAAACATTAAAACATCAACATAAAAAATTAACTTTTTTTTTTGTATACAACAGGTACATTTTTGTTGCTGTTGTTTAACAGAAGACAACGGAGAGAAAAAACAAAAAAAAAAAAAAGAGTGACTAACTAAACAACTAAAAAAAAGAAGAAAAAAAAAACAAATAAAAATCAGTGAAAGTGTAATATTTTGCTTTGTTTGGTTTTTGTTCAGCACAAACCATGTGTGTGTGTGTGTGTGAGTATTTGTAGAGTGTGATTGCTTGTTGGTAGGAACCAAGTCTGCAACTGTAGGGAAATGAAAAAAGGTCACAGTTATGCAGATTGCAACACATATATTCTTGTAAACAGAGACATGCCCAAGCATGTAATTACATAAGCACAGACACACATACAAGCAATCATGTGGATACATGGACATTTCCTATTAGTCAGCAAGAAATGGGGAATACACTATATCCCAACAAGTCCATATTTCTTTGTTTTTTTTTTTTTTAGTACGACCAGCACTCAGGGAGTGAGCCCTACATATCCAGTGCATTGTGCCGGTACTAGAAAGGAGAGGATCGTAATGAGAGAACACAGAATAAAAGCTGAGAAGATAGAGACCTTTTTAGTAGCGATTTCAAACTTTTTAATTCGCCTGGGAATTTTAGTTACAGGGCCAACTGTGATCTTGAGTATTAGATAATATCATTTACAGCCACTAATTGTTCAGTGATCAGTGAAGTACTTAACGCGAGACTAAAAGGGCGAAAATCCCAAGTTCGACTCCACGCTCTGTCATAAGTATGACGTCGAATTTTTCTGATCTGCATTTAGTGCATTGTTGCGTTAGTTGCGTTGTGGAACTGTTTCAGTCACTTAACAATTAATGGCAGGGATTGACACTATCATATACTAGAGAGCGCATTATCAGCACCGTTCCTTCATCAGCCCAGTAGCAAATATTCCCCAGAGAAGTAAAGGTTTAAAATAAATAGGCTCAACAAATGATCTATCTTTATCTTTTCTTCATCTGTGCTCCCAATACTACACCCTGCTTTTTAGTTCCTTATGTAAGGATCATTCCCTGAATGGTGATCCTACTTATAAAAAATGTGGTATGACGTAATATTATTTTTTAGAAATATGAAATTATTTTGTGCCTTGGAATATTCATCATATCTTTCTGAGATTTATATTAAAATTTCGAACAATTAGCCTATAAAAATCTGTATTGAAATTATGTATTTTACGATTTTCAGCACAAGACTCATATTTTACTGGTGGCAATCATTCTCTCTGTTTAAAATACCAACTTATTTGGTCCCATAGTGCATTGCCTAACTTTAGTTCTTTTGATTTAACTATTTCTTTAAATATATTATTTTTTCTCCACCATTGACTATTCGCAAAGCCATTTAAAAAATCTCTACACGTACCATTTTGGCTTGCATTTTAAATGCTGGTGTTATTTTAATCTATTGCCGACTTATTTGAAATTTTGATGCCGCTTTGCCAATATTGTTAGATGTACGAGTAAAAAATATATTATAATTTAAACAAATCACGTTATATATAATTTAGGATTAAATACACTAGATGGAACTCTAACAAACATTCGCATGTATGTCACTCATAATTCAAATGAATTCATTTGAGTGATTCATTGCAGATCAATAATAAAAAATAAAAAAAATAAAAGTTGACGGCAGGTTTTCGTAGCAGTTTATATCTCTAGGTCTCTTAATTGTTATAGTAATAAACTCCTAGTAGATCCTGTGCTTAATCTCCTCAGACCGAATTTATATAAAAAAAAGGTATTAAAGATAAATGCCAATAACATGGTGTCCCTTCATTTCCAAGAGCCACAATACAATCGTTTCTCACAAGCAAAAGAATGTTAATCTCTTTGCTGTGTCATGATATGCTGCACAGTGGGGATGAATTTCTGTGTCAACGAGCTAAATGATATCCTTGGAATACAGATATGAGGTATTAGTGTGCCAAATAGGTTAGCAATTTTCACTATAAATATAGGGTGGGCCATTTACAAGTTTAAATTTAAAAATGGAATAAAACCAAAACGGTGTGAAATTTTTAAAAATTAATTTTTTTTAAGTGAAGTATAATTTAAACAAATCACGTTATATATAATTTAGAATTAAATACTCTACGTGTAACAATAACAAACATTCGCTTGTATGTCATTTATAATTCAAATGAATTCATTTAAGTGAATTCATTGCAGATCAAGAATAAGAAATTAAAAAAAAAAATTTTACGGCAGTGTAATTTCGCATACCCCAGGTTTTGGTAGCAGCTCGAATTACTCATATCTTTAGGTCTCTTAATTGTTATAGTAATAAACTCCTAGTAGATCATCTGCTTAATCTCCTCAAATCTTCTGTTAATCGGAATCGATCATTTACTTATTAGACAGGGTTGATGTCTAGGATGTGGGCTTTTTAATAGTTTAAATTTAAAAATGCAATAAAATAAAACCGGCTTGAAATTTTGTCAAATGAAATTTTTTTGTTGTGAAGTACAATTATTCCGTTTAGAAAAGGATAATCATGCGACTTCAAATCTTAAACGAATTGAATTTTGCAAGGCGTCATACCGAGATCTTTTCGCAAAATTCGACTTAAACTGGTGTGTGAAATATCAAATTCTGGTGGATTCTCATGCACACTCCGAGTCACAGCTCGACGATATTTTCGGGTGTACACACTGTACGAGAACGGTCTCCTCTTGACGCTTGAAATAATCCTTATACCGGGCAGTCTTGGTCCTTTTCTGTGGCCAAATTTTGTACGACATTTTCGGAAAAATTTTCGATCAATTGTATTTGTTTTGGAAATAAATTTCCAATAAATCCCAACGTTGCTCAAGTGCAAATTGATTTATATCTTTCAGTAGAGATAATGCTCTGAATTTTTCGACAGAATAAAATATCATTAGTGTTGCCAGATTGGAAATAAAAGGTGGTTCAAATTTAAACCGAAAGAGGGCACTAGTGGAGGCATTTTAAATCAAGTACCTTGCAATTCATGCTTGAATAGATGTTAATATTCCCTGAAATATCTAGCATTTCATTTTGAATATAACGAATTATAAATTCTAGCCCATAGATTTCAACTGAATTTAGTAAATAATTGGGGTATTCATACTCTAGTCATAAAGTCATTAGTCATAAAATACTAGCACAAAAAATATGACTAGTGTGAACAACCCGTCATAGTTTAGTGTGCTATTTCAAACATCGATCAGCTGATAAGAAAACAACGCATTTGTAATTAGATGTCATCAAAGCAAAAAAAAAAATTAAGGCAATTGTAATAAAGTTGTTTGAATATGAGAAAAACTCCATTTCTATTTAAAATTATTAAATTTGTCTTCTGGTGCACAGGAATATCTAAATGAATATGTATGTATAAACTAAAACAGCTGCTGCCTTGATATTAGCTGAATAAATTTTTTTGCGGCGTCATACGGAAAAACGTTCAGTGGCTGCCAGCTACTCGTACGTAAGTTAAAAGAGAAAGATTTTTCACTTGTATATATTTAGTTTTTGCGATTTAGTTCTCTTTTAATTTTTTTTATGTTATAAAAATGTGATTTAATGTACAGACAAATAGGTATGACTAATTTTTTAGCCGTTTTTTAGTTGTGAATCATATATAAGTGACGGCGGCAAACATACGAACTCAGATCTCTAGAGCTATTTTATGACAAAACAAAAACATACCGAAAAGAGTGCTTTTATTGTATGACTTTTTTGTATGCAGCACAACAACAACTTTTTTAAACTGATCTAAAATATTATGACTTTATGACAATATGACCAAATAGCACGAAGTGTGAATACCTCAAATATTTCGAAATAAATATCTAACGCGTAATTTATAAAATAAAAAATGTTTCTGGAACAAAAAATACATAAAAATGGCACATGAAGAATATAAGCAAACGGCAACATGGATATTAAATAAAAGTGTATTACCATTAGTTTAATAAAATTCTCGTATGTGATTTCTTAACAAAATTTTAAAAAATAAAAACTGTTATCATTTTCAACTAAGTCACCCAATAAAAGATGGCAAACAAAAACACACATGAGTACGGATGATGAAAGTGTAGCGGTTTTCGAAAACATTTGTTCTGCTCTGCTGTGTCAAATGGATAATTAAAACTGATGTTGACTTTTACTTGATTCTTAGAATATTTATCAAGTCTTTCTGAATTTAGATAAAAATTCGAAAAATTAGGCTATTAATTTTGAAATGGAAAAAAATGTTTCTGATTTATAACCGATTAATACAAAAATTTTTTTTGCCAAAATGTATTTTATAGGCCTCTTATCAATCAAACTTTCTTTTATAAAATATGCTGGTAAAATATAAATTCAAATTCTTTTTTGCTGCTTTTTTTGGAAAATTAATTTAAAAAAAAATTTAAAGCCATTAAATAATCATTGTAATTTTTGTAACTATGAGTTTGGGACTAGAGCGTGAATAAAACATAAAATTAATTAAAAAATTCATATGATTTATTTTCTTAATGCCTTGCCAATCGATAAATTAAAATAATTAATACATAATAAATAAGTTTTATAACTATACAAATAGGTAAAAAAAAAATAGGTAAAAACATGCCCGTTTGAGTGTTATAATTGCAATTTTCGTTGCGTTTTTTTTTTGCGCTCAACATTAAAAAAAAACACTTGCATGTTGTTGCCATGATTTGGCAGCCAATTTTCTTTTCAGCGTAAATATATTAAACAATTTTTGTTGTTGTTGCTGTTGTTGCAATATAAAAAATATATTGGTCACTTCCTTATTTTCTTTTATTATTATTGCTTTTTTCTTTCGTTTTTTTTTTGTTTAATAATTAGTTTAGTAAGTTGTTTTTATTTCTCTTATGCATTTTGATTTTGTTAACATTTTCTATTTTGATTTATAGTGTTTTTTTTTTGCGTGGCGTTACTTTAATCAAATTATGGCTGTTGATAAAATTTTTGCGTTAAAAACTGGGTTATTAAGTTTCTTATGCGCTTTTGTTTTCATTTTCTTTTTACTTTTAAGGAATTAATAATGTTTTTTTTTTTTGTAAATCTACTTTTATATTACGTGAAATCCACTTATACGAGTACAAGTTAAATGATGGAAAATCGATGAATTTTTAATGAAAAATTATTTATGACGTAACTCTCATGGAAATTAAACAGTAATTTCCTTAATTGTAAGACGACGTGTGTGTGTGTGCGAGTATGTGATGGTGTTGCAGAAAATATGGCGCTAACGTGTAGAGTTATTAAAGAAATAAAAACGAAGCTTTTCAGCGGACTTTACAAAGAATTATGATAATTTATGTGATATGAAAGCGGAATTAAGTTTTTCTTTTTTTTCTTTCTTTGTGAAAGGGTAGATATTCAAATCGTTTGTTTTGTGAGGTAAGAAATATTTTAAAGAATCTGATGTGGCTTAAGAAGGAGGATCGTATTGTTTGTTAAAAAAAGTGAAAGGGTACATATAGGTTTGTCATTCCGTGTGTAATTTTTTCGATATGCACATGGGACCCCTTAATATATATATATATATATATATATATATATATATATATATTCTGGATCCTTTTCGGTTTTCCCACGCCCCCAGAAGAGCTAGAGACTTCGTTCTAGTTCATTTCCAATCCAACGATCGTTGGATTGGAAATGAACTTAACTAGAGTGCTATTGAAATTCAGAAAGATCCGAATTATGGTTCCAGAGCTGGGAAGCTTACACCTATTTCTCGACGCAAATTTTATACTAAAAATCAAATTTTTTTTTAATGTTTGTAAATTAAACCTATTTCGTGCTTTGGGGAGCCTCAATGGTCTATTAAAAACTAAAACAATAAAAAAAATTTTCCAGGGATGGAAAATTAAAAATATTTTTTTGGCCCATTCCGTATTAGTACATGTAGTAACTAAAATTGTTAAAAATTTTAAGTTTTTTTACAAAACCTCTTTATACCTCATAGATTTGCATTGATAAAAAAATTTTAAAAATTAAAATTTCACTTCCAGGGTTGGGAAATTTTTTTTATACATAAAAGTAACTAAAAAGGCAATTGACGTTGTTTTTTTTTTGCTATATAAAACTATTTTATATTTTAGGAAGAACAAAATTGGTATCAACAATTTCCAAAAAAAAATCAAAATTTCGAATACAGGGATGGACAAGTGCAATATTTTGTATTTCATGAAGGTGACCAAAATGGTTGAAAATTGTAAATAATTCTTAAATAATACTACTTTATTCCTCATGGAGAGTTGCATTGGTTAAAAATAAAACAAACAAAATTAAAATTTCACTTCCAGGGTTGGGAAGCTTAAAGTTTTTTGGTTGAAAATTGTAAATAATTCTTAAATAATACTACTTTATTCCTCATGGAGAGTTGCATTGGTTAAAAATAAAACAAACAAAATTAAAATTTCACTTCCAGGGTTGGTAAGCTTAAAGTTTTTTGGTACACGCAATATATTGTAGTACATGAAAATGACCAAAATGGTTGCAAATTTTTAGTTTCTATTAAATAAAACGACTTTATACCTAATGAAGACTAGGATTGGTGAAAAGACATTTTAATTTCGCTTCCAGGGATGGGAAATTGAAATTTTTTTTTATACATAAAAGTAACCAAAAAGGCAACTAACCTCGGTTTTTTACTAATTAAAACTATTTTTTAGTTCAGGAAAAACATAATTGGTATCAAAAATTAAAAAAAAAAAATCAAAATTTAGATTCCAGAGTTGTATAATTGCAATATTTTGTAGTGCATGAAAGTGTCCAAAATGTTTACAAATATTAAGTTTTTCTTAAATAAAACTATTTCATGCCTCATTAAGAGTTGCATTGGTAAAAAAAATTTAAATTTCGTTTCCAGGGTTGGGAAATTGAAATATTTATTCTGTATAAAAGTAACCAAAAAGGCAATTGTTGTTGTTTTTGCTAATTAAAACTATTTTATAATTCAGGAAGAACAAAATTGGTATTAAAATCTTAAAAAATCAAAATTTCGACTCCAGGGTTGAACAAATAATATATTTTATGGTACTTGAAAGTGACCAAACAGTTTAATAATTTTAATTTTTTTGTCAAGTAAAACTATGTTATATCTTTTAATTAAACCTACTTCCTGTTTTAGCCGAATATAGCACTGTTATATATCTTTTCAATATTTTTAATGCTTTTGTATTAACGACTATTTGCTTGATCTGGTTTTGAAAGGCTTAGGCTGGGTTTTAGAGATCTCAGTTAAACTAGGTTTAGTTGATCTGAAAATAGATTTGTTTACAAAATTTTGACGGATTTGAAATAAAAAAAAAATAATTTTCCAAAATTGAAATGAAAAAAGGAAACTTGCATTTCCCCATAAAAATTACAATTTCAGACTACGTTTAAACTAAGTTTAAACTTAATCCACAGCTCAGAAACCCAACCTAACCATTTTCCGTTTTTGTTTGACATTCGAAACACTGTCTTATTTTATTTGAAAAGTAAATTTGGAAAATAAACAAAATCGTTCTGAATTTAAAATACCTAAAGCAGAGACGGTCAGACAAAATCCTATCCTTCACATATAATTCCTTTTCAGTTATCACTCGTATCAACAAAATGCCAAAAACATAGAATTCATTCATTCATAATATCTATCTAATCCAAATCTGCGCATATCACCTTCTTTGTATCTATGGAATTTAAAAAATTTCTCAAATTCATCTCCTGAATATGCGGAAAACGAGACATTCAAACCAGCACCATAAATCTTGCAACATCCTTTTCTTTATTGCAGAGTTTTATTTATTTTTACTATAAAAGACTTTAAATGAGAAATAAAAATTTGCCAAAAAAAATAGTCATAAACATCAATAAGTCACTTTCAAATAAATAAATGATTATTTTTATATTTCTATAGTGTATTTAAAATGTTGTTGTAATAAAAGGTAAAAAAAGCGGAGTTAATACAGCACTCGCACACACACACACACACTCATTAAATTGCCGAAAAAGTGAAAGTTTCACGTAGTTTTTTTGTTGTTGTTACTCTGGAGCATAAAATATACGATTCGTACAACTTAAAATGCTACAAGAAGACATTAAGACGGACAAATGAATAACTAAATAAACAAATAAAATAACTAAGAAAAAAAAAACATATTTTTTGTTTTTTTTTTTTGTTTACTGGCAGAGGGGTAGGAAGGCTGTTGCTTAAGCCGGTAAAATAAAAATAAACTACCAAAAAAGTTTAACAAAATGGCAACAACAAAAACAACGGCCAGTATTTACCAAAAAAATAAAAATCAACCATTATTACGTAGTCTGCTGACGTTTTTTTTTTGAACAACTGTTTGTTTGTTTGTTTGTGTGGACGTTTATGGCTGTCGATGATGACGTTGTATGTTGTGCTAGTGTTTGTGTGTCTTTGCTGGTATGAAAACGAAACCCAACAAACGCAACATTTTGTTTGTAAATGGAAGTGTTTTTGTGTGATTCTAAAATTAATTAATTTTTAGTCAAGCATAAAATTTATACTGTTAATTGAAAATATATTTAGAAGTTGTTTTATTTATATCTCCAAAATATCTCAATTTAGTGGAGGTGGATAATATAGTAGAAGATGTAGAATTTATTTTAACTTTTACTTCGCCGGATAATTTTTGCAATCATGCTGATCAGAAGAAGTCGACATGATATTCATGACTAACCACGCAGTCCACCCGAAACTGTTTCATAGTGTCGTGTTAACTACTTCAGCCAAATGTACCTTCATGTTAATTTAAAACACTTTTTATACCCTCCAAAAAAGAATTGGAGGCTATATTCACTTGTCATTCCGTTTGTAACGCAGCGAAATCTTGATCTGACACCCCATAAATTATATATATCCCTGCAGGAGATCGAACTAGTATCAAATTAGTATTGCACTAGTACAAAAATCACCAGTACTAGTTCCCAACTGTGAACTTTCCTATAACATGATCATGATCAAATTAACATTGAGTGTGTTTGGAAAATTACTAGTACCATTGGTACTAGATGGAAACTAGGGGGATACTAGTACTATTAATAATTAATAATTTCTTCTAGTCGGATACTAGTATATTCATTTCTGCATTAAGAACTGGTTCATATATAAAAAAAACCGTAAATTTATTGGTTTTTTAAACCCAATGAAATTTGCTACGTCTTTGTCTTCACAAGCAATTTTTAGTTTATAAGAGGAAATGGAAAGTTCCTCTTATTTAGTTTTTTAAATGTCACTTTTTTAACACACAAGAAAACTGCGGCTTAATTACATAAATTATCAAATAAATGAACTGATATGCAGGTGGCAAAGTCTTTTAATACTATTCTTTGTTTCCAATTTGAATTTGTTTAAAAATTGTAACAATTAAAAATAAAATAAATGAAAATGCGATTTAGCAATTCGCTTTAAAACATTATCAAAAAGTAATATGAAATTCTTTAAGTCAAATCAATCTACAAATGAACCACTTGAAGTACTAGTACTTTTCTGTATATGTTCAATCACCTTTTGAACTAGTGCTTGCTATACTAGTAATCGTACCAGTAGCTTAAAGACAATTAACGCTTATCCTCCTGCAGGGTATTCTTGATAAGTGATGAAATCTAAGACGATCTGAGCATGTCCGTCCGTCCGTCCATCTGTGGAAATCACGATTCAATCCAAACGAAAAAAGCTAAACTCTTGAAATTTGGTACAGATATTGAAGAATAGGACAGGTTAAGTTCGCAAATGGGCTAAATCGGGCAAGAGGGAAAAAAGTTCCCCCTAAGAAGAACTAAACCAACCTCTAAAAAACAGCATAATTTTTAAAGTTTTTTTTTGTTAAGTAAATGATATATTTTTATGCCAAAGAAGGTCCAAAACTTGAAACCATAAAATAAAATAAAATTATTTTTGGACCCCGCCTCCTTTAGTGGGCGTTATTATATGCAAACATAGTGTAAAAATTTAAAAATTTGTTTTACTTAAGCCTACATTCCTTAAAAATTAAATTTTTAAGCTTTAATGACGAAGCTGAGACGTAAGCTGGTACTATTCTGCCCTACCCAAGGGGGACACCCTAAATTACCATATAAAAAAAAGTAATTTTGTATATAATTATCCCAAACATTTATTTTTAGCGTTTTATGACAAAGGTGAAATGTCTCCCCCACAGCCTTTGCCAGAGCGACCACGCCAAAATACAGTTTTAATAACCTCCAAAGAGAATTGGACCCCATAAAGTATATATATTCTTGATCAGCAATAAAGTCTAAGACGATCTGGCAATGCCCATACATTTGGCTGTGGAAAACATGATATAGTCTATTTTTGGACCCCGCCCCCTTTAGTGGGCTTTGACGTACGATATTATACGCAAAAATAGTGTAAATATTGAGCAATTTGTATTCCTTAAGCCTCTAAGAAGCTGAGATGTTCTCTGATCTTGCAGAGGTGAAGCGTCTTCCCATGGCCCTTCCCAGAATGACTCTCAAAAAAGAGATTTAATATTGGGTACAGAGATGTCTTAAAGGAACTCTGTCCCACCATATTTGGTATTTAATAAACGACCCGGTCCCCGTTTTACTTGTTTAATACTTTTATGCTGATAATTCAGAAGAAAAAAAATTTATATTGTGCAAATCTACATAAGAATCTCCTTCCAACCGTATAAGTTTCATTAATATTGATAGAGGATAAAAAACTTTAAAGTGTACCACAAAAAAATTGTATTTTTATATATTATTTTATTCTGATATTATTAAGCTTAAGGTCTCTTTATTTTAATTTAAATTTTAATTTCAATATTTCGGCACTCCTTTGTGTGACTTTTTCAGGAAATTAATAAAATAATTAATAATAAAATAATTAATTTCCTGAAGAAGTCACACAAAGGAGTGACGAAATATTGAAATTAAAATAAAGAGACCTTAAGCTTAAAAATATCAGAATAAAATAATAATTAAAAAGGGGTCAAGAAACCAGAAGAATTTTGTATTTTTATATATAAATTTTTCATGTAATTGCAAATTTTCATTAAAAGAGATACATGGAATATTGGGAATATTAATCGTCAGGGTTGGGGAATTTCGTACTAACCAAAAAGGTAATAACTTAAAAATATGAATGTGATAACTTCTCATATTCAATTTTCGTTAAAATATTGGTTAAATAGTTGATATTCCTACTAACTAGCACCACTTGCAAAAGTGGAAAAATTGAACAAAGAACGCTGATGAGATGGCGTAGCGGCCTCGAAATCAGTACTGATCCGTTCTGCTGGTTTAATGACTATGAAAAATATTCTTAATATTCCAATCTTAATATAAAAGATAATAAATAGAATTTGAACAAATTCATTTATTAATAAAATAATAAAACATCATTTGCAGTCATGCAGATTCGAACTTAAGCCCAAAAAAAAATTAACAATTTACATTAAAAATAATGTAAAAAAATTAAATTTCATAGCCTTGGATTGATATTATTGAAACTCCAAATTGTTTTACTCGAAAAGCTGCACATTTTTAATATTTCCAAAATATTATTTTTAGAAATATGTCGAAAAGTTTGTTTAAAAAAAAAAACAACAAAAAACGTTCTTTGGTCTATAAAAAGCTAAAATAATAAATAAAACAGTACCCGTGAAGTTACTTGCATTATTGTGAATGGAAGAGTAGTGAGAACGACCAGCAATTTCATTTCACAATCATTATGTTTGTTGGGTAGTGTTGAGTCACTTGCACTTATGGTAAAATAAGTTTGAATTAAATGTTTCATTTAAACATAATGAAAGTAAAAACATTTAGCCAAAGGGAATTTGTTTCAGATGTTCAGATGCTTTAGCTAAAAGCTCGATTTAAAATAACAAAACAATAGTTTTGTTACACAGTGTTTAAAGGGTGAATTACATACGAGCACAATGAATTAAGTTTGGGAGCAGTTCGCTGCTGCTGATTGTAATCAACAGATACACTCAACAATCATGACGTTTCTTTAGGTAGGTTAAGTTGAAGTTCATGTTGAAGAACGATACTTTCCGTAAGATAAATAAAATAAAGAAAACAACAACAACAATAAAAAGCAAGTAAAAAAATATACAATAAAAATTACTGCACATGTGCAGCGCTTTTTGTGTATTTTTTTTTTTTTTTTTTGTTACAAATATCAAAAATGACATTTAATGAAAACAACTACATAAACACATTTAATGACAACTAAAAGATCATACAATTATTGACACCGAATAAACTGGCTGAACATGAAATGAAATCGAAAGTTGATTATTTTCGGTGCTGGTTTTTTTTTCTTTTTTTTTGAAGTGAAATGACAACAAAAAACTCTATTATAGAGAAATGTGTGGAGAGTTTCTGTGCAGACCCTTCATAATTATAAAATCGAAACCAAAGCCTATCCGTGTCTGTCTGTCTGTCTGTCTGATTGTCTGCTTTGAACATTTGCTGAATTTTGCAAATTTCTTTGAGACTTTTTATTTGGGTGTTTTTCTTATTTTATTTCATTAATTGTGAATGTTGACATTTATTGACATTTTCTGTTTTTATTGCTATTGCAAATATGTTTATTTCGCTTTTATTGTACTTGAAGGAGAAACAGTTTAAACCGAAAAAAAGTCATGGTGAAGGTGATTGTTTTAGTTTTTGATAATCTTTGACTAGTTACTTTGTAAAAGTAATAATATATTTTATTTTATTTCTTTTCCAAATGGTAACAAAAATTTTTGGGCAAAAATTATTGGAAAACATTTGGTTTTTTTTTAGTGCTGCTGTTGTACTGCCATTACACTAGATATTATGGCGTTCGCTGACATTTCTGATTTCTGAAACCAATAAATCAATTTAAGCCTGTTTTGTCTTTGACTTTGACATCTAACCAAACAAACTTTGCTAGCGAAGGTTTTTGCTTGTCTTTACTGTTGCTGTTTTTGCTTTTTGTGCACGTTTTACTTCCCGGTATTAGTTACATTGCTCGTTTAAGGCAACAAAAATGTATTTTTAAAAGGTTTCAGATGAATACAAAAAAAAAAAAAAAAAAAAAAAAAACATGAAAATATTTAAGGAGAAATAAAATTTAGATGATTGCAATTTATTCACAGACACGAATTAAAAAGCATAGAAAAATTGGGATTTGCTTTGCAGCAATTATTTTGCTTCATTAAAGTTTAATGGAAGCAAAACTTTTAATAAATTTTATTTGTTTGTCTGATTGAAAAGAATTATTTATATTTATAATAATTTTTAAAACGATCTTTAAATAAAATGTTACGCACGATGGTGTAATAAAATGCCAATTAATTTTTTTTTTAATCTGGGACCAGCACTCAGAGGATGAACCCTACATATGCGGTGCATTGCGCTAGAACTAGAAAGGAGTGGATAGTATTGAGGGGACAGTTGAAGAAAGATGAGACGAATTTTTTGTAGCTTTTTCAACCATTTTACTTCGCCAGCTAATTTTTCTGCTACAGGACCTCCTTCGTCGGCTGCTGTTACTCTGCTTTTTAGTACATGATCGTGTCAGTCGTTGCCAATTATGTTCAGTGACCAGTGACTATGCATTCATCATTGAAACAGGCTGGCAACAACTAACACAATCACGCACTAATGCTGATCAGAAGAATTCATCACAATACTTCATGATCCAGTGCGGGGTTGAACTCAGTGCCCTCCGCTTCATAGTCTCTTGTTCTACTAATTCAGCCAACAGCTGGATATTATCTTCAAATATCGTTTATTTTTTACCAGGCGTTATGAAATTATATATACCAATTTTCAGTGCTGTTGGCTGAAGTAGTAGAACACGAGACTATGAAGCGGAGGGTCGTGAGTTCGAGCCCGCGCTGAGTCATGAAATATTGTGTTGAATTCTCCTGATCAGCATTAGTACATGTTTGTGTTAGTTGTTGCCAGCCTGTTTCAATGATGAATGCATAGTCACTGGTCACTGAACATAATTGGCGGCGACTGACACTATCATGTACTAAAAAGCAGAGTAACAGCACCCACCTTCGTCGGTCCTGTAGCAAAAATTAGCCGGCGAAGTAAAAGGTTGAAATAGCTACAAAAAAACTGTTTATCTTCTCATCTTTCCTCATATGTCCCCTTAATACTATCCCCTCGTTTTCAGTTCCAGCGCAATGCATTGCATATGTAGGGGTCATCCCCTGAGTGCTGGTCCTACCCCTAAAAAAAAAAACCAGCATCGACTGGTGGTCTAACTTCGACCACTGAACATTTTCAGTTGCAATAAATTTGTATGCACATTTATAAAGGATTTTTTCTTAGGGTCAACCGTTTTTTATATTTTTAATTTAAGAAAATTGATAAATTTAAAAAAAATCTGAAAGTTACTGATTTCAGCTCCTTTTGAAAAAAAAAAATACTTTTCTAAAAGTTAACAGTAACGGAAAATCGAATTGTTTTCTTTCTATCAGCTAATAAACCAACAGTCTTTGATTGTTTCCATTTGTGTGTGTATTTGTAATCGAAATAGAAAAATTTTCTTGTTGTATGTAAGACTAATTTTACTATTTTTATGCCAATATATTAGAGAAGATATTGATGTTGTGCATATCTACATAACAATACCTTTGAAATAATATAAATTTTAATAACACCAGTGGACGATAAAGTAATTAAAAGTGGACCACTAGAAAAGGTGTGACGTTTTGATGTACAATAAGATTAGAGCATATTAATGAAAAGACAAAATGTGTGATACAAGTTTTACTACACTGCAGCGCTGGCGAATTTCCTACAATATCGATAAATAATTGTTTGTTTATTTCTGAAACATATTCAATTTATTATTAATATATTATGTTTTTTATTATTAACATATTTTGTTTATTTAAGCGAAAGATTAACTATTTTTTATAAAATTAATTGACCTTTCGCTTAAATAAATATGATATATTTTTTTATTTTATTTATTTTTTTTCATTAATATTGAAATCCTGCTCAACAAGATAGTCTTATAAGTAGAGGGCAGGATCAGTGATGTTTGTGCATGCTTGTGCATGTTTGTTTCAATCGTTATCAGTGCTGTTCAGTGGCCAGTGTAATTCCTTCATCATTGAAACAAGCCAACAACAATTAAAACAAACCAACATTAACTCAGATCAGAAAATTTCCATCCCATATTTGCCACAAAGTATGATATCAAACTCACGATCTTCAGCATCGCATTAAACGCATGAACAATATCTAATAATTACTATTATTCTCTAATATTTTTAAGCTTAAGGTCTCTTTATTTGTAGATCTTAAAGTATATAATTTTTTTTTTTATAAAATTTAAGTTTTTATACTTTTTATTCAATATTTCGTTAACAGCTTGTTAACTTAATTTTTTTTCTACAAAATTTTAATAATTTTTATTTCCTGAAGATGTTAACAAGCTGTTAACGAAATATTAAATAAAAAGTATAAAAACTTAAATTTTATAAAAAAGAAAATAAATATTATTTTTCAATATTTTGCCACTCCTTTGTATGAATTCATTAAAAAAAAGACTCAATATTGTCCACGCTTAACAAAAATTAGAATTTCAACAGATTCATAAAAATATTTTGCAGGTCGCGGATTTGAACTTAGAGCCTGTTAAATAATTTTCAACTTAGTAATTTAATATGTAACAAAAAAATTACACAAGTCAAACACATTCCTAATGAAATGTTTATAAAGGAAAAGTTAACCAAGTGTTTTAGTTGTTTACTTTTATATAACAAAAAATATTTCAATTGTCCAGCCCTGGAATCGAGTTTTTGATCAATTAAATTCTTTCTGAAATATAAAATAGGTTTAATTATAAAAACAGAAAAATTGTTTTAGCTGGTTACTTTAATATACCAAAAGTAAGTTCAAGTTTTCCAGCTCTGGGATTTTTTTTGGGATTATGCTGATTTTTCAATATCAATCTATTTAGGACTGTTTCTAGTCTCTAGCTATTTTTGGGGGCTTCTGAATACCGATTTCCCGTACAGATAGACAGACATCGACTATTCGAATTCCCCTATTTATAAGGAGACACAATATATTGCTAGGAACACAACTGTGGCGAACGACGAATTTTTGGTCGCGAATATTCGTCGCCAAAAATAAAACAAATTGCTGTATATGAAAATGCCCATAATCGTGGTGTTGGTCGAAATTCGTCATACTCAGCGAAAGTTTAAATAGATTTATTTCTAATTGTTTCGTTAGCGAACGACGAACAAATCAGTATCAGGTGACCAGGTTTCATACACTCAAGTTGTGTTTTTTTTTTTGTGGAAAAACATAGTTTGCTACTGTATTGTTGCATATGGCACGAATATTTTCTGTGCATACTAAAATGCATTCACAAAAATTTATCATTTGGACGACTCTTTATTAATTTTGAACACTTTTTATAATATAGTATTTCTTGCTATTTCCTACTTTTTCATATGGTCACCCCATCAGCTGATGAAAAAAGTAATGAAAAAAGTAATTTATTTACAGACAAAAAAATTTTCAGAAAATAATTACAAAAAGGAATTTGTTCTCGAAAAAATGGACACCACCGGGGTAATTATTGACTGTCTAAACAATCTGGCATCAGAGGATTACAAAGATTTAAAAAAATGTGCAATTTTTGTTGTTCATTATTTGAATTTATTCGTCGTTATTGTGTTTCATACGACGAATTTATAGAGAGAATTTTTCCAAACGAATTCGTCGTACTGAACGAAATTCGTCGTTCGTCCCAGTTGTGTTCCTACCATATAGTTGTTATGGGATCGCATATTACTATTGCGGTATTTATAGACGAAATGACAAATCTTTACCATTTTTTTTTTTTTAGGAGTAGGACCAGCACTCAGGGGATAACCCCTACATATGCAATACATTGCGCCGGAACTGAAAACGAGGGGATAGTATTGAGGAGACAGATTAGGAAAGATGAGAAGATAGACAGTTTTTTGTAGCTATTTCAACCTTTTACTTCGCCGGCTAATTTTTGCTACAGGGCCGACGAAGGTGAGTGCTGTTACTCTGCTTTTTAGTACATGATAGTGTCAGTCGCCGCCAATTATGTTCAGTGACCAGTGAAGGGTATAAAAGTTATTTTGTTATAAGTGACCCCAAGCTCAATATTAATAAGTTTTTGCGAAAACCAAAGTTTGAAAATCTGGCAACTAAATAAAATACCTTTTACTTGTAATAATAAAAAGTTAGGTGGCATCACTTGTCACTGACTTGAAAATGATAATGAGCACGTTTGCCAGATATCCGACAAAAGATTGTCGTCAGGTAACTCTGGGACAATAAATTGCCAGATGATTGTATGGCAACACACAGTTCTTAAGTGTGTTCGTAAGATAATTTTTTTAATTTTGAATTTTTCTTCTAAATTCTGCAAAAATATTTACAAGAAAAAAGAGACAGATAAAAAAAGTGCAGTAGGGCTCTTTGAAATGTTTATGAAATATAACCCTAAATCGTAAAATATCAGGCATGTCACAGAGTGCAATTGCGTTAATAAACAGATTTTATTAAATATTTTGGATCTTCCGAAAATGAAAAGCGCTACAATGTTTGCGGATGACAATAGCTTTAATTTCATTGACTAAATCCGTTCATGAAATTAAAAAATATTTCATTCCAAAAAACCTGTTCGTCTTCTGAATAAAATTGGTAAATATTTTTAATTTCAAAATCTTTTCGTTTTCTGAATAAAATTGATAGAATTCTTTAATTTTTGGAAAGATTTGCCTTTCCAAAATTGAAATTTGTTAACTCCATTTCAGTGGACAAAAAAATCTTCTTAAAGTTGAGTGCAATCGATTAATTGTGTTTTCCCTCAGATTTCACTCCCTCCCTGAAAAATAGTTCTGCCTTCACTGTAAAAAATCTTTTATAAATATTTAGGGGATTGCTTTCGTTAAATGGCTATGGGCCAGCCACGCCCCCTTTTCTATTACTAATCATACCATTCAAATAAGATGCATGTTGCTTCCACAATTGTTGCACCTGGAACTGAGTCCAGCGATTGTTGTCCTCCAAATTGTTGGACGTAGAATTTTGATTGTTTGCATTGAGCGAATTGTTACTTAAGTTGGAGTTGTTGCTGTTGCTGTTGCTGTTATTATTATTGTTGTTGACATTATTGAGCACGCCCACCAAACCGTTGACAATATTGTGGGCCACCACATTGTCACTTAAGTGAGTGGCCAGATTGTTATTTGGTGTGGATGAGGGATTGTTGTTGTTGCTGCACAATATATTATTGTTGTTCGAGTCATTGCTGGGCGAAGAGCTGTTGCTATTGTTATTGATGTTGTTGTTATTGTTCAGTTGTACTACCGCATTATTGACATTAGCTAGATGTTGCAAATGATGTTGCAACAATTGACTACTGGGCGGCAAAGAGGAAACCAAATTATTACTTAAAGTGTTAATGGTTTGTTGCAATTGCTGATTAGCATTTGCCACATGTTGCATGGTATTACGTAGTAATACATTGTTGTTATTGCTGGTGCTGCTGGGGGAATTGGAGGTGAGATTTGAATTGACAGTTGGGCTGGAATTGTTGTTCAGTGCAGAGGAATTGTTGCCCAAATTGTTATTGAGTATATTTAAATTGTTAATAGTTGTATTTGCATTGTTGTTGCTATTATTGTTATTGTTGTTGTTGTTGTTATTGTTGTTGGTGTGCAGCGCTACGCCATTGTTGCTTAGTAGATGTGGCAGCTGGTGTACAACCTGCAATGGCAGACTACTCAAAGAGGGCAGCGTTTGCTGCCCAGAAGTCATGTGGCTAAGCAGTTGCTGTTGCTGTTGGTTACTAACATGTTGCTGTTGCTGCTGATGGTTAAGCTGCAGCAGTTGCAACTGGGCGTTTTGTTGTTGATTTATTTGTTGCTGGCTTAGATTGTTGTTGTTATTGCTGTTGCTGTTCATCAGACTGCCCACCACTGCATTGCTGGCCAATTGCAAGGTTTGGGGCGGCAATTGATAATCCATTCTCATTGATAAAGCGCGCTATTTCATTCACTAATTTCTAGCAACAGATCGGAAATAACCTTGAACGCATTAACGAACGACAAAATTTATTTCGCACTGCTGGCAGATTTTCTCTTTCTGAATTCCAAACAGAATTTTAAATAATTTGTCTTTTTTTGCAGATATTTTTTATTCAAGCTTGAGGAAAGCTTTAGCATTTTTTTTTTGCAAATTTGCACTTTTTTTTTTTTCAAATAAATAATATTTATTTTTTGTTTAATAAAATTTGAATTCCTTTTTATGGTTCAAGTTTAAATTATGCACAGACTATTTGAACAGAATTTGCAACCTTGATTTGTTTAGTGCAAAAATATTTAAAAATCAATATGGAACAACGATCTAGGGAATAAATTTTTAATGCTGCTTTGCCACTCAGCCATTAAATAAATTTTGCATTTTAATTTTTTCACTTGGCTGTTTAACATTCTCTTAGAATTTTAAATACTTCTATTAGATACTTTTAACGTACGAATCGTGATTTATGTTTCTTTTTTTTTTCTATTTTGCTTTAAAACTGCTACAGATTGTTTAAAATTATTTTAATGTTATATGAGATCATTTTATTTTAACTATAAGAATTTGCTTATTTATGATGAAAAACTATCACTTGTGTGTGTGTATTTTGAAAAAAATAAAAAATTATCAACAAAAACAATTCGTTTGGATCACAAACTAATTTTACGTTGTAACCATTTTCACATATTCAAGTTTCTTGTAAAAATTTCAAATTTTATTTCTAAGTAAAATCACAATTTCGTCTTTTTAAGCGCTTAAAATTTCAAATCCGTTAATAACACCGGCAACGTTGCTAAACGCTTTAATAGTGAGTGTCCGTAGGTTGACTGAAAGCGCTTATTGCTGCTCTTCATTCAATAACACATTCGGCCCGTGCCATACACCCCACTATAGCGTGGCGAGGGAATTCAATTTGAAAACCCAACTTGAACAGAAATTGTGAAAACAAAAGCACATAAAACGCAAAAAAAAGAAAGAAGAAAGACAACAACATTGAGTACGAAAAAAAAGCCCACAAAAAAATCAAGCGCTTTACGTTAATAAGTTTAACGCACACATTCAAACTAAAAATAAACTCATGAATTTTATTGGTTTTGTTTCTGTTTCTTTTTTTTCATTCAAGTCTTCCACCTCTTTTTTGTTTATCCAGCTTTTGGTATTCTCATCACGGCGGCTTCAAGGAATGTAGTCGTTTCCAGTGAAGCACCTTAATAAAACTATTCTAATGACCAGATGTATTGTAGTTTGGGCGAGGGGAGAGCAGGCAATTTTCGTTCTATAGGTCCCCTATTTCCATTTCGCTGTTTTAAATATTTTACATTTCATATTGAATTGCCTTTGGACGCTGCTATAAACAGCTATTACGTACTAATAATTAAAATAAATTTCCTACGATTGTGTTGGCTTGGAAATTTTTTTAATGTTAATTTTATAATAACTTTTCGATCAGTAATATTTTTTTTATTTTTGTTATTCAAAAGAAATACTAAAGAAGAGCAATTGGTCGCCTTTGAGTCCAACATATAAAAATTAAATAAATCGCTATTTGAACTGAGACTTTGAAAAAGGCTTTAAAAACAATTCTCAGTTCAAAAAAAAAAAAAAAAAAAAAATTGATAAATCAGTCATATGTATTCCCCAGGGGCTTTTTTTGCTCATATATTGGACCCTAGAAAATACCTTCTAATGAAAATATCTTACAACTGGAAGAAAAAAATCTCTTTTATAAAGACAAACTTTTTTTTTAACAACTTTCTCTTGGGCAACACTGTTTTTTGACAGCTCAGCTGTTTTCATGTAACATGTCACTGTGAAACATGTTCAGTTTGGTTCATAATTTAGCCCTGAATCGACTTATAAACAAAAAAGACTTGCAGATTATTGAGTTTTATTATCAAAATTCATGCTCGACTAAGGGAGTTCATTAATCACTTCTTGTATTCAACGATGAAGCTCACTTTTGGTTGAATGAATATTTGAACAAGTAAAATTGCCGTATTTGTTGTGAAGAGCAGCCAGAAGCATTGCAAGGAAAATGCAGTTGGTGTGGATTATGGGCCGGTGGCATCTATTTCAAAGACGACGAAAGGTAAAAACGTTACTGTGAATAGCGATTTCAAAATGATTTTTTGACCCAAAATGGAAGTGCTGGAATCCACACAATAGTCCAATCGGAATGAAAGTTCGGTGAACAGTCACGTTTGTGCCCGGTCAATTCAGAAAAATTTGTATGGGACTCTCTATAGGGAACATTTCTATCGGGTTAAGATTGTAACTGTTTTTAGCTCGGACCAGCATTCGGGGGATGACCCCTACATATGCTGTGCATTGTGCCAGACCTAGAAATTTGGCACAATATTAATATTTGAGCGCGGAATTGAACCCGGAACTCTCCACTTTTTAGTCTCGTGTTAACACCCTTCATTTTTAAGCATTAAATTATATAGATCGTTCTATTGACTCAGATACAGGTTTCATACATTTCTCCAATTTTTATGTTTGTTTTTTTTTTTTAATTATGACCGAAAGCTGCTAAAAAATCACCCATTATTGCAATTGCTACAAAGCCCTTTAACACCATTTTTCCGAAAAAGAACAACGACAATTGCTTTGAATTTTTTCCCAAAAAAAAGTTGTTGAATTTTTAAGGACCTTTCTTCGAAATAATTTATTCACTAGTTGCCCATCTCAGTAACGAGTACAAGCGACAGATAAATGAAAAAACAAAAATTTAAATTTAAAACAAAACCAATTTTTTAAATTTGTTTTCGGCGAACAGGCAGTTAGTTTGTGTAATCCTTAATCAGAGTTTTAAGGAGACCACAAATGTTGCAACCAAATTTCGAATTTATGTATTAAAATTGCAATTACATATTTTGGTGCATTAATATGCTATCATAAATAATTGAGAGAAATCTGACATTCATATCGTCAGCTACAATCCATCAGGCCGTAACAAATAAAATATGCACAATAGATGTTTTTTAAATGTTTATGATGCAATTCTGTTAATTGACATGAAAGTTCTTAAAAAAAAATTAATTTTGAATTTTTTGCAAATTAAGGACTTTTAGAGTTTAGGTGACGATATTTGAAACCACATGTTAATTGACTCTTCTGTCGGTACAAATTTCAAATTTTGCATTATGCATCCTACTTTACGCAGTTTTTTGCCTTTTCTGTGCGTGATATTTTCACCAATAGTACCCTACACCAATTACGTATTTTGAACGTTAGGCTCTACTTGTAACAGGGCATTAAAATGTCTCTGCTCATTGACTTATTTTTTGCACTTAAAATATACCGTTTGATCTTTAGTTTCTTCAGAAATTTATAATAGAATTTTCTAACATTTTAATTCGCCGACACTGGACTTTTTGAAAGCACACAACTGACAGCAAATAACATATTATTGCATTATTAAATTGAATTAAGATTCTATAGGCTAATTGCTCGAAATTTTTATTTTAAATCTCAGAAAGACATGATAAATATTCCAAGGCACAAAGGCAAGTCAACATCAGTTTTTTTTTGTTATTCAACTTACACAGCAGAGCAGAACAGCTGTTTTCGAAGGACGCAACCCTTTCATCATCAGTGCTCATGTGTATTGTGTTTGTCACCACTTATTAGGTGGCTTAGTTGAATGTGATAACAGTTCCTATTTACACAAATTTTATTGTGAAAAAGAATACGAGAACTGTATCAAGCTGATGTTAACATGTTATTGTTATAATACCCGTGTTACCGTTTGATTATTTTTCTTCATGTCCCATTTTTCTGAATTTTTTGTTCCATCATACCTAAGTCAAACTTTTTTGGTTTGAATTTTTTATACTTAAGTACATGTGAACGTGAGATTTAAAATAAAAATTTCGAACAATTAGCCTATAGAATCTTAATTCAATTTAATATAGCAATATAAAAATGTTCGTTAAAATTCTTACTACATATTATTGCATTGTTATTAAGCGTTCGCTTAATCGTTAAAAGTAATTGACCTGCCACACACTATTTACAGGTGATGAAGTCGAAAGCAATAAATTAAATTTTTTTTTTTGTTGAAAAAAATATTTGAGCCTAACAGCCATAAAATAATTGCAGTCTTTTAAGCTTCTGCCTGAAACCTGCTTAGTAAGTTGCGCATTTCTTTTCTTTCACTCTGCGATCGCAAAAAAGACACGAAACTGTTTTTTTGTTTTTTTGTTGTTGGTTGTTTTACTCATGTTACTGCTTTTGCTATCTGCTCGTGGCTTAAATAACTTGGCTGAGTGAGTGTTAGTAAAGCTTTTTTGCCTCGTTTTGTTATTTTGCGCTATTCGTGTCCAACAACTATCATACACACGCACACATACACACACACACACGACCTATTGTTTGGTAACGTTGGTAATAATAATTTTTTAGCTTTTTCCATGCCCGCACAAACGGATGGATGGATGGCTGATGATGGGCTTGTGCTTTACAAATCATTGTGGGAAACTTTATTTCAGTTGGTTGCTATTACAGCAGCCGTTGTTGCATGCGGAAGTGTTTGTTGATTTATGCGAGTGTGTGTGTATGTGTGAGTGTGTTTTCTGGTTTTATGAATATTACGTTACTTTTATTTGTTTTTTTGTTGTTATTGTGTGTGTTTTATTATTGTCTTTTCCCCCAATAAGAGTGAGAGTGAGTGTAATTTTTACTATTGAGTTGCTTGGCTGAGTGAATGTTATTATTGTTAAAGAAAAGCTTTCTTTTTCTTTTTTTTTTCTATCCATATGAATATGCAATTTGTTTAATACTCAAACTGATCGAGTGCTGTATTGTATACGAGTGTGCTTGCTTGGCTTGAATTCATTAATGTTAATTAAGAGTTTTTATCTTTGAAATTCTAATTTTTAAGTGTGATTAATCACAATTAGTTAATATATTATTTTTTAATAGCTAAAATTTACATATGTTTACTTTACACATGTGTTGCTGGGTGATATCTTATTTAATCTTAATTTGAAACATAAAAAAAAATATATAGCACACATTAAAATTTCCACATATTTAAAAACAAATAAAATAAAATAATTGAATTTCTGCGAAATAAGCGAAATTTTTAAATCACTTTTATAGTGGTTGTTAAAAACGCAATTTTTTTTCACTAATTGTATATAGCCACTGCATAATGTTTGCTGGGTAGTATGAGAAATTATTTATTAAATACCAATAAAATATACATAGTTTTAAAATTAAATATTGAAATTTCATTTGAGTATCAGTTGGAACACAGATTTACAATTTAAGGCACGGCCACATATAACAACCAGTTTGTGTGGTTTTTGTATATAGTAAACACTTACCGATTTAAGAGTTTTGTGTCTTAAAGGGTTAAAGAATTAAAAGTAATTCGCTTTTGTTTAGCACAAACATATGATGATATAAATGAAAGACAGTCAAAGATGCCGGGGATGTAGAATTTTATTTTTATCAAGCGTCATAGAAAAAATGCTTACCTGGAAAGACAAAGAAAAATAATAAAATTAATAAATAAATAGATTAAAATAAATTAAATTAGCTTAAATTTAATAAAGTTATGTAAAAGTGAAAATTTTAAATTTATTAATACGGACTATTAATTAAAACACTATACGAGAAATATTTCAATACTAAGCGGATGTGAACACATGGATGAGGACCAGTGTTACCGCTTCATTATTTCTTTCGTATCCAACTTTTCTTTTAATTGATTTTCCATTGTCTTCGAGCTAAATATTTTTGGTAAGATTCTTGTATTCAACTGCATCTGAATAGTTTTTTTGTATGTACCTCAAGTCAGTGTCTGTTAATACCGAGTAATTTAATAATTAAATTGATGTGTATTCTCAGAAACAAATATTAATGAAAATTCCTTAATATTATTGATGTGGAATTTCAGAAATCGTTTTTATAAAAACCTGAGAATGAAAACATTTTTCTATGGAACAATTTATATAAACATTTATATCTGTTAAAATAATGATTGGAATGCATATTATTGTATGAAAAAATTGTTCTAGACAAACCTAACCTACAAAACTCGTACAGTATGTAAATGAAAATTATTTGAAGCTCCTAACTTTTTTAAATAAAACCCAAATAAAGAAAAAAAGTTTTATTCTTATCTACTATTTTATTTAATTCAATAGAATACGTTGGAGAAGTTCTCCTAAAAAAAATTTTAGAACATTCAATGGTCTGCATATTTTGATGTTGAAAGTTTTCGTCCCTTATCTGGGTTTTGCGAAAATATATTCTACATTTTGAAACACAAGTAATAGTTTGAAATATGTTAAAAAGAAATATTCTGTTCTGCTGTTTAGGCTCAAATTTTTATTGTTAATTCTTCTTTCTTAATTATAAAACTCATATCCAAATTATTCTGAATATCATGTCCTCCATAATGTCATATGGCGCTGGGGCCATATATTGACTTATTATAAAGAAATAAAAAAAATCTAACTTCATTATTACTTTAAATTTACAAAAATAAGTCGGATCAAAAAATAATTATATATTAACGTAAATTTTATTATTCAAACTTTTAATTTTATATACAAGAATTTTTTTATTCAGACTCAAGTTCAAATCTGCAATATGCAAATTATTTTTTTAAGACTTTTAATAAATTCAAATTACTTTATTAAGATTGGCATAAAATATTCTAAATATTGCAATTTTAATAAACAAATTTGAATTTAATAAAATTGTAAAAAAATAATTTGCAGATTGCAGATTTGAACTTGAGTCTGAAAAAAGAAAATTCGTATGTTAATAATAAAACAACTAGTTTAAAATATTATTTCCTATATTTATAAAAAAATTAAAAATGTGCTTGAAATTTATTTTAATAAAATGTTTTATGAAAAATGTTTAGCATAATACATTTCAAGTTCATTTTAAATTTTATGAATATGTCGTTGGGAATCTTAATTGGAAGCTTGCGACTTCGATCAAGGACTAAATAGTTTCTACCAAAACTGGATGCACAGTGTATGTATTAATCGATAAAAATTTCATTAGCAATCAGTTAAATAGCGCGCAAAATTTCGCTCATTTAGTTAAAGAACGTCATAACTCAAAAAATTTATTTTTTTGAGTTAGTGATGCAGAATTAACTCTCATGTCGTCCTTCATAAAAAATTTAAAAAATTTCATACGAATATCTTGTTTACTCAACTCTTGAGAGAAAAATAAAATTTTCTTTTCCCATTAAGTTGTGTGTAAACTCAAAACTACAAACCCGTTTTCTGGTAATTTCGTTTTTTGAGTTATGACGTTCTTAGAGTAAGTGAGCGATTTGGATTAATGATAAGAAAATTTTTGAAGAAATTTTTAGAAATATGAAACTGATGGTTTTAATATTTTTAACGACTTATATTCACTTTTGTAATTAATTTATTTATTTTTGAAGCTGTAAAACAAAAGTTATTAAAGTAAAAAGTGACTGTGTTTACTGAACCATTTTCAACTCAAACGAAACGTGGTCACCTGGTAATAACCATTCTTACTAATTCTATTGCCTACTTCCGGGCGTATAACAAATTTCTTTGACGCCGTGATTGTATGTGTGTATTTTCGTATACAGAAATAAATTTTATTTTTGACGACTCATATTGGCGATGAAAAACTCTACGTTCGTTCCGTTAATTTTTTTCACTTAAAAAAATATACGCATAATTTTTTTAGAATAGGGAATATTAGGGAATTTTTGGCTACTGAATATTCTTTTATTAAGTCATATACGATCATGTAGCTGCTGCTTGTGATCACAAATGCCGAACAGTAAAATATGTGCAACAATTTTCCTAAAGAATTTCATATTTATATATTTCTAAACAACTTTTCGCCACCGTGGCCAATTGGTAGCGATACTCGCCTATTAGTACAGAAGTCGTGAGTTCGATTCCCGCCAAAGATCTTGGGTGTTTGTAATGCTTTCAGCTAACACAATGGGACATACTACTAGGACCCAAGTGGGCTGGATTTGTTAATCAAAATTTGGCAGCCCTGTACAACACAACCTAACCTAACTTTTTTCCCTTGTGCAAGTACAAGTAGAAAATTGTTCCTTTGCCAGTCGCAGCTGGCTTTATTGAACAGTGTCACCCCAATAACAAAAGTCAACACCAACTATTTATACAACCTCAAAATATCATACGCTGCCAGAATGAAAACCAATAAATTACGGTTAAATTTGTATCCAAAGTTAGCAAAATAAGATGAAGAAAAGAAATACCGAATATAAAAAAAAAATTTGCCAAATATTTGATCTCCAAACGATCTTAAATGTAAAAAGTTGTTCAGCATAAAATAAAAAAATCAAGAAATGAAACAAATATGTTCGTTATCAACGACAAAAACAGACGAAAAGAAATGCTTTCGATTTCATTTCAAAAATTTAAGTCAACAAAACAAAACGGTTAAAACAAAAACAAAAGTAATTGTTATAATAAAAAAACACCAAAAGTTTATGGTTTTTTTCTCTCTTTAATTTAAAACAAACTTGATTTTAATTTTATTTCTGTTATTTTTTTTGTCTTTAAAACCCATTGAAGAATTATGATGTTATTTGCTTGTAGTTTTTTTTTTTTTGTTAATTCAAAATTACTTCTTTTTTTTATTGTTTCAAGACAAGTTTCAAATGAAGCTTTTGTTGATTTCTTTCTTTTTTTCTTCTTCTTCGTCTGAGCGAAATTTATGCAAATTATTTTCTTTTCTGGATTTCTTGATTTTATTGTGTGGGTGTTTAGTTATTCCAATACGAAACTGAACTAAATTTAATGTTTTATTTAATTATTAACTTGATGATAATGATTTCTATAGTGTGTTTATTATTATGTTTTATTTATTTTTTTATTTATTTAATTTTTAATTTTTTTGTTACTGATATTGATCATGATGTCTGCCATTTTAAAAATAACAATCAGTTTAATGATGATGCCATGAGTGAAGGTGAAATTTACTAGTTAACAGGTTTAGTCCATCCTATTTAAATATTCTCTGTAATCAAACGCCTTTGTTGCCATATTTTAAATAAGAAACTGCCTTATTTGCTGTATACATTTGATTTGAAATTTCACTGGTGATAATTTTTGATGGTGATTAGACGTAATAATTACAGCCCACCTGAACTACGATGCACAGTGAAGCTCCGAAATAATTAATTCCTAAATTTCATAAGTATTTGTATGTTAAAATGTGTTAGAAGTTACAAAAAAAGGCAAGTAGGCCAAATTTTTTTAATACAATATTCGTAAGCGCACGCTATGGTTCATATTTTCAGTGGATATTATTACGCTAGAGCTCAGATCCTTTTGGAGTCCTGTGGAGAATAAAAATTTTATTAATAGATTTTTGATTGTTTTATCTATATTTGTTTTAAAACTGTTATCACAATAAAAAGGAATTATTTGAGCAAAAGTTTTATATTATTTTGTTAATTTATTTCAATTTCAGCCATAGCTGTTAAGTAATGATTACTAATCATAATAATTAGTAATTGGATTATTATTTTTTTAAAGGTGAAGTAATGATTATATTACGACTATTTTCAGATTTGCACGATTACTAATTGATTACGATTACAGATAATCGAAAAATAATCAAGATTAATAACAATTACGAAAAAATAATCAAAAATAATAAAAAGTAATCGAAAAATTATTTGACTACTTTCGAAGATTACTTTTGATTATTTTTGATTATTTTACGATATTATAAAGTATATATATCTTTTGGTGAGTGTTATGCTACACTTTATGTTATTTATAATTGGTAATATAAATTGTAGTGAGTCTTCAGCTCCAGTTGAACGACTGTTTTCATTTGCCGGGATCGTCAACAGTCCAAGGCGGCAATCATTATCTGATTTTTCTTTTGAAAAATTAGTTGTAATGAAAGCCATTTGTAAATATATGTAAATTATACTTTTTTTTTGTTTTATTTGTTCACAATTTTTTTACGATTTAAATGCAAATTTTTCAAAATAAATTGTATGTATAAATTTTATATCATAAAATGAAGCACATTCTAAATTTTAAAAAAATAATCGAAAATAATCAAAGATAATCCTTGAAAGTAGTCAATTATTTTTTTGATTACTTTTGATTATTTTTGATTATTTTCTAGTAATCCTAACTAATCTTAATTATTTTTGGATTATTTGTAATCATAATTAATTAATAATTAGGAATTTTGAAAAAGAGAATTATGTAATCAATACCATTCTTTTTAAAATTTAATCTAATTGATTACTAATCGTAATCCAAATTTAACAGCTCTGATTTCAGCATAAGTATTATACAGGGTGGACATATTTGAGGTTAGGAAGTAAATTGGCTGTTAAATTATGAAATGTCAATAATTGAGCTGTCATTCTTTGGCATTTATTTAGTAAAATGTTGGGAAATCTTAACCCTGAAACGCTACATTTTTTGAACAAAATATTTGAATTGTTAAAATTTACTTTTTGAAAAACTGAACGAAAACCAGATATTTTTTCAATAAAATCATCTTTAGTATTGAGGCCCATTTTCAATTAGGCGGTCATGTAAACAAACAAAATTACCGCATATTGGGCTTCCAAAATCCACAAACAGTCCTCGAAAAACATTCAAAGAAAATGACCGTATACGTAGTTCGGTTTGTGGTCAGGTGGCATCATCGGCCCGTATTTTTTCGAAAATGAGCAAAGAAACGTTATCACCATGAATTCTTTGTGCTACCAAATCATGATAGATAATTTTTTGTGGCCACATTTGACTAATGTTGACATCCGTCAGCCAGACACCAACTTACACAGCAGAGCAGAACAGCCGTTTTGAAAAGCCTCTACACCGGTATCATCAGTACTCATGTGTATATTTGTTTGCCATTATTTAGTTATTGGGTGGCTTAATTATATGTGATAAACATTTTTATTTATAAAAATGTGTATTGACATTGGTTTAATACACTTATCGTATACAATTTCCTAATAAAATTTTTATAAATAAAAACTGTTATCACATTCAGCTAAGACACCTGATGAAGTGATGACAAAAAAAAATACACATGAGTACTGATGATGAACATGTGGCGGCTGTCGAAAACTGCTGCTCTGCTCTGCTGTGTAAGTTGGACAATTAAAACTGATGTTGGCTATTTTTGTTGGGCCTTGAAATATTTATCATTTATTTATATTTATTATTTATTTATGTCTTTCTGAATTTAAGAATTTAAAACAAATTTTCGAACCCCCCGCTGATTAATAGAAATCTGGGGCCAAATTACCGCATTCGATATCGATCGAAATTTCCACTCAATTTGTATTGAAATTTCGATCGATAACGAATGCAGTACTTCGGCCCCTGTTTTTACATCCTGAACTAAACGAATTACTTTAGTAAATCAAATTTGATAAATAAAATTTAATTAATTTATGTGTCACAATAAAAAATAGTTGAATGATACGGTCAAGCGATTATTTGAATTTTTTTTATCTTGGGCCAGCACTCAGGGGATGACTTCTATATATGGAATGCATTGCGGCGGAACTGAAAACGAGGGGATAGTATTGAGTGGACAGATTAAGAAAGATGAGAAGATAGACAGTTGTTTTTGTAGCTTTTTCAACCTTTTACTTCGTCGGCTAATTTATGCTACAGGGCCGACGAAGGTGGGTGCTGTTACTCTGCTTTTTAGTACATGATCGTGTCAGTCGCTGCCAATTATGTTCAGTGATCAGTGACTATGCCTTCATCATTGAAACAGGCTGGCAACAACTACCACAACCACGCACTAATGCTGTTTAGAAGAATTCAACACAATATTTCATGACTCAGCGCGGGCTCGAACTCAGGACCCTCCGCTTCATAGTCTCGTGTTCTACTACTATCGACTGATCATGTCATGTCAATAATTAGTATAATTTTTGATGTGTTAACATCTATACACGCGCCTCTAGGGCAGTAAACTATCAGTTTCAATACATACGCAAGTGCAAGTGTAAGAGTTTGTTTGTTCGTTGCTTGGCAGTCGGTATTGAAAGTGATTATTGGGCGATTTTCATATAATTTTCCCACGCGATTTTCTCCGGAAATTCATAGCCGATTTTATTAATTTTTAGATTAAAACGCTAGTGCGGGTTTCGACGAAGAGTTTAGGCCAAAAATTAAGGCGATCCGATATCGGCGAGCGGAGATTTAAGTGTTTTAATTCGGAATATTAATTTGGAGTAATATTAAAAAAGTGTTTTATGTTGATCTTCGGTTTTGTCTTATGCATAGCAAAGAGAATAGTGACGTGGTTATACGTATAAAAATGAGATAGCAGGACAGCAACGTATGTAGCTTATGTACAAACATAACAATGTATGTATGTACATTTGTCTGTTGCTTTGCATTCTCTTTGTTTTTTGTGGGTTTAATATAAAATAAATAAAAAATACTTTATATTAACTCTACCTCCGGGTTTGTGGGTCTGTGTTCATTGAAATCGAACAGGTACCGTGTAACAAAAAGGTGTTAACACATCGCCCGTGAGTTCGAACACTCATTGATTTTTAATTTATGAAATTCTTTATTTGACACATTGTTGTCACAATACTATATAAATAAATTTCATTTATATATATATTTTTATTTAGTTATAATTTTTTCCTGCTCGAGACAAGTACTTATTGAATCTGCATAAGCCCAAAATATTCCAAATGTTTGGCTACTCAAAACTAATGAGTTTGTAAAATAAATAATTATGAATTTTGCAAAAAATAAGGCAAGTAGTCTTCTGTTAGGCTGAACAAATTGTGGACCTCTGGTTCAAAGTTGGTAAAGCTATTGAATTCAGTGGTTTCACACGCAACAATACAAGACTTTTAATTGCTGTTGAATTTTATTTTTCGCGTCTATTTTTCTCTTTTATTTATTTAAAACGTGTGGACAAATTGTGCATTAGATAGTTTTAAAAATAACTGCGAAAAAAACTGCCAACGTTTTTAAACACGCAAACGGATGACAGCAGAGAGGGGAGGAGGCCTTTAATTGTGCTAATTAGGTTAGTTGGAATTTTAATTGATTGTGCTATAAATATTGAGCATTTTTGAAATAAATAAATGCATTTATTTTAAAGTGCGACGAAGATACTCTCGCATTGGTTAATGTTTCACTTAGAGTCCCATATGTGAAAAATTTCATTTTGAATATTTCGCTATTCCTTTCAGTACCTTTTTCAGGACAAAAACTTAACTCGTAAATATTGATAACTATTTTCGTAATAATAATTTATCAATGTTTTATTCATTGAAGTGTGAGTATATCCAGCTGACGAACATATTGATAATAATAGTATATTTATTTCAATCCCTAATATGGTGTTCAGACATGCATTTTTAATTGAGTCAATATTCACTTTATTGCCATAACTATCTTTCTGTTCACATATACAAAATTTAGCCAATTAAATTACCATGTGACAATTAAAAGTAAAAAGTTCTTCCATATTCATAAGCACCTCAAGTTCAAATCTGGGACCTTTTTTCTTTGTTTTTTTTTTTAATTTTCTAATTAATAATTAATTTAATGTCAATAATTTAACTTGAACTTGACTCGACATATTTTGTTTAACAGATTTTTCACTTTTCCCACAATTTAGGTGCTAAGTCTCGACTAACTTTGTTCAGTGAGTTGTGTTTTGTTCACTAAACACACTTTTTGGTAGTGCTGCATTTATAATTTTACTCAATATTATAACAATTTCGTAGTTATTGAACAATAATTTGAAATTTTATATGGATAATTGAGCTCAATAGTGCAATTTATGGCAATAAGCGGAATTAGGGTGTATGTCTGAACACGGTATAACATTGAATATGTGATTATTATTAATGTAGAAGATTTCTAATTTTTGATAAAGTGAAATTCACTTCCGCTGCTTTTTTTTTTTGTACTGAACAATTCGAGCAACCAGGAAAAAATTAACATGTTTTTATATAAGTTTTCCTCAGAATATAAACTGCCAAGAAGTTGAAAGTACGTTAAATGAAAAGGTGATCTTTGTGTCTAAAATACACTTCGCTCGCCAGTTTTGTAGCCGTTGCAGCCACGAGTTACTTGTGACGTTAGACTGATATTTTGTTGACGTACTCGCATTTTGAAAACACATAAAAAAGCTCCATAAAATTTATCTGTATTAATGAGAAAATTTAGTATCGCTCTCCGCAGAGAATAATTCTTGGCCGTCCCACTCATTGCACTAGGTATAATTCACAGTTGCTTAAGTATGTGTTTAAATGAATATAATGCCAGCGGTTAGTGAAGTGCAATAGTGTGTGTGTGTGTATGTGTGTGTGCATTAGTGAGTACTAATTTTCTCAGTTAAATGAAATATAAGTGGGCTACAACAACATCTGTTTAATTTACAACAAGTGGGCAAATAGAAATAAAAACTCAAATGTGGGCCAGTGTGTAGGGCGGGGAGAGGCAGAGGCCAACAGCAACAGCAGTGTCAAGTTCATGATCAATATATGTACGAATATGTACACATACAGCAAATGCACTAACACATGCTCAAAAATGAATAAAAACTATGAATAAACAAAAATGTTTAAAGTGCATTTTGCCGCTGTGTGTCTCATCAGGGTTTGCAAAGTGTTAATGCATTTTAGTTATTTTTCCTGCCCTCTCCCCTTTTTTAATACTTTTGCTGAGTTCAGCCTTTTTCAAAAGACCTGCATCAATACGATTTACTGTTTTTTTCCCCAATATAATTGATAGTGTGAAATCATCAAAAATATTAATAGACAAAAGAATGTTTGATTTATAAACGCTTTTAGATAAAAACAAGTTTGCAGCACAAAGAAATTTACGTAACGCAATAATTTATTTAAAAAAAAAAAAAACCTTTAATCTCTCTATTTAGTTGTTGTTTAATTTTCTTTATTTATTTAGTTATTTTTTCTTTCTTTCTTCTCTGAGACATTTAATTTATTAGACTCTTAAATTATTAACAGCGTTTGTCCTTTAAATCTGGACGGTTTTAGTCTGTGGCCAACAATTTTTGTGTTTTAGTCTCATTATGGTTTTCATTATTAGCCTTTTGGCAATGCCATTATGGTATTTTAGATTTGTTTTCTAACTTGTTTTTCTTTAAAATTTTGTAAACACAGTCAAAGGCATCGAATGTCAATTGCATTTATATCCCGCAATAAAAGAAAATGGTTAAGTTTTATGATCTATGGAATATTTTGCAGTCTTACAGTTTTTTAATTATTAATTTTTTTTTAAGTGGGACCAGCATTCACGGAATGGCCCCCTCATATGCAATATATACATTTTTTTTAATTTGGATCACCACTTAGGAGATAACCCCTAACATGTGTGGTGCATTGAGCCTGCACTACTTGGCTGATAAAGGAAGACGAACAGATAGAGAATTTTTTTTAAATGTAGGGGGAATATCTAAGCAGGCCAGAACTGTAACGGGTGTCTTTTTAACCACCTTACTAGTCTCATTACCAATAGATAGACCTGTCAAGGAAAAATACCCGCCACAATATCGGCATGTACTCAAGGTTTTTTTTTTTTTTTATCTTTGACCAGCACTCAGGGGATCACCTCTATATATGTAATGCATTACGCCGGAACTGAAAACGAGGGGATAGTATTGAGGGGACAGATTAGGAAAGATGAGAAGATAGACAGTTGTTTTTATAGCTATTTCAACCTTTTACTTCGCCGGCTAATTTTTGCTACAGGGCCGACAAAGGTGGGTGCTGTTACTCTGCTTTTAGTACATGATAGAGTCAGTCGCTGCCAATTATGTTCAGTGACCAGTGACTATGCCTTCATCATTGAAACAGGCTGGCAACAACTAACACAACCACGCACTAATGCTGATCAGAAGAATTCAACACAATATTTCAGGACTCAGCACGGGCTCGAACTCACGACCCTCCGCTTCATAGTCTCGTGTTCTACTACTTCAGCCAACAGCACCCACTCACAGGTTTTAGTGATTTCTCGAAGTCAATCGGTAATTGTCGGCTCTCTCATCAGAAGTTGTTACAGTTAATCGTCCGTCTTATGTATTTCGCAGTCAAATTTTTAAATACTATGAAAACAAATAAAATTATTCTTTATTCTATGACAATTCGTCGTAGTAGCAAATTCGACTTCGACATACATAATACGGATGAATGTCTGCCTATTGTATCACATATTTTTTAGGATTTTCTATATATTAAGAGTGGTAAAGAGACAGAAAGGAATCGTTTTGCTTATTAGCAATAAATCGGTTTTTTCTACTGTTTGGCATTCCTATTCAGCAAATTCATCTGGCATCATTTTGCACCAGCACAGTGATTCATAATTGTGGAAATTCAATTTGAAAAGAATGATACTATGGTCATATTTGCGTTTTTAATTGAAACAATATTCCGTTAATTGACAATATCTGGAAAATAATTATTGACAACTGAAAAATAATTATTGTTTAATTTTTTTTCTGTGAAACTTTTGTTGTTTTTTATCATAAATATTCATATCAATATTCATGGCTCAGCGCGGGGTTGAACTCAAGACCCTCCGCTTCATAGTCTCGCGTTCTACTACTTTCGGCAACAGCAAGTAAGTCGATTAGTCAAATTTCAATCAAGTGTGTTCAATAAGTACTTCTGATGTAAAAGCTTGTTAATTTAGTATTTTTCTTTTCACTGAACACAATTCTAACCAAGAATGATAAAATAAAGATTACGCCTTGCGCATGATTTACCGTTTGATGACGTATTTGTTCCCTCGAAGAGATTGCCAAATGTTTATCATATGCAAAACTAATACTTTCTCGTACGAAATTAATATTTTATGCTATATTTGGCAACTCTTCACACAATTTACTCAGAGAGATTTCCAATAAGCAAATTAAATCGGAAAGTGCAAGTTTTGTGTTATATTTTACAATAAATTGTGTTATATGTTAATTTTTGTAATATTAAAATAATTACTAAATAACTTAAAGTGTAAAAAACTTATTAAAACTTGATTTTTAAAGCTCATAAACTGTAAACAAAAAACCTAAATTAAAGAAAAAGAGAACAAATAGAGCAAGCATGAAATGTGCAGTGGGCAATTGGAAACAAAGTAACAGCAAAAAAACAAGTGAGAAATAATTGTGTTAAAATGTGATATTGTTATCAAATTTTTGTTTGTTTTCAAAACGCTGTGTCATTTTATAGTTTTCCAAGAGATGAAGCTCAAAGTAAGTTATGGCTGATATTTTGCAAGGAAAAACATTTGTTTTGAATGGGGAAAAAAGAAAAATAATTAGCACTTGGGTTCAATATTTATATAAAATAACTATAAATGCACAATTTCAAATAAAAAAAAGTGGAAAGTAAAATAATTTTTTGAAATTGTTTATTATCAAACAAATTTAATTTGAAAAATCGCAATTTGCCCCACTGTCCTGTTTTTACAATAACATAATAGTTTTCCAACTGAATTTCATTAGCCAATCAGAACACATGTTGAGTGACGTCAGAGTTCCATCATGCGCAGAAAAGTATTTTTATTTCAGCTTGTTGGCGTAATCTTTATTTTATCATTCTTGATTCTAACAGTGTTGCATTATAAATTTTACTCATTATTAAAACAATTATCTCTTAATTGCCAATAAGTTAATTGTAATTTTTATATGAAAATTTAGTCTTAAAAATTATCTTAATTGTTATAATTTGAATATGGCTGCTTATATGAACACCATATAAATCTGTTCACAAAATTCATAGAGCACTTCACCCATTCCTGGGGACAACATTCAATCTGTACAAGAGCAATTTTTGTTATTTTTTGTCTTCGTGATGTACATTAGATCGTCTGTCATATACTAGCCATCTTGTCCTAATCAAACTTGGAACTCGCAATAGCCGAAGGACTATATTGAATGTCTCGTTTATATTAAATTTAATTAATTAATGGTGACATCTGTTCTGAATTCCTGATTGATAACATCTCATTTACTGATCCTCATCGTTCATCTCGACACTTTGAATTGCTGTCAATTAAATTGCTCAAATACTGATCCATTTAGAAGGTTGTGCTGCAGTCAATTTAACAAATAATTTTACAGATTTTTCTTTAAATGCAAATGTTATCAGACGTAAAATTATCGTATTAAATTGAATTAAGATTCATAGGCTAATTGTTCGAAATTTCTTTTTAAATCTCAGAAAGACATGATAAATATTCTAAGGCACAAAGGAAAGTCAACATCAGTTTTTGTTATTCAACTTACACAGCAGAGCAGAACAGCTGTTTTCGAAAGACGCAACCCTTTCATCATCAGTGCTCATGTGTATTGTGTTTGTCACCACTTATTAGGTGGCTTAGTTGAATGTGATAACAGTTCCTATTTACACAAATTTTATTGTGAAAAAGAATACGAGAACTGTATCAACCTGATGTTAACATGTTATTGTTATAATACCCGTATTACCGTTTGATTATTTTTCTTCATGTCCCATTTTTCTGAATTTTTTGTTCCATCATACCTAAGCCAAACTTTTTTGGTTTGAATTTTATACTTAAGTACATGTGAACGTTTTTCCAATATTTTTATTATTGGTACCTCAAGCCATAGCTGAAATTTGTATGTAGTAAAAATTTTAACGAACATTAAATTGAGATTTAAAAACAAATTTCGAACAATTAGCCTATGAATCTTAATTCAATTTAATATAACAATATAAATGTTCGATAAAATTCTTACTACGTAAAATTATCGTATTGTTTAAAAAAATCAATCATTTCTTTTTACTATATGATATTATATTGTTTAACAGTCTGTAAGGATATGATATTCCACAGACAAAATTGTAAATAATTAATATGAGAAAATATTAGCATTTAAAGCAACGACAAGCTAAATTATTTATATCCAATCCATTTAATTATTTAGTGCCGTCTGCACTTGGACGGCATCATGGCTCATGATTTCCTACGAAATAATAAAGCAGCTGCCCTTTCCAGTGGATGGCGAGGACTATCGAGTTAAGCAGATTGAATTTGTTTTTCACAAAAATTTATCAGTAAAACACCAACAACAATAGTTTGTAAAATTAAGAAAAAAAACTGTCTATTTTCTCATCTTTACTAATCTGTCCCCTCAATACTACCCCTTCGTTTGCAGTTCCGGCGCAATGCATTGCATATATAGGGGTCATCCCCTGAGTACTGGTCCAAGATAAAAAAAAAATTAAAAATAAAAATTATTTTTTATTTATTTTTATTTTAATAAATGAACGTGATTACATTCTATTTATTATTTTTGAGAGTGGAATATTAACAATATATTTCATAGTCATTAAACCAGCAGAACGGATCAGTACTGATTTCGAGGCCGCTACGCCATCGCATCAGCGTTCTTTGTTCAATTTTTCCACTGTTTCAAGTGGTGCAAAAAAAAAATAATAATAATAATTTGCAGTTTCGCAGATTTGAACCTATAGCCTGTTGGGAAAATTAACATCCTGTAACACAATTTACATAAATAAAGGTTCACTATTAAAATAGAAATTCATACATTAATTTAATAATAAAAAAATTGGCAACTTTATTTCCCATAGTGGCCTACTCGATCGTTTGACTTAACACCTATGGATTACTTTTTATGGGACCATGTTAAGTCCGGGGCTTATGTAGACAGACTACAAATTACTAAGCCATGATTAACGACTTACGGCCAGATTTACTGGAAAAAGTTAAGTTACAGCTTGGAATGATCGAAGAGACCATGTAACTACTCGTAGCCATGGCAGACATATGCCGGGAATCGTATTTAAAAAATAAATGAAATTACCCACTAGATTATAATAAATTCTGTCTGGTATTAACCTTTTAACGTGTTTTTTAAAGGCTGTTAAAAACACACTCTGTACATAATTTTTCTAAATATCAGTCAGCCTGCCAAAGTTGTGGTGAAAAAGTTGAATAAATTTGCCATAAATATTTAAATTTCTTTACTCAAGAAATCGTTAATGTTTTGCACATGTGTTTCAATAACAAAAAAACTGTTGGGTTTCTCTATTCTGCCGATTCATTTGCCTCATTTCGTTTCTCATATTTCAATTTGCATTTTCCATATTAGATTTTACTAATAATGTGATTAGTTTAGTATTTATATTTTTGGTCAGTCAAAAGAATCATTTTAGCATGCTATTGATGGACAACAGCCAGCAAGTTAATTGAAAATTTTAATTTAGTTGGCCAGCAAAGAAATAAACGTAAAGGACTTCTTCACGATACAAAGTTTAAGGCCTCAAATATGGCCCAGTAAGGAAATATGAATAATATAAAAATATATTAATAAATATAAACAATTTGGTAGGCATACAAAAGCATGAAAAATAATATCCATGGTTGGAAACTCGCTTCCTTCCTCTACTCAAGGATAGATCCTAATATAAATATATTAATTACAATTTATAAAAAATTGCTTGCATATCAAGTAAATAAAAAAATTCAACAATAATTTATTTGGGAGTACATTTTTCGGATCTTCTATTAAACACATTCACGACAGCCGGCTACCGCCTACACGACTGCAGAAATAGAATACATGTGTTTATATCCGCTACACAGCAGGTTGCTGTCCGTGCTATATTTCCCATATAAACACAAGTATTCTATTTCTGTAGTCGTGTAGTCGGTAGCCTGCTGTCGTGAATGTGTTTAAGGCATTACGTATTAAACACATTCAAGGGAGCAGGCTACCGACTACACGGCTGCAGAAATAGAATACATGTGTTTATATCCGCTATACAGCAGGTTGCTGTCCGTGCTATTTTCCCCATACAAACACAAGTATTCTATTTCTGTTGTCGTGTAGTCGGTAGCCTGCTGTCGTGAATGTATTTAAGGCGTTAGGCATTAAACACATTCACGACAGCCGGCCACCGACTACACGACTGCAGAAATGGAATACATGTATTTATATCCGCTGCACAGCAGGTTGCTGTCCGTGCTATATTTCCCATATAAACACAAGTATTCTATTTCTGTAGTCGGTAGCCTGCTGTCGGGAATGTGTTTAAGGCATTACGTATTAAACACATTCAAGGTAGCAGGCTATCGACTACACGACTGCAGAAATAGAATACATGTGTTTATATCCGCTGCACAGCAGGTTGCTGTCCGTGCTATATTTCCCATATAAACACAAGTATTCTATTTCTGTAGTCGTGTACTCGGTAGCCTGCTGTCGTGAATGTATTTAAGGCATTAGGCATTAAACACATTCACGACAGCCGGCTACCGACTACACGACTGCAGAAATAGAATACATGTGTTTATATCCGCTGCACAGCAGGTTGCTGTCCGTGCTATTTTTCACATATAAACACAAATATCCTATTTCTGTTGTCGTGTAGTCGGTAGCCTGCTGTCGTAAATGTGTTTAAGGCATTACGTATTAAACACATTCAAGACAGCAGGATACCGACTACACGACTGCAGAAATAAAATACATGTGTTTATATCTGCTACACAGTAGGTTGCTGTCCGTGCTATTTCCCCCATATAAACACAAGTATTCTATTTCTGTAGTCGTGTAGTCGGTAGCCTGCAGTCGTGAATGTATTTAAGGCATTAGGCATTAAACACATTCACGACAGCCGGCTACCGACTACACAACTACAGAAATGCAATACATGTGTTTATGTGGGAAACGTAGCAAGGACAACAACCCGTAGTGTAGTCGCGAAAATAATCATTCCCATATAAACACATGCACTCTATTTCTGTAGTCCTGTAGTCGGTAGCCGGCTGTCGTGAATGTATTTAATGCATTATAGGCCTTGTGGGGATGAGACTTTCTGCCATTCCCCCCTACTGCTTTACCGCTAGCGCAAATATATTTGGAAATGGTCGTATAAGGAAACTATCCTACAACCCACCCACCTGAAGTTGATGGTTGATAACGACTCTTTAAGCTATGGAAATGATTTTGACGTTCGTTGGCTATAACTGCGGCCGCAACAGCATTCGCCACATGTTGTTGTACCGTTGTGCTGGCAGCCGTTAAAGAACTGCTATCAAAATTATTTGTATTAATATTATTGTTATTACCATGATTATTAGTGTTGTTGTTGTTGTTGCTGCTGTTGCCACCACTGCTGCTGTTGTTGTTATTTGTTGCATTCGCGTTGTTGCTGTTGCCATTATTATTGTTGCTATTGTTATTATTGCTGCAGGCTAAATTGGCTACATTTTCTGTCACATTCGCTGCGTCATTGTTGTTGTGGAAATTGCGCTGGTAGTGGGCATTTTCATTGTAGAGTCGTTGGTAGCAGGACAGCGATGGTATGGACCAGGAATTGTTGGTTTTGTAGTGGAAATTTCCCGAGCCAAAAATCGAATGGGGATTTGTTGCTACGGAGGCAGCTGCTGCAGCAGCTGAGGCGCTTACGGCCGCTAATAGTTGCTGGTGTTGTTGCTGCTGCTGCTGTTGCTGTTGTTGCTGGTGTTGCTGTTGCTGGTGTTGTTGCTGCTGCAGTTGCTGTTGTTGTTGGCTTGTGTTGTGGTGACTTTGTTGTAAATTTTGCTGATGTAAATGCTGCTGCTGTTGTTGTTGTTGTTGCTGCTGCTGTTGCTGCTGATGATGATGATGGCTACTGTGTTGTTGATTATGTTGCTGTTGCTGACTGCTGTGATGCTGCTGCTGTTGCTGTTGATGATGATTTTGCTGCTGTTGCTGTAAATGCTGTTGTTGTTGCTGATGTTGTTGCATATTTAGCCACTGATTAGTGCTGCTGCTATTACCATTCCCTGCCTGTAACATTCCGTGACCAGCACCACCTCCGCTGCCACCGTTCCTTGACGATTTGGAGGAATCATTACTGCTGACGCTGCTGCGTGTGCTATCGCCCGAGGAAGTAATTCTGCCAGTAATGCTGCTATCATTACCGCTGTCACTGTTACTATTGACCAGAGTGTTGCCAGAGGCCACCGCTGTCTGGGCATTTAGCTGCTGAAAATATTGATTGATAGCGGCCGTATTCGCATGGTCCTGGAAAAATCCAGTACAAGCACTGGTTTCCGAAGACATGTTGAGTGAAAGCACTTCTTGTCTTATCCGAAAGTAGAAATGGAAACTCGATTTCCAAAATACAATTTCTTTTTCAGTTAATTCCACTTGTTTATTTCACTTGTTTATTTCTTTTAATTTGTATCTTTTTATTTATTTAGGTGTTTAGAACTTTTAGCACTAAAAAATTACACTTGTTTAAAAGCCACAATTGCTGCAACAAGTTGTTTTTAATTTTCATTGTTTTAATAGATTTTCTTAGACTTTTACCTTTTTCTCTTGAAAGAAATCTTAGATTTTTATGATTCTGTTACAGTTTGTCTTAATTTTCATGTGTGTTTTGTTTTCGTTCTTCAGGAATTAAGAATTTCACTACAGACTTTGAAAAAACCAAAATTAGAAAACATATAGAAACCATCTTTTTTTTTAAAATAAGATAAAAGTTTCTTTCTCTATTTTTCTCAACATGATTGTGTTAAATGTGAGTTGTGAATTTTTATGGTTTTATTTATCTTAAACTTTTGATAAATTTTTAATTCTTGTATTAAATTTTTTGCATTAATATTTACTAAAAAGTCATTAAAAAATAATTGACAAAAGGAACTGATATGTGACCAAAAATTGTCTTTGCACTACAATTAAATACAATTCCTTCCGTTGTCATGTTGAAACTTGCTTATCTTTTAATAATACTGGGTTTTGTTATGCTACAAAAAAATAAAGAACGCAATAATCGAATTAAATTTTCTTTCCAACGGCAATTAACTGCGATTTGCTGCTGCCAAACATATACGGCCTAATTCACACAAAAAAAAATTATGCTTGCAATCTTCTTAGTTGACAAATTTCTATACAAAATTTTTCTTATACGCAGCTTAGAAACTTAAAATATTTTTCCCTGAATTACATCTTAACTTTTTTACAGTTTGCCTATGGTCCTTCGAGCCTAATTTGGGGTTCTAATTTCCTAACATGTCATCATTTATGCCAGACCAATATTTTTATATATAAAAGGAAATGTTTAAAATAATGTCTATCGCAATACAAAAGCATAGCGATCGCATTCGTAATTTTTTTTTTAATTTCCAAAATACTCCAGTGTTTGGGGCTGCGACCACTCTTGAGTTTATTTATTTATTCATATCAGTAATATACAGCTTTTTAACAGCTAAAAATAATAGTTTATGGCAGCAACTAATGAAAGAACCTATTTAGAAAATACAGTTTGAAAGAAATTAGGTGCCTTCAAAATGCAACTCTGTAACGAGTCGCTTATGGTAGTGAAACCCAAATTATATAACACGAATAACTAAAAGTAACGTTTTATAATCCGATAGTAATTTACTTACAGTCCCTAAAATAGTTCCTTTTAAACGAATCGGATATCATTTTTCCTTATGCCCCACCAATTTTGGTCACTTAACAAACCGGTTTCAGAAAAATATCATATTTACTTCTTCATTAAAGTCTAGTTGTGTATGTGTTTGCCTCATTTTACTGGTAGGGCTTATTATTTCTTTTCTTCTCTCCCTCTCTCTTTCTCTCTCTCTCACTGTCCCTCTACCTACTTCCGGCTCTCTATGCCTCTCTTTTAGTCTCTCTCTCTCTTTGGAATGCCTTTTTATGCCTATCATTATGGACACAAATTTGATTTTGTTATAAAATGTTAATCGAATAACGAATAAACCAATTGGTTACCCTACTAAATAGTTATTTCGAAATTTCTAATTCTTTTTCCATAGAAATTAGAACAACTCATTTGAAAAAAATTTCAAGTGGCCTTTAGCATGTGTTTTCAGCCAAGACACAATTCACATGATGATATTAAATTTCTATTTTTTTTTTAATTAGGACCAGCGCAATGCATTGTACCGGAACTGAAAAGTAGGGGATAGTATTGAGGAGGCAGATGAGGAAAGTTGAGAAGATAGGCCTCTTGCATTTAAAACATAATTTTTATTTTTTCTTTTTAATCTTACAGAGTTGACTTTTATTCGAATAATTGGTAGATATTCTTCAAAATTAGAAAAAGAATAAAATGTAACAAAAACAAATATGAATGCAAAGAGAAATATAAAAATACTAATTAAATCATCATGTGAATTTAATGCTAGTTTTTAAACTACAGAACTACTCTGTACTAAAGTAGGGTGTCTCGTATTATTTATCTCACTGAGTAAATTAATATTTCATGCATTTATTAATGGCCGAATTTATATTTATTTAAAATCATTTTTATTAATACGACAGTAAATCAATATTCTTATGCAGTTTCATTTAAATTCTTGTTTCCATTATTTTAAGAGAACAAACATTTCGAATCAATTTATTACAAACTTCTGCTAACGAGATTTATAAATTTTATATAATATTTTTTTATAAATTCTATATAAAATATTTTTGATTTTAATTTTTGTTTTAAGAGCTAGAACAAATTCCGCCGGATATTTAACTCTTTCGTATAAAAATTACTTAAAAAAATTACCCTAGAATTCGTTTGATCACAAAAAAAAGAACCATTCCATTCATTCTCCTGCTGCTCAATTAATTGTTATTTTATTTGCTTTTATTAAAAAACAAAAGTCGTCATTAAACTGATAAAGTTTAAAAAACACTTTTTTATACAATTTGTTTTATACATTTTTTTTGCTTTCTTATAAATTTTCATTAAATGGTCACGTTGCAAATAATACCTTTTCTTGCTAAAAAAAAAGCAAAAAAAATAATGTGAGTATTTCGTAGCTGTTGTGCTGCGCTGCCGGTGTGAAACTGTTTATATGAAATGACTTGTCTAATATTAATGCAAATAATATAAAGAAACAATTTATATAGATATAATTTTTGTTTTCTTATTGGGTGTACAACTTTGCTGTTGCTGTTTTATTTTAGACTTCAGTGATATAGTAAATGAAGATAAAAGTAAAATTATAAAGATCTCAAACACTCTTAACATATGAAAGGGAATAGTTACAGATCGGTTGTAATTTAAAGTTATATTATTTTTGATAAATTTTCCATGTATTTGGCTGCCTAATGCTGATTTCTTTTCTGGAAAATAATGCAACATTTTTTACACTTTTTAATGAAAAACTGCACCATCATGCCATTTCGAAATAGTAAATCTATTACAAATTAATCTACCATTGCTGAGGCAAATATATTATTGTTTTCAAAATCCGCTTAAATGCGAATTTTCGGATTAGAATTGAAAAAATGTTACATGTTTTCTAGAAAAGAAAACGTCATAAATCTCCTTTTATTGTCCATAATATAGGCATTTTGCAACAGTTGCTCTCACTTGTGACCACAATTTTTTTATTTTTTATTTTTTTTGCAAGTGATAAAATTTTAATAATTTCCATGGTTGCGTGTCATTGGGTGTAAATTTTCACCAATAACTGTTTTTGAAATATGGCCTAATTTTACTGTTTACAAAAAAAAAAAAAAAGAAAAAAATAGCCTGGCCTCATGGCGAGCAAACCGCTAGTAAAATAATTTATTTTCCCCTAAAACAGGAAATAGCCCCCCAAATAAACACTTAAAATGCCTGGCTGTATGTGATTTAAATAATTAGCTGCAGTTGCTCAGATATTGAAGACCCAACAAATAAAATTAGAAAAAAATTTATCTAATACACTATTTGCAATTAAATACTTATACTCGTTTATAAACACGACAAAGCAAAGTTGTACCTCTAATATGAAGAATTAAAAACAAATTCAGTTGTTTAGAATATTTTTCTGTTAATATTTTTGAGTGACAGAACAAAAATTTTGTTTTTTTTTCATAACAAGGAAGTGTAAGATTTTTTTTCAATTCGCTTTGAATTATAAATTTGGGTTAAATAATTAATTAAATTAATATTGAATGGTAACAATTATTTTATATGGGTGTTAAGTTCCATAACTTAGGCCGCTTTAATGATGACTTCAAATAAAATGTTGCACTTTTAAGAAAAAAAATTTTTGTTTTTTTTTTATTTCTGCTTGTTTTCAAGGTTGAGCTTTCTTTATCATTGTATTAGTATGTATTATTATTATTTTGCTTTTTATATAATTAATAAACATTAAATATGAATTTTTTTTATTTTTATTTTTTAACTGCGTATAATATTTTTATTTCACTTGACAGGCAAAATTCACTTAAACTGATTTATTTATTTTATTTAATTTTTTTTTATTAAGCTATTTTTTAGCTTCTTCTTTTGTTGTTATTTAATTTAATTAATTTAAGCATAAATTATTTTTCACTAGGTTTCTTCATCATTCTCACAAAATGCAAACACTATATCTAAACTTGTATGCAAATTTTCAATTCGAATGCGTTACTTTAACATTTTCTATTTTTTTTTTTTTTTGTCTCAAAAAATCTTTATGCGCTCTGTTATCAAACGTGTGCAGTTCCCGTAGCAAATATTCTCCGGTCCGTTTAAAGCGTAGCGATCAAATGCTAAAGACCGGTATAAGTAAATGTCGTATCAGTTGTGAATAATTGTCAGTGTGCAATGTACAGCAAAACGTGAGCAATTCTATTTTTTTTTTCTCCCTTTTTTTCCAGTAGCCTCAAATAACAACAATAATTATTAGCAATAGTAGCTGCAGCAACAGCAGCAGCAACAGCAACAGCAACAGCACTAACCATATCAACAGCAACACTCGCAAAAGGGTAAAGAATTGAGTTATAATTGGCTGTTAAGTTGTTCGTCTCTTGGCAGAACTTTTTTTCTGCTGGCGTTGCTGTTAAGAGTACTTGTGGCACTGCCGCTGCGCTGTTAGTTTTGTACGAGCATGGAAATGTTTTCATTAAAAAATTATTGTTGTTTTTTTTTTCTTTTATATTGAAAAATTAGAAAAATCTATATAAAAATACTCATGTTAACAATTTTACAAGATTATCTATACACATATATTTCCTAAGCTTTCATTTAATGGTCTAGGACGGATTTTTTTTTGTAATAAATTCAGTTAACGTGTTTCTTAAAATATTAGTTACACTTGTATGGATGTTTGTATGTGTGTGTGTATGTTTATAATAACCTAATTTTGGGGATCATATTTTGTAAGCAATAGGCCAAATATTGAGCACCGGGAAAGAAGCCGGAGCAAAATACTGAGAGCCCAAAGTCTTACTTCCTGCTGGACAAAAAAAAATTAGCAGAATTATTTTTTTAATTTAAATGAGAATTCATTCTGGTAGAAAATATTAGGTCTGTTCCAAGTAATTTCGGGCTAATGAGAGTAAAAAGAAAATTACTCTCTCGAAGTGCAAAATCTACCCAAATTTGCTGGAACGCAAAAAACCATAATTATATCTTTTGAAAAACTAGTGCTACTTACTTTTTAAATTAACTTTTATTTTAGTGGTCTTATACACTGAATAAGGCTCAACATCATGAAATGAAAGATTAGCATCACTGACAACAGCTGGTAAAATTAATAAGAAGTAAACTGAAATCAAGTATATACGGGTGTATACAGGCAGAGTCTTTTCTGGTGATAGACAAATATCTGATCGAGAACTCTTAAATTCTGCACTTTCTTCAAATCTTATATACAAATTTATATACAGCTCTCTCGATATTCTAAAATGCTTCCTGAATTCACCCTCTTTGTATTGAGACACCACATCTTCTACATATTTATTAATGCTGCGTCTTTTTCCTCTTCGAACGCTGCAAATACTTCAATAAAAATTTCATCCTCCCTATCAGATTCTTCAACAACTAAATGTAACATGTCTTCATCAGGCTCACTTCAATGTATCCATAAATTGTTCACTCGACTGAAAAAGAAGGGCAAATATGCGCAAATGTACTTACAACTTTAAGTTTTTTTGAAAAATCTTCCATTTTACTTTTAACCAGTTTTCAATTAACAACTTCTTTTGTAAATTTTCTTTTTACTTTTTATACCCTCCAAAAAAGAATTTGGAGGGTATATTCACTTTGTCATTCCGTTTGTAACGCATCGAAATATCCATCTCAGACCCCATAAAGTATAAATATTCTTGATCAGTGATGAAATCTAAGACGAACTGAGCATGTCCGTCCGTCCGTCTGTGGAAAACACGACTCAGTTCAAACGAAAGGAGCTAGACTCTTGAAATTTGCTATAAATATATTTTGAAGCTCAGAACAGGTTAAATTCGGAGATGGGCTAAATCGGGCAAGAGGGAAAAAAGTTCCCCTAAGAAGAACCAAACCAAGTCAGAAAAAACAACATAATTTTTAAAGTTTTTTGGTTATTTTGTTAAGCAAATGATATATTTTTATGTCAAATACGGTCCAACGCCTTAAATTTGGACCCATAAAATAAAAAAAATTATTTTTGGACCCCGCCCACTTTAGTGGGCGTTATATATGCAAAAAAAGTGTAAAAATTTAATAAATTGTTTTACTTAAGCCTACATTCCGTAAAAATACCATTTTTAAGCTTTAATGACGAAGCTGAGATGAAACCTGGTACTACTCTGCCCAATCCCCTCCTCCCCCTTCACCCCCTAAATGACACTGATAATAAAATTAATTTTTTATACAATTATCCTAAGCATTTATTTTTAAAGTTTTATGACTTCCAATTTCTGCCCTACCCCCTCCTCCCCCTTCACCCCCTAAATGACCCTACCAAAAAAAAATTAAAAAAATTTTAAATTTGTATACAATTATCCCAAGCAGTTATTATGACAGGCAGAGTTTTATGACTGCCTGCTTCTGCCCTACCCACTACCCCCTCCCTCATCCCTTTGCCCCCTAAATGAGCCTATAAAAAAAAAGAATCCATTTTATATATAATTATCCCAAGCATTTATATTTAGAGTTTTATGATTGCCTGTTTCTGCCCTACCCCTCCTCCCCTTTTGTCCCGTAAATGACCCTATCAAAACAACAATTAAAAATTTTATTTTATATATAATTATCCCAAGCATTTATTTTTAGAGTTTTATGCCAAAGGGTGAAATGAGTTCCCCACAGATGTTGCCAGAGCGACCCCGCGAAAATACAGTTTTAATACCCTCAAAAGAGAATTGGACCCCATAAAGTATATATATTATTGATCAGTGATGAGGTCCCATACGTTCGTCTGTGGAAAACATGTTATTGTCTATTTTTGAACCCCGCCCCCTATAGTGGGTGTTGATGTACGATATTACATAAAGGAACTCTGTTCCACCAAGTTAAACATTTTAAATTCACTTACTAAATATTTGGAGGGTATTTAAGATTCGACCCGGTCGAATATAACGTTTTTACTTGTTTATTTTCAAATGTGGTCAAAAAACAGCTGACAATATAATTCTTGCCCAAACTTACCCAAAGAAATAGTTCGGGCGACTTTGTACAGCAAATGAATAAAATTCATTTAACTCATTTGCACTCAAAATTGCACAAAAATTGTTATCTGGAACTTTGGGCAAGGTCGGGCTGTTACTGGCTGCATTTGGAACACAGCTGTTATATAGTGTTCAGGCATGCATTTTTAATGTTCTCAATATCAGAGATCTCAGAAATGTTCAACAAAATTTAATGTACACCTTTAATACAATATACACCTTGAGTACATTATAGACATTATCTTTCTTTCCTCGTGTACACCTTCTACTTGTGTATAACTATGAGGGTACTCGTATACATCTCGTGTATATAATTTTTTTTTAATTTGAAAATGGTGGGTATGCATAATATTTTCAGTGTTTGCTTTTGCTGCGCACACACACACATTAATTTTATGAAGTTACAAAACAAATACAATGTTATCATCTCCACAATGTTTTCAATGTATACACTTGAGGTATGATGCACAGTCCTGTACACTCAAGATTTATTTGTGTATTAAGTGAGGCATGCATACATTTTTCAATGTCATATTTTTCATTGTCGTTGATGTAAACTTGTATGTACAGAGGATAAAACATGTACACTATTTCGAACTCTGGTCAATATCTACTTTATTGCCATAATTATATTCCCGATCACATATACAAAATTTAAAAAAGTTAGCTAAAGTATTACAATTAAAAGTAAAAATTTTTCATATTCATGAGCAGCTCAAGTTCAAATCTGGGATCTTCTTTTTCGTTTGTTTTTTAATTTTGTAATTAATAATAAATTTAAAGTCAATTTAATTTCAACATGGCTCGACATATTTTGCTTATGGTTTTTTCACTTTCCCCATAATTTAGGTGCCAAGTATTGACTAACTGTGTTCAGTGTGTTGTGTGTTGTGTGTTGCTCACTAAACATACTTTCTAGCAGTACTGCATTTGTAATTTTACTCGGTTTTATAGCAATTAAGTGTTAATTGAGCAATCAATTAATTAACATTTTATATGGTGGATTGAGCTCGATAATGACATTAATTGCGATAAATTCAATTAATAGTCGACTAATTAATTTCATATATACTTTTTAATACAATGTAGTTAATTATCATAAGAAATATATTTATTTATCAATTTAAATATCAACATATTTGGCGAAATTCTGTTCTACACAATGAAAACAATGTACTCTTTCAGCTCGTATTATTAGTTAAAAGAGTGTGTTTTACGATGCTTTTTCTTAGTTTATTTGTACACATTTTATTTATTTTTTCTTAGTGAGGATTAAAGTTTAAAACTTACTTTTAATTTAATTAAATTCAATTAATATTTACAGCCTATTGTTCGCAACGTATTTTTAATATAGAAAGACCTGAGAAGTATTTCAAACATGAATGTAAATTTTATTTGTCAAACTTATTAATGAGATAAGAATTCCTTTACAGGATTTGTAAAGAAAAATTTACATGAGTACTGATGATATAAGTGTAGCGACTTTCTAAAACAGATGTTCTGCTCTGCTACATATATAAATTGAATAATTAAATTGGTGTTGAGAATCACTTGTACCTTGAAATATTTCCAAGAATTCCTTTATCGGACTCAAGTTCAAATCTACAATCTGCAAATGAATTTTTTAAGAATTTTTATTAAATTCAATTGGAATATTAAAATATTTTATAGCCATTAAACTAACAGAACGGCTCAAATACTCCACTCTTAATAAAAATAACTTGAATTTAATAAAAACTCATAAAAAAATAGCTTGTAGATTGTAGATTTGAACTTGGGACCCATAAAAGAATTCTTAGAAATATTTCAAGAAACAACCCTTCCAACATTTGGAAGTTTCTTTCATCGTGCATCGTCAAAGGCGTTACGTCTTTTACTCACTTCCAGACGTTAATTGAAAGATAGTTTGAATTTCACAATAACAATTTACATTGCAGTCGTCTTTTAATCATCCAGACGACGTTTGGAAGATACTTTGTTGCCGTTATGGATGTAATAAACAAAAACAACACTAGCACTTCTGAGAAAGTCGCAGTGACCGCGAAATAGAATTAAAAAAATTAAAAGAATGCAAAAAAGAAGTTTTCAACATCATCGAGATTAGTTTTCTGTGGTCGGTCAGTGGTAAAGTGTGACTTTGTTTTGTTATTGTTGTAGTTTTTACATAATTGTTAATTATTTGTTTTTCATTAATTTATAAACTTAATAAATTACATTTAATGAATACAACAACTTTTATTATGTTGAGGATAAAAATTCGACTTCCAGAAGTGACTTCTTGAAGTAAAGCAAAAGTGACTTCTTGATGTAACGCACAAGAGACTTCTTGAAGTTACTTCCGGGAGGTACAACATCTCAATACTGAAGACTTTTCTACGATGAGAAAATGGTATCGCAGAAGATGAGTTTCAACTTCTTAGCGTCACTTCTGAGTCACTTCCGCGATAGAAAATGTTGGCAAGGAAGTGATACTCAACATCAATTTAATTGTTCAATTTACACAGCAGATTCGAACATCTGTTTTAGAAAGTCGATACACTTGCATCATCAGTACTCATGTATATTTTTCTTTACTTAGCAGTTGGCTTCGTTAAATGTCGCAATACTTTTTTATTTATAAAAGTTCCTTTAGAAAATTTGAATCCGTTTGATGGATAATTATATAAAAATAAATATATTTTCTGATTTTTGTTTTTTTTTATTTACACTTAGTCCCATCTTTTCTTTTCTTAAATCTGAATTCCGAGACTTACGTTTATATAGAAAATTCAAGAGGCTGCATAAAACAATTTGGAATGAATAAATTTAAACGAAATATTGACTGTGTAACACAGTGATTGTACTTTGAGTCAGAGAAATGATTACAAGTGGCACACGCTTTTCAAAGAACAACGCGAAGATGTGAATGACGACGCTCGTCCTAGACACCCCAGCACATCAACTAGCGATGAAAATGTTGATAAAGTGAAGAAAATTGTTATGGAGAATCGTTGAATTACAATTTTTTTTCTTTCAGACCAGCCCTCAGGGGATGACCGCGGAACTAGTATTGAGAGGACAGATGAAAAAAGAGGAGAAGATAGAATATTTGTTCCAGGTATTTTAACCTCTACTGCGCAGGCCAAGTTTTTGCTACAGGGTCGATGAAGAAGAGCGCTCTTTCCTTGGTCTTTAGTACATGATAGTGTCAATCGCTGCCAGTAATTGTTCAGTGATCAGTACTATGCCTTCATCACTGAAACAGACTGACAAAAACTAACACAACCATGCACTAGTGCTGATCAGAAGAATTCGACACGACATTCATGAGTGAGCGCGGAGTCGAACTCTAGACAATCCGCTGCATAATCTCGCGCTACTTCAGCCAACTGCATCGTTTATAAATTGCTGAGGATGTCCGCATATCGGTTTGCTCAATAAGAATGCAATTGAATTAGGGGATAAATTACAGCATTCGATATAGAACGAAATTTCCTATACAATTTTAATACAAAATTCGATTGATATCGAATGCCATAATTTATCTTGAACTTTTATTGTTCTATTGGATTCCTAGTTTTATACATCACTTTGCCTTCAAAAAAATGTTCAAAATTTGCTTTGGTTTGGTATTCAAGCGGAGTTTTTCATTGGTATACAGAACATTTCTGCGAAAAAAATTAAAATAATGAAAATTTTAGGCAAAAATTTCTCTCAATATTGAAAAATAAAAAAAAATCTATGAGTGTTCGAACTCACGGGCGATGTGTTAACACCTTTTTGTTACACGGTACCTGTTCGATTTCTATGAACACAGACCCACAAACCCGGAGGTAGAGTTAATATAAAGTATTTTTTATTTATTTTATATTAAACCCACAAAAAACAAAGAGAATGCAAAGCAACAGACAAATTTACATACATACATTGTTATGTTTGTACATAAGCTACATACGTTGCTGTCTTGCTATCTCATTTTTATATATGTACGTATAACCACGTCACTATTATCTTTGCTATGCATAAGACAAAACCGAAGATCAACATAAAACACTTTTTTAATATTACTCCAAATTAATACTCCGAATTAAAACACTTAAATCTCCGCTCGCCAATATCGGATCGCCTTAATTTTTGGCCTAAACTCTTCGTCGAAACCCGCACTAGCGTTTTAATCCAAAAATTAATAAAATCGGCTATGAATTTCCAGAGAAAATCGCGTGGGAAAATTATATGAAAATCGCCCAATAATCACTTTCAATACCGACTGCCAAGCAACAACAACAAACAAACAAACTCTTACACTTACACTTGCAGAGGCGCGCGTATAGATGTTAACACATCAATAAAGTTCGTATTGCATAAAAATTTGCATATTCATATAATTTTTTGATCGTTTTTTTGTCATTTTTTTTTAGAAATATATTGAAAAAATTTTAAAACGAAAATTTTTTAAACAAATATTTGGTCTTGCCTCATTCTGCCTACTGTTCGACTAGTGCTTCACCGATTGCCGCTTACCTGAGTTTTCCTATTAAAACGTTTTCTATGCTTTTTTGAACTCAAAAAATTTTTTTTATTAAAATTTCTTTCTTTTTTTCTGCACAATAGAAATATTTAATTAACGCAATTAATAAGTCAAAAGGCATGTTATTAAGCTGCAATTATAAAATATTTAAGGCCAAGTGTCATTAGTCAATTTGAATAATTTATAATTAATAATAAACAAAGGAACTTTGTATGGCTGTGAACCATTTCAATTATTCAATTCAATCTGTGATTCGTAAGAGTCGAAGAAACAGCTTAGCACTATTTAATTAAATACACTTCTGAGAAATACACTTCTGAGAAACTACTACTCTTACTACTAACTAGTAATGCATTACGTAATGGGCTACACTACGAGAGTATACTTTTTAAGAATTAAGACATTCAAAATTATCCAAATCCAAAATCTGATATTCACAACTAGTAAAACACCTTCCAATATAACACGCGGTGTAGCCAATAACCATATTGTGGCCTAATTTTAAGTACCTAAAGCCGCCATTTTTCTAAACTAATGGCGATTTATTTTCTGGAAAATATGTAACATTTTGTCACTTTTTATTCTTAAGAACCACAATTAGGAGTAATTTTAAAATAAAACACATCTTCATAAGAGATGGTAGATCAATTTCCAATAAATTCACTACTTTCATAATGCTACCATTTACACATTGAAAAGTGCAAAAAATGTAGCATTCTTTTTTAGAAAAGAAAACAAGATAGATAAGATAACGTCAAACTCACTTGGTAGCATAAAAGCCTTGTAATATATCGAGTAAAATTAATTACAGGGAAATTAAGAACTGAGGCCAAATTACCGCATTCGATATCGATCGAAATTTCAATACAATTTAAATGGAAATTTCGATCAAAATCAAAATTTGTCCCCTGATCATAAACGTAATTTATATCTATATAAAATAAAAAAAACCCCTCACCCTGGCAGCTCTGCCGTCTGCATTCCGTCTGACGGTTACGAAGAATATTTAAGCAGATTCATTTCCCAAACTAATTTAATTTAATTGTATATTGTGCACACACTTGACGAACGAATCGGCGATTGGGGTGTGATAGCGACGAGGAAATTAAAACTCGTGTAAATTTTTATTGAATGGCGTTTGTTTGTAAAATTTATTTTAATATAATTATTACAACAGTGCACATGTATTTGTTTTTTTTTCTTCCAAGTATTAAGTAAATAAAAATAAATAACAAATAAAAAAAAGTGACGTCAACGTGTTGGTCTTAAGTAGCAGATACATTTGCTTAAGTGGCATAGAAAAACGTTGTTTATGCGAGCGTTAAATTGAAAATTGGTGCTCATTAGGAGAACATCGAGGAATATTTTGTAAAAATTAACGGAATTTAAGATCCTTGTTCCCGTGAACTACTGTGTATTGCTGTGGACGCTTCTAGCAACACACGTCATCAAACAGCTGCTGCTTTAAAGCTCTACAAATCCAAATGATTTTTTGATTTAAAAAAAGCTATGCATTCAACACTCGTAACTATTTTTCATGGTCTTTGTACTGGCAGAGTGATAGATTCCCACTTCTGCGAAAATAATTCCCCTTATTCTGTAACTGTTTGTCAAGGTCACTTCAAGACAATAAAAAAATATATCACATCCGTATTCTTCTTTTTTGTCAGCAATTAACAATTTCTAAGAGTCTCTTGTCATATCCGAAACCTTAGAGAATCGTTACAGCCTGCCCAAAGTACAAGGTGCGCCAAAAGCAATCACCCTATTGAAAGATGCTTATTTTTGCAAATGGCGGCCAATGCCAAATCTGTTTTGTCATTTGTGAACTAGACAGATATAGAATACAAGTGAACAAGCCATGGAGCGATACACTCCCCCCCCCCCCCCCCAGAACGCGCAATAATCGTGCCTATTCTTTTTTGCATAACAATTCGTCTGTGGATGACTTCTTTTGGATCGGATGAGTTCTTTTGGCCCACCTTGTTAATTGTTGTCACACAAGTAGTGGTTAAGTGAGCGATTTTTGATATTGTATTGACGTGACAAATTGACAAATAGTTACAGAATAAAGGGGAATGTCAATATATATCCCACTCAATTCTAAATATTCCCAGGGAAATAAGTTTCCCGGGGATTAACTTTTCCCGGGAATGGCTTCATTCTATTCTAAACAGTTTGGGAATAGAACAGCAAGAGAAAGAGAGAGAGAGAGAGAGAGAGAGAAATTCAAGCATTCCAAAACAGCTGTTTTGATTTAATTTGAAATGTAGACATCATTTTTCTAAAACTTAAAATTTCTTGTAAAAATAATGAAATAAATTTAGTGTTGCATTTCTAATGTCAGCAGCAGATCCACAAGGTGGTCAAGCATATTATCGGTCAATGGGAGTTCATCAGATCCCACCAAATAATTGTAAGAGTTATTTCCAAAATTTTTTTTTTAATATTTGCCCTCTCAATGATATCCAATAATACCCACTTCACTCTCATCGAAAAGATTCCCATTTTCCAGGTTCATTTAGAATAATGGAAATGGGAATAGAAAAACTCCCGGGAAATTTTATTTAGATAAGGGGAACAGTGAATAGGCAACAAACTCACAGAGAACAAATATCATATACAATTAAAAAGTCGTGAAATTTTCTTAAATGAAAACAACATGGAGTTAAACAGTACGTGGTGGTTTTAGCAGGCTGTCTCTAAAAGAAGGTCACATTAAATTTCAAAGGTTCCTTCTGTCCAATGAAATCAGTTGGAGAATATAAATGAATAAAAATGATAAAAATAATAAAACAGCTAAATCAACGTTCTACAAACACTCAGTCTCTGCTTTTCTATTCCTATCTGTCATTCAATTAGTTTATCAGTTTCAGTTGTGTTGCCGTGATTTCGAAATTAATTTCATAAATAGTGGTCAGCAATCACTTAGACCCCTTTTTAGGGAAGTCAAACAAATCGACGAACAACAAAAGTGTGTAGGATATTACAATAAGTCTTTCTCTCTTTTTTTTTGCACTCACCGTGATGGGAATAATTTCAAATGCAAATAATGGAAACTAAACAAGATGTAAAATACGAAACCATAATTTTCTTTTTATATTTTTTATTCCTACAAACAGACGAGTAAAAAAAAAAATAATGATGACAAAATGAACAAAAACATATAGAAAAAATATACACTAAAATGAAATTTTTATTAAAACAAAAAAAAACAAAAAATAGAAAAGAAAACCTGGATGGAATCAAACAAAAAGGTAGACACACTCAAAAACATTCAAGTTAAACTAACAAAAACACTCACACACACACACACATGCACATGCCTCAAATCTATCTATACATTTGCAAATATAGCTTTTGCACGTTGGCATCGCGCAAATAAAGTCACGCGGATCTCAGTATGACCCGAAGCCCACTGTCTACCAGCGTTCTAAGCACGTGTTGCTGCCACACTCAAATGACAATACCAACAACAGCAGCAGCAGCAGCAGCACAAAAGCATACACAAACATACTTTTACATGCACGTACTCACTGAATGAATTAGTTGTAAATAACGTTAGAGCTGTAAAATGTATGAATTTCACAAACAGTGTTACCATTTTAGCTTTTATTTAGGTAAATTTTCTACTTTTAATTTCAATTTGGCAAATACTTAGATATTTTTAAACTAAAACACAAACAATTTACATAATTTTTGTCTCGATCGAATAGATGATACCGTGCGGCAGGCAGTAAGCCAAGGAGTACATATTTCCCTGCTTTTTTTCACAAAAAAAAATTATTTCCAACTTGAATGAAATATGTAAATTTCAATTAGATTATCACATTCGGCTTCACTTTAATTTAGCTGGCGGACACCGGAAAATCACTTTAGCTGTTTATATAAAAGAAAAAGCTGAAATGTCGTTTATTTTTATCATTGAAACATTTTTAAATTGCTTTTAACAAAAAAATACGGGCATTCCTGCTACAAAAATCGGGTTTGTTGATTCGACGATTTGATTTGAATTTTAAAGGGAGTTTCAGTAATTTATTTGCTAAGAGGCAAGTGAATGACAGGAGTTCATGAAACTCAGTCAAATGTGTTATCATTTATTTTTTTTTTAATATTCAGAATTGGGTTGAAGTCATGATATGCTGTAAGAGCCAATGAAATTGTGACATTCTAAAACGGCTACAAACCAAGCAAATGTTTCATCAATAGCTTAAAAAAAAATTAAAATTTAATAAAATAAAGTAATAACCTACACTCGCATTAAGAAGCCCACAACATTTGCAGGACTATAGTTTTTAAAGCTCTGGTCACGCTGAAACGTAAATTTTTCACACACAAGCCAGAACACAAATGGTTGATTGAATGCTGTGTGGCTTGTTAAGCGGATGAATAGGTTTTTTTTTATATGGTTGGCTAATAATACCAATACAAATATATTTTCATTTGATATCACACACACACCCACACTCATGCACATCCATATTCCCAGCAAACGCATAGGTTTCATTTAAATAAATAAAACGCACTTAACTGTCAAACTTTTTATGTTATGCTATTGAACGTCATTAAATGCATTGTTCGGTGGTAGTAAGAGTTTTTTTAAAACTATGCAATTTCCAAAGTTGTGCAAAACGTATGTCAGTGTTATTAATTGAGCAAGAATGTACACACTTCTCGAACATTTCATATTCATAATGTGTTTATTAATCTCTAAATATCTATTTACTATCACCTGATTAGACAACAGAGTAACGATACTGTCCATCTAATTGCAGCTCCCACTTCCACTAAAAAAGTAATTTTGGAAATTCTAATGCGATGGGAGTAAAAAGGGTAAAATAGATAGATATACACGAAACTACAAAAGCGAAAGAATACTGCTTAAAACAAACTGACAAGTTTTTTGATTCTTTTATTGATATATACACTTTTAGGGATTAAAAAAAGTGGGTTAAACGGAATTATATAAAATAAGGAAAAAACTTTTCCGCACGTTATATTCTTCTTAATAGAATATATAATATATTTTTGGCTCTATTTGAAAAGGTAAACTTTGGAAAAAAAACTTTTTAAAAAAGTACTTTTTGGAAATCTAATTTTTTAAAAAGTACATTTTGGAAAACTACTTTTTGAAAAAGTACTTTTTGGAAAACTACTTTTTGGAAAGCTACTTTTGAAAAAGAACTTTTTGGAAAACTCCTTTTGGAAAGCTACTTTTTGAAAAGTACTATACTTCTTAATAGAATATATAATATTTTTTTGGCTCTATTTGAAAAGGTAAACTTTGGAAAAAATACTTTTTAAAAAAGTACTTTTTGAAAAAGTATCTACTTTTTGGAAAAGTACTTTTTGAAAAAGTATTTTTTGCAAAAGTACATTTTGGAAATCTAATTTTTTAAAAGGTACACTTTGGAAAACTACTTTTTGAAAAAGTACTTTTTGGATAGCTACTTTTTGAAAAAGTTCATTTTGGAAATGTTCATTTTGGAAAACCACTTTTTGAAAAAGTACATTTTGGAAAACTACTTTTTGCAAAGCTACTTTTGAAAGAGAACTTTTTGGAAAACTCCTTTCGGAAAGCTACTTTTTGAAAAGTACTATACTTCTTAATAGAATATATAATATTTTTTTGGCTCTATTTGAAAAGGTAAACTTTGGAAAAAATACTTTTTAAAAAAGTAATTTTTGAAAAAGTACTTCTTTAGAAAGTACTTTTTGAAAAGGCACTCTTTGAAAAAGTACTTTTTGAAAAGGTACTCTTTGATAAAGTATTTTTTGAAAAGGTACTTTTTGAAAAAGTACTTTTTGGAAAGTACTATTCTTCTTAATAGAATATATTCTATTAAGAAGAATACTTTTTGAAAAGGTACTTTTTGAAAAGGTACTTTTTAAAAAAGTACTTTTTGCAAAACTACTTTTTGAAATAGAATCATTGCTATTAAAGTGATACTTTTAAGATTAATTTGGTATCTTTTGAATACATACGAGTAGTTTTCGGAAATACCGCTTTTCGACATATGAATTCCTTTTAAAATGCTTTTGGAGTCAGCATTTTGTAGAAATGACATTTTTTTTAGAAATTTTCATAACTGAAAACATGACTCTTGAAAATGTACTGGTATATGAAAACTTTTGGAGAAGGTACTTATTATAATGGTAATATATAAGAAAACGCTTTTTCATAAAGAGTACTTTTTATTTATTTAAAAAGGTGCTTTTTGCAAAATGTACTTTTTTAAGAAAAGTATTTAAGCAGATTTTTTTAGTTTCTTTCGAAAAACTTATTTAATTAAAAAGGTGTTTTTTGAAAATGGTACTTTTTAAGAAAAGTACCTTTTTTAAATTATTTATCAAAATTATATGATAGAGTAAATATGTAAAAGTCATAGAACAACTAGTCTTTTCGGGAACTCAGAACGAAAAAGTTCCTTATCGCGATAGCACAATTTTGCCATATTGCTATCTATATAACTATTAATTTTGATTGTTTTAAATAAAAAATTAAAAAAAAAACATATATGTATGTATCTCAAAAATATTTGTATGGCCCTATTAAAGATATTTTACTTGTTTTAAGTCGTCAATTTGTCCCTAAACAAAAAAATCTCAAAATTCATTCCTGAATTGCAGTACAAATGCGTACTGAGGCGTATACTTTATGCACAATTTAAATAAATTCTATGTTACGTATGCTCAGCGGTGAACTTATCATATGAGGTACTCTTATGAGCAGTTTTGGCCAAAATATATACAGAATGGACCAAAGGTCACCCACCATGTGGCTTAAAGATTTAATAACTTATTCGTTTAAATATAATTTTTCTCTCATTATATAAACACATACAAAATAAATAAGAGAGAGATTCACTTCTGAACAAGCAGCAATAATAATAGAATTTAATTTAAGCAAATAATTTTGAAATTAATTTGCCAGAAAACATAAAATATTAATTTTAATTTAATATCTAGGGCAATTTAAGCTTAAACAGAAGATGTTAATTATTTTCGGAAAAACAGATCCGAATTAAATAATGAGTTCATATTTTAAAATGAACTGCAATAAGAGAATGACATTGAAACAAGAGTGCACCCAAGACATTGTGAGCTTCAATATTTTTATAAGGACTAAATAAGATATTAAGAAGCACAGAGAGGGCAGTTTGATCATATATATGAAAATTAATATTATGGAAAACATTTTCTCACGCATTTTCATTTCACACAAAAACAAACATGCAAAAATATTTTTTTTATTTAATCTTGCACACAAGCACATAAAAAATATAACTAATATTTATAAGTGAGTGCATATCTCCTGTATATGTATGTGTAACAACTTGTTGAAGGTGTTGTCCTTTTAACTCAACACACACACTCACATTCTCGTATATTCCATTTTTGAAAACATGTGGGTGTGCACCTAAACCTATATACATTTTCGTTTACATACAGGAGAGTGTGTGTCGCATGTCTGTGCTAAGTGTATTAATATCCTAAGCGCAAATCACATGTCTAAATCATATGCACGTTTTCGCAAAATTTCCATTTTGCATATATATTCGTACACAACATCATCATCACCGCCAACATCATCATCATCAGCAACAGCATCATCATCATCATTAAAATATTTTGCATCAGCAGAGTTGTCAGAAACAACAACTAAAAATACTTTTTATATCTACTTTTAGAAGAAAGTTGACATCGAGAAATACAAGCAGCATTTTTTTTTAAAGTATACGTTATGCCAGAACTTTGAATAAGTTAAATGTTAGAAGAGTTTTAAGCAATAGTAATTCTGCTTTACCGCACAAGTTTTGGAATATCTACTAAAATATCCATATATTTAATTTCGTAATTTACAAACACTTTGGAATGAACATCACAATATCATATACGAGATCTGTTCAAAAAACAAGATAGACTTTTGTGGACTACGTACATTCCATTAGCTGTTTTTTATGTTGATATCTTCGTTTTGAACATGTATTCAACTCTAGTTTATTTTGTGAGAATCATAAAAAATAGAAGTCTTTTGCGTCTTCAGCGATTTTCGGTAACCGATCAAATGGAACAAAGAACTTGCTTCCATTTTTGTGTACAAATTGGAATTAAGTGCTTAAAAGCAACTGAAATATTGAGAGTGGGACAGGGCGATTGTACTCCGAGTCAGAAAAATTTTTAAAAGTGCTACCAGCTTTTCAAAGGAGGGCAAAAAGGTTAAGACCATTAAAAAATCGTTATGGAAAATAGTTTAATCGCTTTTAGAGTAACTGCAGAGGATGTCGAACCAAAAACCGCCGTCAGCGCCTCTATTACCGATTTTAATTTTTTTTTATTAAAAAACGATAATTCTCGATCATTGGCAAATATTATGGCTTTTAAATGTGCTGTTTTGATGTTACATTGAAAAAATTTTTACATGTATATACAAATTTATTTTTACTTATTAAATTCTTCTGGTTTCTTGACCTCTTTTTAATTATTATTGTATTCTGATATTTTTAAGCTTAAGGTCTCTTTATTTTGGTTTAATTTTTAATTTCAATATTTCGTCACTCCTTTGTGTGACTTCTTCAGGAAATTAATTGTTTTATTTTATTTAAATAAAATAATTAATTTCCTGAAGAAGTCACACAAAGGAGTGACGAAATATTGAAATTAAAAATTAAACCAAAATAAAGAGACCTTAAGCTTAAAAATATCAGAATACAATAGTTTTTACTTATTAAAAAAACTTTCCCCTCTTAAATTTAGTTTTTGGCGCTTACGTCTTTTCGGCGGTTATGGCTGGATATTGTCTAGCACATGCATAGAATTTTTTCGGAAATTTGAAACATTTTCTTAACAAATTTTTTTTAAACTTAAACTGCACTACACAGGAAAAGAAAGAAAGTTTTCACAACTTATTTTGGAGAACGAATTGTATTTAAAAATTAAGGTACGAATATCATTAATATAATACATATAATTAAAATAGGCCAAAATAGGATTAGATTAAATGAGCAATCCTCTACTTTTCCAAAATGAGTATAAAACGCTTAAATCAAGTACGAAAAAAAATTAGTTAATTTTTTTTAACAAATATTTTACACGATAGTGAACACGAAAAAAATAAAAAAAAAAAACAGAAAAATATATATAGAAAACAGAAAAATATATAAAAAAACAGAAAAATATATAAAAAAACCGAAAAAAATCAAATAGAAATATTTAAAAATAAATAAAAGAAGAAAGAAAAAAAATGTTTGTCAATAATATCAATACCGATTTGGGATTAAACCTGGCTAAAATTAAATGATCCCTATTTAAATCAATCTTTCTCTACTCAATTTAACAAAATACTTAAAGTACTGTTGACATCCCAAGCGGTGGATGATTTAAATGCGTTTGAATTAATTTGTATTTTCAGTGTAGATATGATGTCTATTACAAAATAAATCATACAATTTTTCTTTTCTTTGCAGGTAAGAATAAACTGATTAAAACTATAGGAGATAAGGAAAAAATATATATACAAAGGTAAGCTGGCAATCAGCCTTTAAGCAAAATCGATCTTTAATATCGCTTGATCACTTTTCAACCACTGAAGTAAAAACTTGGCACTTTTAACTAAACCACTTAATAAATGCTGAGAAACAAAAATACACAAGAGTACTGATGATGAAAGTGTAGCGGCTTTCGAAAACAGCTTTTCTGCTCGGCTGTATTAGTTGCATAATTAAAACTGATGCTGACTTTTACTTAAGCCTCGGAATATGTATCATATCTTGCTGCATTTAATATTGTACTAATTTTCGAACAATTATTCTATCGATCGGGGGGTCTACTGCGTAATTCGATTCGAAAGAAACTGTTTTCGACTTTCAATATTAATAACATACAATTTCGAACAGTTTTATTTTCGAATCGAATTACAGGGTAAACCCCCGGAATTTAATTTCATAAAACCGAAATTATTTTTTTTCAGACTGTAGTATTATTATTATTATTATTATTATTATTATTATTATTATTATTATTTCTTTTTTTTCTTGCACTGAACGTAACAATTCTAAAAGAAAATTTAATAAATTGTCAAATATTGAAATTTTATTGTTCAAGAGAATCCTTGAATATACAAAAATTTAAAAAATTATCAATTTGTGGCAATTTGAAAATATTGAAATTCATGGTATCAACACCTATAAGATGCCTGTAAATAACTGTTTTTTTTTTTCTAAAAATATCGAAATTTATTTTATAAAATTCTTCGACCTTATTTTTTTATCAATTTATAATGTTTATTTAAGCAGAAGGTCAATTATTTTTTTTTAATTTTTATATAAAAATTATGTTTTTATGTTAAGGATTAAAAACATAATTTTTATATAAAAATTAAAAAAAAATTTACCTTTGGCTAAAATAAACATTATAAATTAATATCGAAGTTTTTTCCAAAATTTGCTAAATTAAAAAAAAAACCAGTCAGCAGCGATCCATATTTTCTTAGAAGTGTAATAACTGGCGACGAATCATGATTAAATGATTACGACATTGAAAAGACCGAGTTTTGCCACGATTATGGAAATAAAAACCGAATCAAGGACATACTAAAAATAGTATATCGGAACTGCCTCCAGGATTAAAGAAAAAACACTGGCACCAGTGCTTTTCATAGCTAAAGGGGACCACAATAGAAAATTGCGTCTGTGGCTGATGGGTAGTAATCGTGGGTTCGATTCCCGCCAGAGACTCTGGCTGTTTTCCGCAGACAAGCAAATCGCTTTGCGGGTTTTGTTTGTAGTTTAAATAAAAGAGAAAAAAAGAATAATATTTGGGAAGAATTAAAATTCCCTTAATTTCTGAACAGACCTCGCACGTGCATACCTACACATTTAATTATGCCAGAGGAAAGTAAAACGACACATAGGAACCTATTTATTCACTTACAGACTTACACAAAGAAGTAACTCGGTGATTCTAATACACCTGAGATGTCGTCACATGCCCATTTGCCTCAATTGAAGGACTGACAACAAAATCTGTTGGTACTGCAGAGTAGAAAATATAGCAAAACAGCAAAAGTTCTTGTAGTATTTTCGTATTTACAATAATTTAGTGACTACAGCGACGTCAGCGTCATTTGTGGCTGCTGAAATGCGGCGATGCCAACGTTATCGCACTAGAATATGTTTTGGTAGGTAGAAACTTAAATACGTTTGTGTGTACCACATGCACACGTATGTGCTTCGCTTGTGTTGCTAGTATTTTTTTTTTGCACTTAGTGTTGTTGTTGTTATATTTTTCTGTTTATTTTGTAGTGAATTTTCTATTATCACGTTTGAAAACACGTGCTTTTCTGTTCAAAACGAGAGTTTGATTGTGAAGAATAACAAAAAAAAAAAAACACAAATAGAGACAACAACAGAAATACAAATAACTGCAAATTGAAACGACAAACCATTTAAAGACCACGATTTGTAAACGAATGCACTCTTTATGACGAATACTAAATGCACAGTGGGCGCTAGCAAGTGCATTTTTTTTATATATAAATACAGTATTTTCATTTTTTCCCCATTTTCGCACAAAATTACAAAAATTATTCAAGGCTATATATAAGGATTGATTTAACTTCAGCTCATTTTATGAACGCGGCCCACTGTGCAGCAATACATCATCACATCATCATGTGTTGCCTAGCACAAACACATTTAGTGTAGGTGAGTGAGCGCATGACTTGCTTAATATGAAATTGTCATACTCACTAATCGAACAACTGGTCGACTGCCATTCGCTCCAAATTGTTGTTGTTTGGCAAGTTTAGCTTTAGCACAAGCTGAAATGCTTAGATCTGTAGACCAGAACGTTGTTTGCTGGCAAGAACCGAAGAAATAACCCGCCTCAACGATCCCCCAACAAAATTTTTATTTGAATCGTTGTCGTTGGTGTGAGAACATTTACCGCCTGTTTTAGTACAAATAGCACTTGCTTTACGCTTGCATGTGTTGTTCTTGTTGTTGTTGTTGAGTTGTTTGTTTTTGCGGTTGGCATTCTACTTTTCATTAAATTGGAAATATGATCGTTTATTTGCTTCTTCTATTTGTTTTATTTTTTCTTCTCCATAAGGAGTCAGTTTTTATTTATTTTCACTTGTATTATTTTTATACGAAAATTCCAATCACTCAAAAACTAAAAATTTTTATTGGGTACAGCTTTCAAATGAAAGTTTATTAATAGAAATTCGAAAATAAATTTTATACGTTATACAAGCAAGGTTATATTAATAGAAATATATTAATAAAAACATTTGACAGAGTTCTGAAAATTAATTAAAAGACGACTGAAACAATTAAGTGTATTAACAAGATCCATTTAGACTTAACCAAAACACACAGATTATTTAACATGGCTAAAGTGAACAAAATTTTAGTGAAATAAAACGGTTCCATAAAATAAATCATCAGCAGTAGTACCAAAATCACAGGAAACGATTTTCCTGATCAGAAAATAAAACTCCAGTAATGGTGCGCTTCTGAGGAAACAAAAATTTGTTCATATAAATATGGCACACATTTTTTGTGGTACAGTTTTCATAATCTTCTCATTCATTGATATTAATAAAATTTATATTGTGCGAAAGGTATTTTTGAGAAGATATGCAATATATAAATATTTGTTGCATAAAAGTGGATACACGATTTATATGTGCAAACAAACACACTATGGAAATATAAACCCTCAAAGTCCTCTACATCATTTTTCCATTGGCTCTTGAGAGAGAGAGAGAGAGAGAGAGCGGGAGAGGAAGATAACTATTATTCCTACAAATTTTATAGTATAAAATATGTAGGAATTCAGAGGAATAATTTGTTATTCTTTAAACTTTCGGTAGCCTAAGTTGAAGAAACATCCCCACATTTTCAATAAAACTGGTCGAATTTTTAGTAAAGATTAATTATATAAACAAATTTATAACATGATTCCCTGTTTTGAGATTGCATAAAAATAGTGTCAACTTTAAAAAAAAATTCTTTGCTTTTGTGGCGTTTTAGTACAATTCCGAGAAAAGCGGTATGACTAAAGCAACTGTCCCAAAAGTTTAAATTAGTCGAGTAGCGTTCTAGTAAACTTCGATTGTTACAATGATTGGTTTTGGTTGTTTTTTTAATTAAAATGTGTACTTCACAATACACTCACCATGATAAAGTAAAAAACTTAATAAAAAATCTAAAAATAAATACCTCTCAAATTGGATACTTACAGTAATTGTGGCTGCTTGGACAATTGAAATAAATATAAAACACTGTACAACAAAAAAATTAATAAAGGGATTGTATGTACACATCGTCCTTGTTCCTCTAAAGAGAGTCAATTTATTTTTAGTAATAATATTGAGCTTGAGGCTTATTTTTATAAAATAATAACTTTAAAACTATTATTAATTTGATAAATAAATAAATAATATTAGTGCTTTTTATTTCTTATGTGGTCAAGTACAGGGTCCGACAAATAACTATTTTTTTTAAATGCTATAAAAAAACTACTGAATATTTTCTCAAATTTCTTTTTTATTTGAAAATACAATCCTTCCGGTTAATAATGGAAAATAATTTCATTCAAATGGCTGCCTCGGGTAGCCTACACGATCGGTCCAATTTTGAAGCACATTATCGATTGTGTGCAACTGTATTTCACCAATGGCTTCACGAATATTGTCCTTTAAAGCGTCAATTTTCTCTGGCTTGTCGGCGTAACACTTATCTTTGACGGCACTCCACAAATAATAGTCCAACGGTGTCAAATCGCAGCTCCGAGGTGGCCAAACGACATCAGGTCTACGGCTGATAATGCGATCTTTAAAAACAGGGCGCAAAACATCGAGTGTAGCTTCGGCTGTGTGGCACGTAGCGCCGTCCTGTTGAAAGAAAATGTTGCCAATATCCTACTCTTCAATTTTTGTGAACAAAAATTCGTTCAACATGGCCCGATAACGATCGCCATTGACGGCCACTCCTTTGTCACTTTCGAAGAAAAATGGCCCAATTATGCCTCTGGACCCAAATCCGCACCAAACAGTGACTCGTTTTGGGTGCGTCGGCTTTTCAATGTATGCGTGCGGGTTTTATGTGCCCCAAATGCGACAATTTTGCTTGTTTACATACCCGCCAAGATCAAAATGAGCTTCATCTGAGAAGATGATTTTTTTGGCAAAATCGGCATCTTCTGTAAGTCGATCGCAGGCCCACTTTCAAAGCGTTGTTCAAGGGTATACACAACCATATTCGTTCAGCGGAAGGATACAACTAACTATCTGTCAAATCAGACATGAGCCAAGTGTTACCATTCACGAAATAAGCACTAGTTGAAAAAAAAACGTTAGATGGCCAATATTAGTGCCTGCATTTCACTGGTTCTTACCAGAGATCTCAGAAATGTACAACAAAATTTAATGGACACCTTTAATACAATGTACACCTTTAATACACTATAAACATTGAATTTCTTTCATCGTGTACACCTTCAACTTGTGTATAGTGTACTCGTGTACATTTCGTGTATGTGGTTTTTTAATTTGAAACTGGTGGGTATGTATAATATTTTAAGTGTTTGCTTTTACTGAACACAGACACACATTAATTTTATGGATTTACAAAACAAATACAATGTTATCATCTCCGCAAATGTGCATACGTACATAAAGTGAATTCAATGTTTTCAATGTCTTCAATGTATACACTTGAGGTATGATGCACAGTCCTGTACACTCAAGATTTATTTGTGTATAAGGTGAGGCATGCATACATTTTTCAATGTCATGTTTTTCAATGTCGTTGATGTAAACTTGTGTGTACAAAAGATAAAATATGTACACTATTTCGAACTCTGGCTATTACACCAAATCATTACAATCTAGACTTTAACCAAATTCCAAAATAACAATACCCCTCAGCTTATAAATAAACTCCCACAAATGAATTGAGAATTATACAAGCAAAACTATAGGATTTAAAATTTCAGGAAAACACAACAGACAAATTTTATTCGATATAAATCTATTTTGTCTTTCCACCTTCATACAATTAGTCTGCCGTTGGCAAACAATAAAAGTGTATAAAAAAGGCACAATGAAAAAAGAAAAATCTACATAAAACGTTTTTAAAATCGTTTATTAAATAAATAATAGTTTTAAAGCTATTATTTTATGAAAATAAGCCTCAAACTCAATATTATTACTTAAAATAAAATAATTAAAGACTAAAAAATTAGAACAATACGAGTATATTACAAAAGACCGTCAATTTAAAATTAAAAAAAAAATAGTACACACGAGTGTTGATGATGAACATGTAGCGGCTTTCGAAAACCGATGTTCTGCTCTGCTGTGTAAGTTGGATAATTAAAACTGATGTTGTCTTTTTCTTTTGGGCCTTGGAATATTTGTCATGTCTTTCAAAATTTGAACAAAATTTTGAACAATTAGCCTATCAATTTTAATTGAATTTAAAATTTAATTTCCACCTGTTGCATGAAAACGATACACGCTGGTCATCGTATATATTCATAATTTACGCATGACCCATGCATAACAAATCACGGCATGGGCACAATTCTAATGAAAACTCCTGTAAAATTACGCTACAATCAGTTTTTGACACTGAAAATATTTAACTAAAATTTCAGAACTAAAGATGTGATAATTACAAATTAAATATTTATTTCGAAGGTATTTCGTACCAAAAAGGTTCATTTTTATTATTATAGGATTTCTTTTCAAAGGCCTTTTTATATTGCCAGGGTACTTTTTCACCATCAGCAGCTTTTAATTCAAAGGTAATTTTTATTCAAAAGGTACTTTTAAGGAGTTTTAAGGAGGAAGGCACTTTTTACTACGTAAGCACTTATTATTAAAAATCAACTTGTTTATTAGAAATTGAATATTTTAAAGGAAATGATTTATTGTATTGGAAAAGGTACTTTTCATTCAAAACTTAAATGTTTATTAAAAAAGTACTTTTTTTAACAGTGTACTTGTTGTTCCCAGAGTACTTTGTATTAGAAACGTACTTTTTATTAAAAAACACTATTTATTATAACACTGCATACAACTATTTTAACAGGTACTTTTTAATAAAACTGGAACTTTTTATTAATAAAAAGATTATTTTGTATTACTCTAAATAATAAGGCAACGATCTGTTACCTAAAGCTATCAATCACTGCTACTCTAGAATATCACATCTAGAATTATAAATACACAATAATTAGTACCACTTACACATTTTATTACCCATCTGTCGTAAAGTATAAATAACTGATTTACACATTTTCAGTGCTAAACGGCTAAATCACTCCTGATCAGACCTGAGCATTAATTAAAAATAATTATTTTCAAATAATTTAAAAATGTATTGATTCATTCACACTTTCAATATATTCTGTCACTCCAAAGTACATGCACAAACACACACGCACACACACCTACATACACGCGCGCTGTATGAATAATTTGTTGGAATAAATTTCTTGTCATTCATTTCTAAAGTTTTCGTATTCAACAGCAGCTCATCTGCATTTTTATATCGATTTGTGGGATTTCTTGTTTTTTTATCTGTTTTTAAATTAATACGTAGTAAATTTCCTTTAATTCACATTTATTTTAAGTTTATTTTTTTGCCGTTTTTTATTTTTATTTTTTTAGTTTAACCGAAAGCTTTTTTTTTTGCTTTGCTAGTATACAACGAAAGCTCTTTAAGTTATTTTTTTTTGTATAAAATTTAGTTATAATAGTTACCGTTAGAGTGTGTTGAATGAAAAATTGACGAAAGCTTTTTTTTTGTAGCAAAGAACGCAAGAGTGTCACGGGTGCTCACAGTTGCCGTTAAGTACAAATTAGTATTTAATTCATTTTCTTTCTAAAATTTTTTATACAATAAAATTTGAATATATAATTGAAAAAGTTTTAAAAATTAAAAAAAAAGAAAAAATAAGCAAAATAAATAAATTAATATAAAAACTGATATCATAATCTAATAATTTAAGATTATTGATGATTTTTGAAAATATTCTTAATATTCCAATCTTAATATAAAAATAATAAATAGAATTTGAACAAATTCATTTATTAATAAAATAATAAAAAATCATTTGCAGTCATGCAGATTAGAAAAAATTAATAATTTAAGAAATGTAATAAATTTAAAATAAAGGAATATCAAAACTTGAAGAGAAATTGTAAAATGAAATTTTCACAAAAACTGGCTTTTAAATAATTTTTTCATTTTATTTTATTCTATTTATATTTTTGTTTTTTTTATTTAATTGTTTTTTTTTTTTTTTTTGTTTGTTTTATCTTTAGAATTTTGACATCAATCGACTGAATTCTGATATATTGCACTGTGTAATGATGGGTAAAATGTTTTAATTTTTTTCTGTACATATTGACGGTCCCTAGTGCAAAGTCCCTGAATTATACAAGAATGGTACCAATATTGTGATCAATACAGTTTCTATAATGTTTTCACCTACTCCTGCAAAGTTATGGCAGTTGGGGCCTTTCTATATATAAAACCAACAATAAACCTTTATTAAATTCAATGAAGATTCATTGGCTAATTGATTGAAATGTTTTTTGTTTTAAATCCAGAAAGACATGATAAATATTCCAAGGCACAAAGGAAAGTCAATAAAAGTTTTTAAATATTCAAATTACACAGCAGAGCAGAACAACAGTTTTCGAAGGCCGCCACGCTTTCATCATCATTGCTCATGTGTATTGTGTTTGTCACCACTTATTAGGTGGCTTAGTTTAATGTGATAACAGTTCCTATTTATAAAAATATTATATGGGACTAACTTTAAAAAAAAGCATTAAAATTTATGCAAAAATTTTATATGAGTTCAAATCAATAACTTTTAATAAACTACAATAGAATTATTTATACCAATAATAAGATATAAAAGTGTATAAATTAAAACAAAAAGTCCAAAGACGAAATAAATAAATAAAATTTTCTTTAATATCGAACAACAAACACTAATAGTTAATTGATGTTCCTATAAAACAAAAGCCCAAATAGAATTTAAAATCTACTTAAAATACTTGTTTAAAACAAAACAAACAAAAAATTAAATACATATTTTTTTTAATAATTTCGAAGTGTTATTTGAAAATAGAACTAGACCGCTTAGCGTAGCCGAATAAATTGGCCGTTTGCTGAATAAATTCATTCAAAAATTATTTATATTATACTTTTTATATTTTCGTTGCATTAAAACTTTTACTACTAAAAATTAGAAACACCTAAAATTAAAACAAGCAAACATTAAAATATTTTCTAATTATTTCAAGTGGATTATATATTTATTTTCTTTTGATAAAGAATATTTCAAAAATATAAAACTTTTGAGGTAAAACTAACAAAAATGGGTTCTGCTTAAGTTCTTTTGCAATACATTAGAAATAAATATTATAATTAAAATCATAAAACACAATTTTCCATTTAGATATAAATTTATAATATATATATTTTTAAACGTAATGCATAATATGAACACAATGTACGCATTTGGTTTTTTTTTTAATATAGGTTCGTAGTCATAGTCATTAAAGAAGTATACTTTAAGAGTTTAATACCAGTGTTTCCATAGTAACTACTGGTTTTTAAACTCCTAACTTATACTTTGTTTTTGTTATGATTACAAGTCTTTGGTAATATTGAAAACTATATATTTTTACAAAATAAAATTTACTTATGGTTTTATTTAAACTACTAACTTGTACTTCTCGTTTAGAATGTATTTTTTTTTGTATAAAAACAAAATATTTTTTATAATAGGAAAGATAGAATTAAAAAAGGGTAACTGTTAAGCGGACTATCACACTGTAGTCACTTTTTGGTTTTTAGGGTCATTATAATCTGGTAAATCTTAATGAAGAGCTTAACGAATAAACAACGTCAACAAACTATCCAAATTTTTTCTTTAACCCTGGGACGTCATCCTTATTTTACATACACTAATGACATCCTTCGTCATTTTGAACACGGCATACTTCAAGAGACTATAAAATGTGAGCAAAAATGAACACTTTTTAATAAATATTTAAAAAAATTTCATTTATTTATTTTTTAATCTTTAATAAAAACTTAACATTTCATAGCCTTCCTTCAATTGGTTTTAATTTGAAAATACAATCTTCCATCATCATTTTGACGAAGGATGACGTTCTGGGGTTAAAAATCAATAACTAATTTATGCATCGTGATTTATGTGGCGCACCTAATCGTGCATTGCTTTTGCCTTTAAGGATTTTGCTAATTAACAAAATCACCATACAGAGAAATTCACACTCGATTCGTATTTCAAAATGTTCAACACTAAAATAAACAAATTGATTCCCATATAAATTTCACTTTGGTGCTGTGATTTACACAATTAAATACAAAATGTTTTGTTGTATTTTTTTGCTATCTTAAATTCCAACGGAACTCAAATATACGAATTAGCAATTCAAAATAATTATTTTAAAATTGTTTTTAAAAAAAAAAGTACATTTTTCAATAAGGGGAACTTTTAATACAAATAGTACTTTTTTCCAAAAAGGGAAATATTATTAGTTATATACTAAAAATACTTACTTTTTATTAAAAATTTTATTTTTGTTAAAAAAAGTACTTTTTATTCTCTAATAGATAATATTAGGTACTTTTTGTTATAAATTTTTTCCCACTATTTATAAATTGGGTTATTTTAATACAAATGAAATATATATATATATATATATATATATATATATATATATAAATATATATATATATATATATATATATATATATATATATTTATTTTTTTTGTTGTAACTCGGACCAGCACTCAGGAGATGACCCCTACATGTGCATTGCGACGGAAACTATAAGGACAACCAAGGAGAGTGCTGTTCCTCTGCTCTGTAGAACATGATTGTGTCAGCCGCTGCCAATTATGTTCCCTGATCGGCCTGCTTCATTACCACTGAACAGGCTGACAACAACTAACGCAATCATACACTGATGCTGATCAGAAGAATTCTACACAATATTCATGACTGGGCGCGGGGTTGAACTCAGGACCCCCGCTTCAGAGTCTCGTTTTAATTCCTTCAGCCAACAGCACGAGTGCATTTTGTACCAAAAGGGTTCATTTTGTTTATATAGCATTTCTTTTAAAAGGCCCTTTTATATTGTCAAAGTACCTTTTAATCACCAGCAGCGTTTAATTCAAAGGGATTTTTTTCTTCAAAATGTACTTTTCACGAATAAGACGCTTTTTACTACGTAAGCACTTTTTATTAAAAATCAACTTGTTTATTAGAACTAGAATATTTTAAAGGAAATGCTTTAATTTAAATAGGCCTTGTATTGGAAAAGGTACTTTTCATTCAAAACTTAATTTTTATGCCCAGGGAAATCTTTATTAAAAAGGTACTTTTTGTTAACAGTGTACTTGTTATTCCAAGAGTACTTCGTATTAGAAAGATACTTTTTATTAAAAAGCTTTAGTTATTAAAACACTATTTTAAGTGCTACTTTTTAATAAAAAGGGAAATTTTTATTAATAAAAAATTATTTTTATTAAAGTAGGTACTTTTGAATGCATCAGGGAACTGCCTAATAAAACAGTAATTCTTATAGATTGAAAAGCCAATTATTCGAAAATTTGTTTTAAATGTAGAAGGTCATGATAAATATTTTAAGTCACAATGGAAAGCCAACATCAGTTTTTAATTAGCACAACAGCTGTTTTCGGAAGCCGGTACACTTTCATCATTAGTACTCATGTATGTGTGTGAAGATAAATATGCCGATTTAAATATGACATATTTAACTCAAAGTTAAATATGTTTTTAAGTGCCATCACTGACATATTTAACTATACGTCATATATGTTTTAGATCATCTTAGATTTTTATTAATATGTATATCAAAAACGACTTAGTGATTTTTTCTGATCAAATCCTTATTTGTCACTAATATTCAACTTATTTCGTTTTTAGCTATCGACCTACGCTACCCGAAAAACTATCCCCTATTTCTCAATTGTATTTGTGAAATTTTGTATTAAAATATCAAAATCGACTTAGTGATTTTTTCTCACATCTTGGATAGATTTGGGCCATTTCTGGCCAAATCCTTACTTGTCACTCGTATTCAACTTATATCGTTTTTAGCTAGGGACCTACGCTACCTAAAATCAAAGTCATATTTCTTAATTGTATTTGTGAATTTTTATACCCTCCAAAAGAGAATTTTGAGGGTATATTCACTTTGTCATTCCGTTTGTAACGCATCGAAATATCCATCTCAGACCCAATAAAGTATATATATTCTTGATCAGTGATGAAATCTAAGACGATCTGAGCATGTCCGTCCGTCTGTGGAAATCACGATTCAGCCCAAACGAAAAGAGTTAGACACTTAAAATTAGGTATAAATATATTTTGAAGCTTAGAGCAGGTCAAGTTCGACGATGGGCTAAATCGGGCAAGAGGGAAAAAAGTTCCCCTAAGAAGAACTAAACCAACCCAGAAAAAACAACATAATTTTTAAAGTTTTTTGGTTATTATGTTAAGCAAATGATATATTTTTATGTCAAATACGGTCCAACGCCTTAAATTTGGAGCCATAAAATAAAAAAAATAATTTTTGAACCCCGCCCACTTTATTGGGCGTTATTATATGCAAAAATAGCATAAACATTTAACAAATTGTTTTATTTAAGGCTACATTCTTTAAAAATAACATTTTTAAGCCTCAATGACGAAGCTGAGACGTAACCTGGTACTACTCTGCCCTACCCCTTGCTCCCCCTTCACCCTCTAAATGACCCTACCAAAAAAAAAAATTTTTTTTTACATTTTGTATATAATCATCCCAAGCATTTATTTTTAGAGCTTTATGACTCCCGATTTCTGCCCTACCCCCTCCTCCCCCTTTGCCCGCTAAATGACCCTATCAAGAAAAAGAAATTTTAATTTTGTATATAATCATCCCAGGCATTCATTTTTAGAATTTTATGACTGCCTGTTTCTGCCCCACCCCCTCCTCCCCCTTTTCCCTCTAAATGACCTTATAAAAAATAAATATTTTTTTTTACTTTTCATATTTTTTTAAAATAATCATCCCAAGCATTTATTTTTAGAGTTTTATGACTGCCTATTTCTGTCCTACCCCCATCCCCCCTTTGCCCAGTAAATGACCCTATAAAAATATATATATAAAATTTTATTTTGTATATAATTATCTCAACCATTTATTTTTAGAGTTTTATGACAAAAGGTGAAATGTTTCCCTCACAGCCCTAGCCAGAACGACCCCGCCAAAATACCGTTTTAATACCCTCAAAAGAGAATTGGACCCTATAAAGTATATATATATTCTTGATCAGTGATGAAGTCTAAGACGGTCTAGCAATGCCCATACGTTCGTCTGTGGAAAACATGATATTGTCTATTTTTGAACCCCGCCCCCTTTAGTGGGCGTTGACATACGATATTATATAAAGGAACTCTGTCCCACCCAGTTAAACATTTTAAATTCACTTACTAAATATTTGGAGGGTATTTAAGATTCGACCCGATCGAATATAACGTTTTTACTTGTTTTAAAGTCGATTTTGATATTTTAATAAAAAAATTTCACAAATACAATTGAGAAATAGGACTTGGATTTTCGGTTAGCGTGGATCCGAAAATCTAATATGATGTTAAAAATATATGACGTATAGTTAAATATGTCAGTGATGGCACTTAAAAACATATTTCACTTTGAGTTAAATATGACATGACGTAAGCTCTTACGTCAAACATATTTAAATCGGCATATTAATCTTCACACACATTACCCATGTGTACTTTTGTTTGACATCATTTATTAGGTGGCTTAGCAGAATATGATAGAAGTTTTTACTTTTAAAAATTTTATTAGGAAATTACATACGAGAATTGTATTAAACCGAAGGTAACACTCTAACACACTTTTATATAATAACCGTGTTGCCGTTTGATTATTTTCTTCATGTCCCATTTTCTGAATTTTGCGATTTCTTATAAGACGTTACGAATATGCCGTATTATTTAATATCAAACCAAAAATAAATTTTATAAATATGTATTTAAAAATTAATTTCCATTTGAAAAGCATATTATTTCTTTCAAAAGTTTATCTATATTTTTCCTTCCCAAAACTTTTGTATTTTTTATTTAAATTAAATCTATTTAAGATTATAAATTGAGTGACCGTTTGGCATTCCACTTACCACCTTATTTATATTTTAGTTTAAATGATTTAAAATAATATTCAACATACCTGAAAAGAAACAGACAAAAATAATATTTAATTAGTAAGAGGAAGTACCAGGAGGATATAAAAATAAATAAAATTTTAGATGCATTCTATTGCAAAGCGGTGCAAATGACTTGTTGGCATTTACTCGTTTTGCATGTGTCACATCAAGCAAAAAAAAAAACGAAATACAAAAAAAGAGAGAGAAATAAGTTGCTTGCACTAGATTTTGTTTGCTTTAATTAATTACAGTGTACACATGAAACACCACCCCTTCTTTGAATTTGTTTACATTCATTAGGAAAAAATTCTTATTTATTTTATATGTTATTTTCATTCTAGTACGTGAGTTGTTAATTTTTTTCTTTTTTTATTATTATTACCAATTTTCACAGACCATTTTAGTCTTGTGACTTAAAATTAATGTGCAAGAAATATAATTATTGAAAAATTATACAATTTAAAAGAGTAGATTTTTGATAATATTTTATCAATAGATTTAGTTTCATGGCAAAAGCCACTTTATGTTAGTTATTGCCATGAGCATGTGGTACTCTAACATCCAAAAGGTTGTGACTAAAAAAGTTTTTAAAAAGACATTTGATTTTTTATGATGTAAATTTTTAACATGTAAATTTAAAAAAAATGTATGATAATCAATGTAAAAATCAATTTTGATTTTTTTCTTTTCAATTAGGGCCTTATAGATTTCAGATGGCGCTATATTATCATTTCTATCAAACCAGCTTAAATTCATTTCTTTTTCATTCACTAAATTTACAACCCTATTGTGTTCCCCCTGTGGTTTCAAAATGACACACGCGCACACACACACACACGGGTGTGTTTGCAAATTCTGATTGCAGTAATTAAAAAGAACTCTTTGGATTTTAAATGCATTTTTGTAAAAATTTAAAACGAAATTATTTTAAAGTGCCGACACACAATTGCTGAAACAAATGCAGAAGCCGCTAACATATTGCACACAAATTTGTATAAAAATATTTTATTTTTATAAAAATCTGATTTCTAAAAACAAAAAATACAAAATGAAATAAGAAAATAAAAATTAATTCAACGAGATACCTCACAGATGTCGAATTACTTTTGAAGGCAACATTTACTGCATTAGAAAAAATAAGTTAAATTAAGGCAACAACAGCCAACCCTGAAAAAGCATTTAAGCTCATTGGCGGACAGCAACCAAATCTTTACAAATAAATTAAATTAACTAGAAAAGAATATTTTAAAAAATTTTAAATATTTCTAAAAGTAAATAAAGATCACTAAATTGCATGTTTTATATAAAAATAATAATATTAATAATTTAAATTTTTTTTGGCAATTGTTGTTTAACACTAAAATTTTTAATTTTATATCGTGCTGTTTTTATTTACAATACTTTTTACTTTATTTGTTTATATTTTTTTTATCTTGGACCAGCACTCAGGGGATGACCCCTATATATGCAATGCATTGCGCCGGAACTGAAAAACGAGTGGATAGTATTGAGAGGACAGATTAGGAAAGATGAGAAGATAGACAGTTTTTTTTTTTTTTTTTTTTTGTTTTTGTAGCTATTTAGACCTTTTACTTCGCCGGCTTATTTTTGCTACAGGGCCGACGAAGGTGGGTGCTGTTACTCTGCTTTTAGTACATGATAGTGCCAGTCGCTGCCAATTATGTTCAGTGATCAGTGACTATGCCTTCATCATTGAAACAGGCTGGCAACAACTAACACAACCACACACTAATGCTGATCAGAAGAATTCAGCACAATATTTCATGACTCAGCGCGGGCTCGAACTCACGACCCTCCGCTTCAAAGTCTCTTGTTCTACTATTTCAGCCAACAGCAAAATGCAAAATATATTTAGCCTAGAGTTTGTGACTTAAATTGTTATGATCTCCTATTTTTAATATTGTTAAAAATATGTAATAACAATACAAACAATTAAGAACGTTGTAGTCGGCCGGGCCGAATATTATATACCCTCCAAATATATAGTAAATAAAAACTCTATTTTGTATAGGTCACTCCAGCAGGGGCCGTGGGTGAGACATCTCGCCTTTGCCATAAAACACTAAAAAGTTAATTTTTGGGGTTCTTAAGTGTAAAAAAGTTTTTTGGTAGGGTCATTTAGGGGCAAGGGTATCTCTCAGCTTTGTCATAAGCGCTTTAAATTTTTATTTTTAAGGAATCTAGGCTGAAGGAATAAATTTGTTAAATATTTGCTTTACTTTTCCATGTAATATGTTACTTCAACGCCCACTAAAAAGGGCGGGGTCCAAAAATTGACTTTTCTGATTGCAAGTTCAACGCTTTGGACCTTCTTTGACATAAATTTGCTTAACAAAATTACAACAAAAAAAACTTTAAAAATTGTGTTGTTTTTTAGAGAAAGTTTCCCTAAGAAGAATTATCTTAGGGGGACTTTTCCCCTCTAGTCCGATTCAGCCCATTTACGAACTTGAGCTGTGTGCTCCTACAAGATGTATATATATATATATATATATATATATATATATATATATATATATATATATATGTATATATATATATATATATATATATATATATATATATATATATATATGTATATATATATGTATATATATATATATATATATATATATATATATATATATCAAATTTCAAGGGTCTGGCTCTTTTCATTTGGACTGAATCGTGATGTGCACACGCTGTCGGGCGGAAGAAGGATATGGCTAGATTTACTTAGATTCTCATCACTGATCAAGAATATATTTACTTTATGGGATCTTAGAGGGATACTTCGCTGCGGAATGACAAAGTGAATATATCATCCAATTATTTTTTGAGGGGTATAAAAATAACATGAGAAAAGAATGTTATTACTTATACATTCTATAAGTATGGCTTTCCCATCTCTGCAAATTAGTTATTCTTCATAATATGATTGATTTTTACTGAGCCGTAAGTTTTATATTTTTATTTTTTTATTTTTTTTTTTTTTTTTGGTTCGTTATGAAAATTCGGTTATTTTTTCATTTTTAGTGATATTGAGGCTTTTAGTAAATTTACGTTGTTTTCTTTTCTACAAAAAAATGCTACATTCTCTGCATTTTTAAATGAAAAATAGCACTTTTATGTGACTTCGAAGAAGTGGGTTTATTAAAAATGGATTTACCATCCCTTAGGGAAATTAATTTTTATTTTAAACTTCACCTAATACCGTTTTCAGACATACACCTTAATTGAGCATGTCGCAGTAAATAACACTATTGAGCTCAATTATCCATATAAAATACCAATTAATTACACTTACCCTCGATTTACACGATAATTTTTTTACAAGATTTCTTTTTTACACGATTATTTTGGTTTTCGTGTAAATTGAGAGATTTATGATAACCTCGATTTACACGATTTTTTGTATATTTTGAGTAAAGTTGAAATACATATACATATAATTTCTTAATAAAATAAATTTTTTACGCTATTATGAATTTATTTTTCGATTTACACGATTCTTCATACAAAAATATATAAAATTTCCATTTACACGACTTTCCCAGGAAAGTATCTATTGTGTAAATCGAGGGATAGGTGTATTATTTAATAAATACGAAACTACTATAATATTGACTAAGACTATAAAAATGCTAAAAGAATGTGTTTAGTGAGCAAAACACTGAACAAACTTAGTCGGGACTTAGCACCTAAATTGTGGAAAAAGTGAAAAAAACATAAACAAATATAATATAAACAATATAAACATATATCGAGACATGTTGAACTTAAATTATTGACATGTAATTTATTATTAATTAGAAAATTAAAAAAAAACATCCCAGATTTGAACTTGAGGTCCTTATGAATATGGAAAATTTTTGCTTTGAGCCATACGGTAATTGAATGGACTATAATTATGGCAATAAAGTGAATATTGACTCAATTAAGAATGCATGACTGAATACCGTATAACTGTAATTTTTGACAAAAAAATGATAGGATAACAATTGATAATAATTAATTAACACTGAAGAACACATCCAGAGAATATTGACAAATAAAATATATATCTAAAAATTTTTAAAGTTATTATCTTACTTTGTTAATTTTTTTTCAACGGGCTTAAGTTTGAATCTGCAAGACTGCAAATGATTTTTTATTATTCTATTAATAAATGAATGTGTTCAAATTCTATTTTTATTAATTTATATTAAAATTGGAATATTAAGAATATTTTTCAATAATCATCAAACCAGCAGAACGGATCAGTACTGATTTCGAGGCCGCTACCAAAAAAAAGGCCTTAATATTAATAAATTAAAATATTTAAAGGCCAAAAAATTATAATAATATATTCGTAAAAAATATATACAAATACAATAGCTCTGATTTTTCCATCTCTGGTCTAATATTATGTTTGCCTAAGTGCATTAGTATGTACATACATTTAAATACTAATGAAATTGTAATCATATGGTTTGCATATTTTTAGTTTTATTTGCAAGCAACACCCAACAAAAACAAGAACAAAAAAAACGACAAGTTTTTAAAACCAAATTTGAATAGTTGCCAAAATTTGCCAATTTATATGAATAAAATCGAAAAAATACATCTTACAATTATAATGGCTGTAAAACACAACACACACACACTCACACAAAAATGCAAATTTTATTTTTTATGGCTCAAAGTTTTTGTCTGTTGGACAGTCTATCCGTCTGCCTGTCACTCGTTGCATGTGTCTTCCCAAATGTTTGTTAGTCCATGTGCAAATCTTTTTCTGTTATTTTATATTTATTTAATTCTTTTTTTTTTATTTTTTTTCTAGTTTGTATTTCAAAATAAAATGTCAAAATATATTTAAACGAAACAGAACAAAAATAAATGGCAATTACAACAAAATATTTAACACACATTTTTTGTCGGTTTGCCTTAATTATTTAAAAGACTATTTTTTGCAAAAAATAAAAAAGAAATCAAAGAAAAGCGATTAGAAACATTTTCTTGGCTTTTTTTGTTTAATTAATGATTTGTTAAGTTAATTTGCTAATATTTGTATGAACATACACACACACACATTAGACTGATTGTTAAAACTTAAATTTTCTGGCGACGTTTTCTTTTTGGTGATAAATTGAATGTTATTTTCGATAATATGTTTTTTATGAAATAAATACAACACGTGTAGCGTAACGATCAGATTTAATATCTCATAAAAAATAAAGCTATCTTTTTTTTAATTCGGATCAGCTCTTAGGAGACGACCCCCACATATGCAGTGCATTGCGCCGGAACTGGAAATGAGGAAATGTTTTTGAAAGGACAGATGAAGGTATATGACAAGATATAGAATTTTTTTGTAGCTATTTTAATCGTTTACTTCGCCGACTATTTTTTTGCTACAGGACCGAATTATTGTTATTGGAGAATTATAAATTAATATTTTATTTTCAATTTATACGAAAAATGGAAGAATTTCTGACAGTTGAATAAGGATTTCAAAATTATTTGGCGAATTTCATATAATAACGCAAAAAAATTCAAGTCCTCAATTTTAGATGAAAATAGTAATGAATCCTATGTGAGGCACGCTACGTAACGCACGTTACGACTTCTCCAATCCCTTAATCAAATAAACTACTATTGATCCATTCGTATGGCTAAGGACCATGTTGTTATATTTATTCGTCACACATATTCCATTACATTCGAAAAATTCCAAATGCAGCTCCCAATAAAAATAAAAAAATTCCATAATGCCGACAAACACGCATTTTATGTGGAAGTTAAATTTTTAGAAAAATTTAATTTGAAATAATTTAAAAATAGGGCAATCAGGAAACCACCTTTAGTATATGAGATTTCAGGTACAAAATCGTAGAATAAATATTTCTTATTTTTTAGCAGATTTTTACTCATTAAACTTTTTCCGAAAGAAATTTATTTTCTAAAAATTGGTGTGAAAAAATCTAGTTTGGTTTTTCCATATGGCAGTTGTTATTGTCGCTTATGAAAATTCTTCTTTTATTAAAAATGGATGCATTAGTAATTTTTGGAAAAAAAACATTCTCGTTTATTCACACCAACTAGAATTTTTAAAATTATTATAAAATAAATATTTATGATGATTTAGATGAGAAAAACATGTTTAAAAACGGCCCAAGAACTTTTTTTTATTAAAAATCTACTGACTAGACTTAATTTAAAAATGGGTTGAAGTCTTAACTACACTTTATTATTCCTCCACTCTGACTATTTGCATCTGGTAGCAGTTTTTTTTTTAAATACAACATATAAACAAAATAATTGTAGTACAGGGTGCCAGATTTGATTAAGAATTTTAGCCCACTTGAGTCCTAGAATGTCCCATTGTGTTAATTGGAAACGTCACAAACACCCAAGGTTACTTTGGCTGCAATTGAACCCATTACCTCTGTACTAATAGGGTGGCATCGCTACCAATCAGCTACAGTGGCATTTGAAAAAAAATTACTTCATAGTAGACTTGTGTCCAACTCGCTCATTCGCTCAGTTTTGACAAGTACCTCTGATCAAACCTATGTAATTTAAATGGGTTTGATCAGAGGTTCTTGTCAAAACTGAGCGAATGAGCTAGTTGGACACAAGTCTACTTTATAGAACAGAACTTTTCCATAATGAGTCTGATGATGAAGTGAACCTGAAAAAATCTAAACAGGAAAATGACTGTCAAAGTGAAATTTCAAAATAATAAAAAATTTTTGTATATTTCTTTATTGAAAAAAAAATTAATGAACCGAAGATGTTTTTTATGCGGTTAACCGATCCACCTATAATCAATCTCCTGTGCACTGCTGAACCTAAGCCTTTTTTAATTAATCGAGAAATTAAACCATTAAACCAGTTAATCGATTACCTGCATACGCAACTGCCATAAAAAATATTAATTTTGTAGATGTTCTAGTCTAGTTGATTAATTGCACATTCTTAATGTGACCAATCACTTTCTAAAACTTGCACTTTTTTTTAAACATTTATACAATGTTGAAAAGAAAAATTTTTTTTTTGGCTTATATATAATTTTTATAACAATTGTTGTCACATATAAATATTTATTTTTAATTTCTATTTCAAAAGTGGGTGAATTCAAAAATATATATTTCTCTTTAATAAAGAACACTGGGCAACACAACAAAAAATATATATAACACTCCAACCCCTGATTTTTTACACATTTATAGGAGTTTATTTATAGGAAACTTAAATTCTCTAACCTCGTGGGAATCCCCTAAACAAAATTTTTTAAAGGACTAAAATATTCACCCCTATTGTGAATAACAAGGGGAATTTTTGTTCACAATGAAATGTTTATTCCACTCGAAGAAAAAAATGGTATCGTGAATCTCCCGTGAGAAATTATTCCTGCTATCAGTTCTCAGTGAATGCAAAAAAGAGAAGAAGCGGAATAGAACATGAAAAATCAAACAATTTGTATTGAAAAATTTATGTTTATACAATAATTTCAAAAAATGTAAAGAAGTATGGCTAAATATTTACCCCGGTATTCATAAAAATATAAAACGTATTTGAAATCTGTTTTAAGAAAATTTTGTATCAAAAAAATTTGATTAAAATACATTTCAAACTCATTTTAAATTTTATGAATACCGGGGTTAATAGTCAAATAATTTGGATACATTTTGAAAACCAGACAAAACAAATTAAAAATATTCTTAATCTTTAGAATTGGAGCAACAAGTTTTACAAAGACGCAGGAAATTGATTTATTGCTAAAATATAAGTTTGTGTTTTATTAACGCATCTTGCCACTAAAATAAAATTAGCAAACTCTAATATTCGAATTATAAAAGAAAAAAAATACTTACATTTTTTACTCTATGCCCCACCAAAAACTAAGTGAATAAATTAGAGGGAAAAGTGGAAAAACTCCTGCGAACACAATCATTCACGATCAGGGGAATTTAATTTTAGCGTGAAATCGGGAAATCTTTTCATTATTGCAATTTTAGGGAAAAGACAAAAATTTCGAGGGAAAAATTATTCATGATAGGGGTGATTAAATTTTTATAATTTAGTTTATTGATTTATTTTAAATGTTTTCAAAGACTTTCACTAGAATTATGAGGCAAACAATGATTTTGTACTCACAGTTTTCACTAGAGGTGCCTTTATATCCCTTTTATGAAAAAGTGCAAAAAATTACCTTTAAGCAGTAGTACTCGTAATTTAAAAAAAAATATATTGATGAAATGCACGCCAAATCTTCATACGCTTTCATGAGAAAACAAACACGCAGTAACGAATTGGAGGCTTAAAAATCTATTATAAGTCAACCAGTCTTGCAAAGGTAAACAATTAATTTGAAACTTTATCGACTGAAACTTTTTAAACTTAAAATTTTGAATAACTGGAAACTAACTCTGTAACATATTTAAAGTTTCAATTTATTTCTCACAGTGTAAGTTTAACCTATTTTGTATTAATCAATTTTTAGTAAAAGTTTGGGATATACTATATATTTTTATTAAACAATTTTTAAATAATTTTTCCAATTGAGTTTTTCCTTTCTGTTTCCAAAGACAGACAAAACGACAGCGTAGTTTAAATGTCCCTTAAAAATGTTACCCGTACGTTTCCACAAAAAACAGCAGAGCTCTACTTTTTATACCCTCCAAAAAAGAATATGGAGGGTATAGTCACTTTGTCATTCCGTTTGTAACGCAGCGAAATATCCATCTGAGGTCCCATAAAGTATATATATATTCTTGATCAGTGATGAGATCTAAAACGATCTGAGCATGTCCGTCCGTCCGTCTGTGGAAATCACGATTCAGTCCAAACGAAAAGAGCTGCACTCTTGAAATTTGGTAAAAATATATCTTGAAGGATAGCACAGGTTAAGTTCGGTGATGGGCTAAATCGGACAAGAGGGAAAAAAGTTCCCCTAAGAAGAACTAAACCAACCTCTAAAAAATAAACATGATTTTTAAATTTTTTTTTTGTAATTTTGTTAAGCAAATGATATATTCTTATATTAAAGAAGGATCAACGCGTTAAACTTGGAGCCAAAAAATTAAATTTTTTTTTGGACCCCGCCCCCTTTATTGGGCGTAAAAATTTAACAAATTGTTTGACTTGAGCCTACATTCCTTAAAAATAACATTTTTAAGCTTTAATGAAGAAGCTGAGACGAAACCTGATACTACTCTACCCTACCCCCTCCTCCCCCTTTATCCGGTAAATGACCCTATCAAAAAAAATTTTTTTTAATTTTTAAACTTTGTATTTAATTTTTCCGAACATTTATTTTTGAAGTTTTATGGCAAAGGTGAAACGTCTCCCCATAGCCCTTGTCAGAGCGACCCCGACAAAATACAGTTTTAGTACCCTTCAAATAGAATAGAACCCCATAAAGCGATGAAGTCTAAGACGATCTAGCAATGCCCATACGTTGGTCTGTGGAAAACATGATATAGTCTATTTTTGAACCCCGCCCCCTTTAGTGGGCGTTGACGTACGCTATTATATAAATGAACTCCGTCCCACCAAGTTAAACATTTTAAATTTACATTGTTAATTTTTTCAACGGGCTTAAGTTCGAATCTGCATGACTGCAAATTATTTTTTTATAATAAATGAATTTGTTCAAATTCTTTTTTTATTAATTTATATTAAGATTGGAATATTAAGAATATTTTTCAATAATCATCAAACCAGCAGAACGGATCAGTTCTGCAGATTCGAACTTAAGCCCGTTGAAAAAATTAACAATTTACATAAGAAAGTTCGACTAAATAAAAAATTCATACATAATTTTAAATTTACTTACTAAATATTTGGAGGGTATTTAAGATTCGACCCGGTCGAATATAACCTTTTTACTTGTTACAACTGAAATTGAATTATTAAAAAGCGTTTTTTCCAACTACTTAAATGATGACTATTCATTGCTACAAAAGTTCGACGCTGCACCACTGTGCACTTGATTTAAAACTTATTGCAGTTAAATTAAAAACTACAATTTATTCAAAACTGTTTTGAAAAGATAAATAAACTCAATGATATGTGGCCTAAAAATTAATTAATTAATTTTGAATTTTTTTGTGCACAGAAATTGCTTAATGCTGGGGTCCTACCAAATCCATACAATAATTAAATAAAATGAATAGTTAAATTTGTACATTTTCGGAAATTCGCTAAACATTTCTGCAAAATGTTTAAAAAAACTTTAAAGTGATTATTGAAAATTCCTTTAATTCCTTTGCGCATTTCTACGCTGCTTTAACCTAAATTTCTTAAAAAAACTGAAGACATTATTTCAATCTTCTGCTTGATGAAATAAATATTTTTTTAAACAATATTTCCTGTTGCAGCCCAGCTCATTTGCAAGCTACAATTCAAATTTTTTTAGAAAAATTTTATTATGAAAAATCATTTTTCAAACTCGCCATTACTTGCATATTTTAATCAACCGCTACCATTTCGCTTGTGGTTTTGGAAAACTTTTATCTTGTTCTACAGTGTAATTAAACGCAGTTGCTTAAGTATTTTATAATATGAATATAAATAAATATGTTGATTATTTTAATATAAAATGTTCTAAATGTGAAATATTTAAACAAACAAACAAAAATTCATTTTTCATATGACAGGCACAAAGAAAAAGGAGGTTCACTGGCCGTCATTGAATGAAGACAATTTATCTTCAACCTTTTTTTATATTTTTGTTTCTTTTTTTTATAGTTTGTTTTTATTTTAAAATAAATAAAAGACATTTTTTTAATAAAATCTGTTTAGCAAAAAAAAAAAAATCCTGTACATATTTAAATAAATTTTATAGTAAACTGTTTGTCACTGCAACTGGAAACTGGCTTTTGATTTTATTTTATTTATTTAATTCTTTTATATTTTTATATTAATAATTTTTTAACTAGCCTGCAGGGTAACGTCTAATACGCATACAGTTTTGAGAGAGGAAATAGGGAAGCGGTTTACTTTTAAATATGCATTTTAATTTATTACGAATTTTAAACATGAACGTAAATTTTTTTAATTTTCGAACTTATTAATTATATTATTAAAATATGCATATTTTATTCAGACTCAAGTTCAAATCTACATTCCGCAAATTTAAATTTTTAAAAATTGTTATACGAATTTTTTGCTACAATTACAATGGACAAGGGTGCTGCAATTCCTTCTACAGTACACGAGAGTGTCGGTTGTTGTCGTTACTAATTAGTGGCCACTTCTGTTTAATTCACCAGGTTGAGTAACGTATCGAACTCACAATCTTCGAGTTGGTAATCCAAACTTTAACCACTTCGGCTAAGAGCATCCACTAATTCGCTAATATGCATTCACGATGATATGATATAATAAACTAATTGATAAAACAAAGTCGAACATGCCCATGCATGTCTAATTGTTATGAGCAATAATTTTTAATATTAATTTTTTTTGAATTTTTTTTTTATATCACCAATAAATTAAAAAATCTAAATATGTAGCCCAATTTTTTTAATTTTATCGCAAATGCCTATTTATTGCTTAAACAAAATTGCAATGCTGCACCACTGTGCACTTGTAAAATTACTTTCTCTGCTTCTCAAATTTCTTAATTAATTGTCCAAATTATTTTTAAAATACAAATAAATTAGTCGTAGTGTAAAAATTTAATTTATGTGATCTTCGTGGGAAAAAAAATTTTGAATGCTTAGAGCACGACATGAAAGAATTTAATTATAAAACAAATGGGAATTGTTAACATAATAATTAATTACAGAATTAGTTCGGCTTTTAAAATTAATTAGTTAATTTTTTTTTTAATTTTCAGCTTATTTCCTCTTGCACTCTTGTACGTCACATTGAAAAGTTTTTAGAAAAATATTATTAAAAAGACTTTTCAAGTTAATAATCCTTTTGACACAAATAATAGATGACTCTGTTTTGCAAATTTTTAACGAAAAACAAAATATTTAACCAACTGCCATTAATTTGAATGGCATTAGGAAGCTGAGAGATTTAGAAATTGGTATTAATGTCACAAAAGAATAAAAGTAATTAAAAAAAATTTTTAAAGTTAGCAACAAAAAACACACATAAAATGAAATAAAATATAACAACGACAACTAAACAAATAACAATTCCAATATGAATGACGTCTTAATGGAAACAAATAAGATTTAGTCACAACAACCAAAAGAACAAAAAATCTAAAAAGTCAAAATGCTTTAGATAAAAATATTGTTTAGGAACACATAAGTGCCACATAATCACACAAAAATCACAAAAAGTAAAAAAAAAACTAAAACACAAATAAAAAATGAAAAAAATAGAAAAACATTCTTATGTGTCGAGCACCTATCGCAGACATAAGATCTATGGAAAAAGTCAAAACAAAAAAAAAAAAATAAAGAAAAGAAATAATGTCAGAGATTTATAACATAAAAGAAATTCTAATACCCTTAAAAGTGAACAACAAAAATTTCAAAGAGCCCAAGAACAATTTATGAAATTCCTATTTATACACGAGTACAGCACACATGAGATATTAGGCTGACAAAGTATTTGAAGGCGAAGATTGTTCCTTGAACTAAGTGGTCTTTCACAAAAAAAAATATAATAAAAAAATAAATAAATTTGATCTGCCAACGATAATTTTTATGAATTTTTAAAAATATTGTTGTAATTAATCACCGGAAGAAAAATAAGAGCTGCTAGGCCAGCAAAAAAAACGTGAAGTGTCTTGTAAATATCAGCAAATTCTGCTCATATCTGGATTTATTCACCAAGTCGAAAATTTTGCGAAATATTAAAAAAAAAAATTTATAAAAGTATCCATTTCAAACTATTTATTTTAACTTACAGCAAAAATGGTGAAAGAATATTTTTGGGTTTGTCATTCGGTGTGAAATTTCCTTAAAATGAATATGCGCCCCCATACAGAATATATATTCTGTGTCCTTGTGAATAGGCAAGACGAAAGCGACGGCCGTCTGTTCGTCCTTCTGTAAGTGAAATCAGTTTGCCGAAGTCTCCAGAAAAGCTAGATACCTTGGCCACGAATTGATGTAGTGGAAATAGTTCTCAATAGATTGCTATTTAGGCAAAATACGAATTGCAGTTCCAGAGTTGGAAAATTCAAACTTATTTTTTAGATATAAAAGTAACAAAATAAAGCAAAGGTTTGTTTTCTTTTTGATTATTTTATATTTGAGCACGATTTCAATTTAAAATCAATTTTGTTTTTATTTTCATTTTGTTCTTAATACTTCAGGAAGAAATAAATTAGCATAAAAAAAATTATAAAAAGATATGTGGTGTCGTGGGACACTTATTATAAAAAATATTAATTTTAAGGTATATTCGAGGTATAAAGAAAATAATTATTCGGGTATAGATTTTTTGTTATGATTTTTTTTTTCGCCGACCAACGAAAATATAGAATCAATTTTGTTCCCAAACGAAATTGAATTTCTTCACGGCACGGCTGCGTATGATTAATATTTGTTTGTATGGCAACGTATTACTCATACGTCTTAAAGACTCATCTAGAAAGTCTCGGTTCGCACTATGAAATTTTCTTTCATGAAATTTCTGAAATTCTCTTTTAAAATTTCACACGTGTCTGCACACTGAAAGTTAATTTCATGAAACTTAATATTTTTGTTTGTTTACTTTCACATAAAGAATATAAAAATAAAGTAAAATCAATTACGAATTACAATACAAAACAGAATTTCAGTGAACATGAAAGTGTGTACCCGACACCATTCTTCTCTCCCCTCTCACCAACAAACAGCCACTTTCATGAAATAAAATTTCATAGTGCGAACCGAGACAAAGAAAAAAATCTTACGTTACAAACGTTTTTTCCGGTTACGGTACTCCTCCGCATCGTCCCATAACGAACTTCGTTCCAAAAAAAAAAAAAAAAACAATTCCAGGGTTGGAAAATTTAAACTATTTCTGGTATATAAAAGTAACGTATCGAAAACATTATTTTTTTTATAAATTAAACAAATTTGTTATTATGAAAGCAATTAATTGGTATAAAAAATTAAAAAAAGTAAAATGAAAGCTCCAGAGCTGGAAAATTGAATCTTATTTGTGTTATGTAAAAGTAACTAAATAAAAAAACATTTTGTTTTCTTGTTAATTAAAATTATTTTATACTTCAAGGAGAATTAAATTAGTAGAGCAAAAAATAGAAAAAGCGCTTCCAGGGTTGGACAATTGAATCCATTTTTGTTAATTAAAAGTAAACAACTAAAAGAAATTTTCTCTATCTTTTTATATATTAAAAATGTCTGATTTTTTGTAAAGAAATTCAGCGGTATTAGAAATCTGAAAATTCAAAAGTTTAGTTCCAGAGCTGGACATTTTAATTTTTTTTTATATTAAAGTAAAAAAAATAATTATTTTTTTGCATTCAAATATATTTTATATTTTAGAAAGAAGGAAATTATTATTGAAAATCAGAAAAATTAAACAAATTATTCCAGAGTTGGCAAAATTTGTTAAATAGTACATCAGTGTAGGGTACATGAGATTCGCCACAGACATTTTTAGTGGTTTTTGTTTTTAATGGGATGCCACTCAGAGGATGATCACTGCTCTTATTTAGACAGGATTTTGGAAGGAAGCGGGAAAGGATAACATTTTAAATTTTGGGTAAAATTTTAGTTTTTTTATATAAAATTCAGTAAGATCCAAGGGTGCTGTTGGCTAAATTAGTTAACACGAGACTATGAAACGAAGGTTCCAGAGTTCAACTCCGCGCTCAGTCATGAATATGGATACGAATTCTTCTGATCAGCACTAGTGCATGGTTGTGCTAGTTGTTGTCAGCCTGCTTCCGTGATGAAGGCACTGAATATCAATGGCAGTGATTTACACTATCATTAATATAAAAAAATTTTTTTTTTTTTCATATTAAATTCAATTATGTTCATGTTTGCCCGCTGCTAATGCCTAATTGTTACTTGATCTTCAATAACTCAAACACAATTATGGCACATGATCAAATCTGGGCATACAGATTATTAGCTACAGACAAAATAAACAAAAATTTTTTAAAAACAACAATTTTTCAACAAAACTAAATGATATATAAACTGTCATAACAATAACAGTTTGTTTAAACGGACAAAATATTTCATTTAATTTCTTTAGTTCTTTTCTTTAGACCAGCTCTTTTCCTTTTCGGTTCAGCCTCAATTATAAATTGTCACGGGAAACATTAATTTTTGCCCTTTTCCGTTAAATATTTATTCAATTTTTTTTTTGTTCAACAAACTGTTTTCGTTCCGCTTCTATTGTTGAAAATGTATTTTGAGCATAAAATATGGCTGCCAAAAAATTTTCCGGTGACTCATTTAAGTAATTTATTTAATCGTTTTTTCCCTCTATCTCTCTCTCTTCTTTTTCACGGATATTTTTGGTTTGGCTAATTTAGAATGTACACACATACTATTTACATACTTATATATACTGATACACATGAACGTGTAGATTTGTAAATACTCCCTATTTAAATAAGATTTTAAATAATTATTCAAAAGTAATTAAGTTGACAATAAGTGAAAATGTCAAACAAATATGAGGGAAGATTTTCTTTAAACAGAAATACACATTGTAATTTAATTTGGGTTAATGCAACATTGTTGCTTCAAATACGTGCCATCAGTGAATGAGATTAAGCGTTTGAGGGGGAAAAAAACAAAAACAAATTGGAAAATTACTTTTTAATGCCAAAAAGGTTTAAGCAAAATATTAATGAAAACTGAAAGAAAATGTCAACAGAAGTGATGAGTTTTATGCCATCAAGCAAACAATTGCATCGAATGTGTGGAATTTTCAAAAAGTAACGAGGGTGGTTCAATAATTACTGTAGACAAAAAATTTTTTTTAATCATTTGCAAGGCATTGCTGTGCTAAAGGGAAGACAATAATTTCAAAAACAACAACAAATTGAAATATTTATTAAATCTCTCGCTATTTTTCTTTGATCCCACAAGAATCAGCCTGTCCTTTTTTTTTAGTTTAAATTTTAAATTAGTGCTTTTTGAAATTTCTGTGCCCAAATGCGTGCTATTATTCATCTGTAGACGTTTAAATGGGTGGTGCAATCACTTCAATTGTTCGACACATGCTATTGAATCAAATTATTTTATCAAACTGCAAAAAAGGTATTAGAAACTATTTACGAAACTGGCGCCATCATTAAATATTTCTTTAGACTGCAGTCTATGTCTACTGTCTGCTCCATTCCAGATGTTTGTGACAACCACTAAAGATTTTGCCAAAAACTCAAACATCAAAAGAAAACTTTACAACGACTTGCACATTTTTCGTTGTTCCCGATATCAGCAACAGCAATCGATAATAATAAAAATGCTTTATTTTTCTACAACAACAAAAAATGAAAAATACAAAAAAAAAATAAATAAATATCTCTTATGGTTGGAGAAATTCCGTAGCCTGGTGCTGCATAAAATTATTTCAATGTTTTTTACCCCTTTTTTTTTTTTTGTTCTTCTTGTAGTTCATAATTTTATTGCAAAATCACATGCCTGTTAGAAAAAAATGTGTACAATTTCTTTTAATGTCCTTTTGGAAATCTTCCTTCTAAGCAATATTTGCTGAAAAGTAGCGGAAACAACAAAAAACATTTTTTTTTCCTATACTTTTTATGGATTTGTAATGATAAAGTTAAGTACTCGACATTATTTTTATGGCCTTAAAGGAGCTGGAAGAGTTGGAAGTGCAGGCAGCGGTATAATAGCAGACAATCAAACTGCTGCTGAACTCTACTGCCGTCGTATATCTATTTAAAAATGCTACAGGCTTTTTTTTTTCTTGTGAGACCAAATGAAATATTTACCAGGAACATTTGCTGTGAGTCATATTGAAATATGAAAAGCAGCTTAAGTTTATTCTTTGCTTATTTGCTTAGTAAATGAGCATTCAAATTTTAATACTAAGAACTTATTGTTCGTAGATCTCCTGTGCCTTCGATAGGCAGACAGACAGTCAAGGTTTCAGTGCTTAAAAACGGCTAAGCTCTTAAGTTTTAATTTATAAAAAAATATATCATACTTATGAGCTTTATATTTGAAACATTTTTTTTTAATAAGTCAAATAATGTTTTTATAAACATCAGATATTTTTTGTGAACAAGACGACCTATAACTTTATTTTTTCATGCGGAAAAAAGTGTATTTGATTTTCTCCATATGCCGATAACTTTTTCTTTACAAAAAAGTTTATAATTTTCCTGTTTTTATTCCCTCCAAAATAGAATTGGAGGATATATTAATTTTGTCATTCCGTGTATAACGGAGAGAAATATTCCTCTAAGACCCCATAAATAATATATTCTTGATCAGTAATGAAATCTAAGACGATCTAGCCACTTCCGTCCGTTTGTGGAAATCACGATACAGTCCGAACAAAAAGAGCCATAGCCCTTGAAATTTGGTACAGATATATTATGAAATAGTGGACAGGTACGTAAATGGGTCAGAGGGACAAAAGTATCCCTAAGAAGATTTAAACCAAAATCTAAAAAGTAGCATAATTTAAAAAAATTTTTTTTTTGTAATTTTGTTAAGCAAATGATATATTTGAACTTGGAGCCAGAATCAGTATGGTTTTCGGAAGGGTTGCGGCACTGAAGAGGCTACTGTCAATGTACAAAATTATATTTGTAAGGTTCTAGGCGAAGGTTACAGTGCTGTTGGAGGAGTATTTTGCTTTTGGCCTGATAGATCATAACATATTATTGCAAAAGTTGAAATACTATGGGTTTGATGGGCAGGAGCTTTCTCTTATGCAGAGTTATTTAACAGATAGAAGACAATTTGTTGATATTAAGGGAAAGTCTAGTACTTCAGAAACTGTTATTCATGGTGTTCCTCAGGGAAGTGTTTTAGGTCCCTTGTTATTTGTAATTTACATTAATGATTTAAAGAACCTGGAGTTAACGGGAAAAATGTTTCTATATGCAGATGATATTAATATATTTCATCACTATAAGCATGAAACTGTGGTTAAACCGTATATGGAGAGGGACTCTGCATTAATTTCTAAATATGTTCGTATAAATCAAGGAAAGGCAACCTATACTATTACATTTTGCGATTGTATTACTTATTACTCTCTGCGCTCTCACCACGAATCGGTATTGCCAACAGCGTTGCCATAACTTTTTCAAAAAAAAAACTGCAACTTTAGAAAAAAAAACTGGTTTTCACGTAAAAAAACTGCATATAAAAAATTCACAAAAATATATATATTTTTTTTCATATTTTTTTATTAAAACAAAAACATAACACAACAAATTAAATATGATATACATCTACATATAACAAAGCAATTCATTTTAATAAAAAATATATAGGTACATAGGGTTTAAATTAACAAAAAGAGTTCATTATTATTCAGATATAATACTGCCTGTTCCAGAATCTCGACAAGTCGATGTCGTTCTCATATTTATATTGAAAGCAATAATTAAAAATTTAAATTTGTTTGTATGTACATAGAAAAACACAAGGCATATCTATCTAACAGGTACAACCATTTCTACAAAAATAGAACACTTATTGTAGAAACTACCTTAACAGTGGCAAAAATCGTTAAACGACACTACTAAGTTTGACGTTTTATCAGGTTAGGCCAGTGAGCTCGTGCTCCCACCTGCAATATATGTACACCTTGGTAAAATTCAACTTGCTTTGTGGTCAGGGGTGCAAAAAGATGTATGTGATAATTACATACTCGTATAAAAAAGTATAGTTAAACCTTGCCACTGTTATATTAAGCAAATGGGGTAAAATTATGGTTTCAGAAATTGGAATTAAAATAACAAAATTAAGAGTAAAAAAGTAAAATGTAAAAACTGCAAAAACTGCACAATCTACAGAAAAACTGGTTTTTAAAGAAAAAAACTGAAAAACTGCTCAATGCTTAGAAAAACTGTCAAATGCAGATAAATCTGTACATTTGGCAACGCTGATTGCCAATCAACTTTCGTCACTTCTCCCCAATTAAAACTTTAAAATCTCCAAAAACTAACTTAATTTTATTATGGGTATTTGCAATATATTAGAAAATTAGTATCGGCATGGCATTGGAGCAAAATGATGTTTGTGGCTCTGTATGCAGTGATGGTGTGTAAATAAGAAGGTTTTGTAGGACATTCGACAAAGAGTAATGCAAATACACATACGTACATACATATATATTTTTCATTGCATTATTCACCAACAGTCATTATTTGCAAAAAGTTTGAATGTAATGAACACAATGAATTGTGGTTCAAATTGTTAACAAAACACGAGGTGGTCATAAGGGAATGTCATTCATAATTTTCCGCATCTCTTCATACTTTTCGCCAAAGCATTTGCCTTTCCCTGTACTAGAATCAGCAAACATTTTTTTCATAAAGATTTCTCAACTGTGATCGGACTCACATTGATTTCTGGCAACGCTGATTCTTAAAGTATGCGATAAACACAACCTGCCTGTTTGAATGCTGAAACTAGACTGATTAAAGTTGTTTACAGCTCTACAATGCGTGTACACACGTATATAACAGAAGAGTAAATGAAAAGGCGCCGCGCCCTGCATTTGCCTTTCCCTGGTATAAATAAACTTTTTTTAAATCATGCTAAAACCAAACTTATGAGATTCAAGCCGTGCTCTGGTTTTAATAACGATTTTAGTATTTCTGTTGATGGCAAGGAGGTTAAAGAAGTTCCATCTGTTGAATATTTGGGTGTTACTTTTCGGGGTAACCTTACGTGGGATCAACATATTATAAATCTTAAATCTAAAATTTCCCCTGCTTTGGTCGTACTTTACAAATTCAAAAACAAGTTTGATATAAATACGAAATTTTTAATTCTCCTGACTATAATTCAAAGCCATTACAATTATCTTCCTTTACTGTATGGATTCAAGAAAACAGAATACAGAATTTAAATCACTTCAGAGGATTGCAAAATAGAGCACTGAAGACCGTAGCAAATTTACCTATCCGATTTCCAACCGTTACCTTGTACAGGGATGTATTTCCCACTGTTTTGCCAATTCACGGGCTTTACAAATTGCAACTGTTAATTTACGTTTTTAAATGCCTTAATGGTATTGGACATCATACCATACAATTTTCGCAAAATCAAAACATTTTCAACACTAGAAATCGTGACAATTTAAGAGTAGCTCTTTGCCGATCGGAAACAACGAAACAACGTGTTGAACACTCTGGTTGTATGGAATAGAATAGCTTTCCATCTTGTATCAAATGCACATCAAGTCTTTCACTGTTTAAATCTTCTTTAAAGCAAATTTTACTTCAAAATGTTGATGAGCTTTTGATTTAATTGAATATAATTAAATATTTTCTTTTTTTCTAACATTATGTATTTCGATTTTATTTTTTTATATAGCATAAATTGAATTTATAATAACTATTGTAACATAAATTTTTATTTTGTAAATATTTTTTTGCCATCAAGCCTCTATAATGCCAATATGGCGCTGGGGCGAATTATGTAAATTTCTTATATTTTATAATAAAAATTTATAAAAAAAAAATTAAAAAAATCAGAAAAGTACATTTTGGACCCCGCCCCCTTTATTGGGCGTTGAAGTAACATATTACATGAAAAACTAATGTAAATGTTTAAAAAAAAAATTTTAATTAAGCCCTACACTCCTTAAACATTAACGCCCATATTCATAAACAAATAAAACGTATTTGAAATCTGTTTTAAGAAAATTTTTTATGAAAAATATTGATTAAAATACATTTCAAACTCATTTTTCATTTTAAATTTTATGAATACCGGGGTAAACGTTTAAGGTTTTACCACGAACGCAAGATGTTCTCTGATCTCCCTCTGCTCCTAACCCCCTAAATGACCCTATTTAAAAAAAAATTCTACACATCATTAGTCCAGAAAATTACTTTTTAACATTTTACGACTCAGCTGACACGTCTGCCTCCTGCCCTTCCCGGAGTGACGACGTCAAAATAGAGTTCTAAAATTGGACACAGAAATTTCTTAAAGGAGTTCTGTCCCAATAGGTTAAAAACTTTTTACTTTATTTAGGTTAGGTTGAAGAGAGGGGCATAAGCCATCCCAATCCATTTCGGATTACACCTAGGTCTCATGGGCCTGTTGTGCGCTCTATAATAAGGAGTCCCCATTGTACTGTAGGGTGACTCCACCGTTACCATGGAAACCTTCAAATTCGATTACGTCAAGAACCCAGTTTCTTCGATGTATCTCCTTAAGTTCCTCCAATTTGAACCCCCAAGAAATTCCATCCTCCGTTTAATCTCCTGATTAAATATTTGCCTTCTGACTTGGCTAAAAGCTGGACAATAGCTCAAGTAGTGCTCCAGTGTTTCGTCCTCTTCCTGACAGCCCCTGCATGTTATATCGCCAACGATACCCATTCGTGCCAGGTGATTCCTTAACTCTGTATGTCCTGTTATTAAATAAACCAATCTCCGTAGTGCTGGCCTCCTTAATGTTAGGATCTCCTTAATCCTGTTACTATCTGGGTCCCCCCATAGAATTCTAGTCACCCTGCCTACGGTAGTGTGCTGCTAATCTCTTGTATGTAATTCTATAGCCCACCGCCTTAGTTCGTTCTTAAAAACCTGAAATGGCTTCGGACTATCTAGTGTGATGTTCGTCATTAATGCTCCCATCTTTGCTAGCCTCTCTGCCTCAATATTTCCAGGTATTCCCTGATGTCCTGGAATCCATATTATCTCTATGCCCCCACATTTCTTGTATGAGTTAATCTCATCCTTGCATTGTAGTACACACTGAGATCGAACGACATGATTTATCTACTAAATATTTGTAGGGTATTTAAATGTCAACCGGGTAGAATCTTATTTGTTAATAATTCGGATCAGCAATCAGGGAATAACCCCTACGCAGTACATTGTGACGAAACTAGAAAAGAGAGGTTAGAATTGAGAGGACAGCTGAATAAAGATGAGAAGATAGAGAATTTTTTTTTTAGCTATTTTAACCTTTTACTTCTCCGGCTAATTTTTTTGCTACAGGGCCGACGAAGAAGGTTGCTGTTCATCTGCTCTTTGGTATATGAAAGTGTCCAGTTCATCAACGGCTAACAACAACCAACACAACCATGCAGTAATTTTGATCAGAAAAATCCGACACAATATTCATGACAGAGCACAGAATCAAACTCTGAACCCTCCGCTTCATAGTCTCGTGTTAACTACATGAACTACTTGTGGGTGGTGCAGTTGGCTGAAATAGTAGAACACGAGACTATGAAGCAGAGGGTCCTGAGTTCGCGCCCGCGCTGAGTCATGAAATATTGTGTTGAATTCTTCTGATCAGCACTAGTGCGTGGTTGTGTTAGTTATTGCCAGCCTGTTTCAATGATGAAGGCACAGCAATGGTCACTGAACATAATTGCCAGCGACTGAAACTGTCATGTAATAAAAGCAGAGTAATAGCACCCTGCGCCCTGTAGCAAAAATTAACCGGTTACAAAAAATTCTTCTCATCTTACATCTGTCCCCTCAATACTATCCCCTCGTTTTCAGTTCCGGCGCAATACATTGAATATATAGGGGTCATCCCCTGAGGGCTGGTCCAAGATAAAAAAAGCAACTATCGCTATCCAGCACTTCAGTTTGACAGCTGCGAATGTCTGACTTGTGATTTCTGTTCAATAAGATATGGCGAGTCATCATAAATCGCTTAAAGCCACAACGAGGCTTCATGAATGTCACTTTTTATTTTTGGAACTTATTAACTTTATTATTAAAATAAGAATTTTCTATGCAGACTCAAGTTCAAATCTGCTAATTATTATTAAATTTATGTATGAAATTCTATTTTAATAGTGAACCTTTATTTATGTAAATTGTATTACAGGATGTTAATTTTCTCAACACAAATCTGCGAAACTGCAAATTATTTTTTTTTTATTTTTTATTTTTAATAAATGAACGTGATTCCATTCTATTTATTATTTTTAAGAGTGGAATATTAAGAATGTTTTTCATAGTCATTAAATTTAATTTTTTAAGAATTTTCATCAAATTCAAGTTTTTTATTAAGAGTAGAATATTTTTATAATCATTTAAATATTCCACTGTTAATAACATAACCTAAGTTTAATAAAAGTTCTTTAAAAAAAATAATTTCCAAATCACAGATTTGAACTTGAGTCTGAATAAAAAAGTACTATCTTAATAATTGATTGTTAATTTTACACAGACTTCTGACCTTTTTTGTCACTGTTTTCATTTCGAAAGCTTTTTCCCTTATCTTTTATTTCGACAATCCCACTGTGCATTTTTTTTTTTCATTAAAGAAAAGGAAATGAATAGAAATATTTTCTGTTGTATATTTTTTTTTGTTTTCTTTTTTTTCTACTCCTCGCTGTGTTGTATTGTTTAATACCAGTTGGCCAAATGCCAACATTTTCTGCCATCTTGTTGAAGTAGCATTTGAGGCAAAAACAAAACGCCAACAACTAAATCAGCAACAACAACAACAACAAGCACAATCACTGCATGATATGTTTGTAAGAGTATGTTGGGATCTAAACGAATCGCCGAAACAGAATGAAAAGCAGGCAGAAAACCAAATAATTGTTTTGCTTGAGCACCAAAAATTGTTACAAAAAGAAATTAATGTTGGCCAAATGCTTGAAATGCTGTAGAGGAATCGTTTTTTTTTTGAATTTTTTTACAAATTCTTTTCGAATTTTCCTGTACAAAACTAATTTTTTCTAATGGTGACTCTGTTATAGCGTTAAGAATACAAAAACATAATTGATTCGAGGGCAGTTCTGAAAATATCTATAAAATGGTTTTGATTTAAGCACATTTCGGTGACAGTTACACCGACGTCAATGTATTGGAGAAAATTATGGCTTTTATTTGATGAATATGAGCTCATATATTCTAAATTGCTGATTCCTTTTTAGTTTCCATTTGCAGCCCACACCCAGCAAACACAAATGTTTGAAAAGTAATTATGAAAAAAAAATTTTAATTTTTTCAACGGGCTTAAGTTCGAATCTGCATGACTGCAAATGATTTTTTATTAATATTCCAATCTTAATATAAATAATAAATAGAATTTGAACAAATTCATTTATTAATAAAATAATAAAACATCATTTGCAGTCATGCAGATTCGAACTTAAGCCCATTGAAAAAATTAATAATTTGCATAAGAAAGTTCGACTAATAAAAATGCATACATAATAAAAAAAAATTATTATTATTATTATAATGTTGCATTGCGATATTACTGATACCCTGACCCAATATTACTCAAACATTTACACAAACCCTGTAAAATGTTCATAGTAATAATAAATGCTTGCTGTAATTCTCACTTGGTTTATATTTTTATCAGCTCAAGTAAACAATAAAAACTTTGAAGATAAACTGAAGGCGGGCTTTGTAAAAGATAAATTGTCCAACACTTTATTTACTGCGTGTGTCTGCAAGAAACTTAAGTGCTAATGTAAATTGCAGCAAATGCCAGGGAAGAAAAATGTAAATAAAAAAATATTTAAGGTCTACAGAATATCTCAGTACTCCACATGAATGGCAAAATAACTGCTTTCGAAGATGGCAATCGTATCCAAAAAGAGTCGGAATAGTAAAATAAAAATTTCCTGTTCAATTGCAGGAAATTCCCAAAGCTCCCTCGTATCAATACATTTTAATAGACAATATGAAATAGTACTGAGTAGCTTTAGTTACGTTTCGTTAAGATCATTTATTTTGTTCGCTATTTTTTAGGAAAACAATGCAAAAACATTTCGGTTTTTTTAGTATTTAGTTTGTATGTATTGGCGGAAAATTAAACCTTAACGACAATTTTCATTTGCCAAAAAGATATAAAAAATAAAAAAATTTTACAAAAAACATTCAAAGAAAAAATTAACTTAAATTGGAAATAAAAACAATTTAATTAATTTTTTTTCTCTATAGTTGTCAAGTCAGTTTGCATCTGTCAAATAAAAATGTATTTACTTTCTTTTTACCAAAAACTGTATTTTGTTTTTTCCTTTGTGTGAGTGTTTCAGTTTAATTGTTAAATATTTATTTTTTTCTTTTTTTTTTTGTGCGTGCATGTGTTGATCTTTAAGCACTTTGTTTGATAAAAATTCTCAAAGATCATTATTATTATATTAAACAAAGTTGATGAAATATGAATATTTGTTTTCACATTGGCGCATTTAATTTTTTAATTATTATTTAATTTAACACGGAGTGGAGGATCTGACTTAATACACAATAATAATTTTTTATCATTAGGGCAAGTTTGCCATTTAGGACCTCAATGCGCAAACATGAGAATGTATGCGTGAATGTGTGCTTAAGAAATCTCATAGATGATAGTTGTGTGTCATAAATATTTTAATTTTTTGCCAAGGAAATACTTTTTGGCACAAGTATTCTCTAAAATTATACCTATTTTAACAATCAATTTTTTTATGCAAAAGTACTTATAAAAAAAGATTTTTCTTTTTCAAAAACAGTTTTTTTTTCAAAGAAACTTTTGCCATAAAATCCCTTTTTTATCTGAAATAATAATTTTTCTATCGAATAAATACCTTTTCGAAAAAGTAAATTTTTTCAAAAAATATGCTTAACCCAAAAAGTATTTGGAAATAAAATTTTTTTTTATCTTCGTGAAAAATTTATTTTTCGTATTTCGATTTCTTATTTTTTATAAATTTTGCAAATTGTAATTGACACAGAGATTTTTAAATCTTCTGGCAGGATTTAGAAAAACAAAATGAAATACGTATATATTTGGGGGATTCACACTGTAGTCATAAAGTCATAAGTCATAAAATACTAGCACGAAAAATATGACTAGTGTGAACAACCCATCATAACTTAGTATGCTATTTCAAACATCGATCAGCTGATAAGATAACAACACATTTGTAATCAGCTGTTATCAAAGCAGAAGAAAATTAAAAACAATTAAAGGCGAATCGTCTAAAAACTCCATTTATATTTAAAATTATTAAATTTGTCTTCTGGTGCACAAGAATATCTAAATGAATTTGTATGTATAAACTAAAACAGCGAATACATTTTTTGTGCGGCGGCATACGGAAAAACGTTCAGTGGCTGCCAGCTACTCGTACGTAAGTTAAACGAGAAAAATTTTTCACTTGTATATATTTAGTTTTTGCGATTTAGTTCTCTTTTAATATTTTTTTATGTTATAAAAATGTGATTTAATGTACAGAAATATGGGTATGAATAATTTTTTAGCCGATTTTTAGTCGTGAATCACAAATAAGTAACGGCGGCAAACATATACTATGGCCGTCTCGCCTAAAGATTTTCAGCCGTTCGACTCAGATCTCTAGAGCTATTTTATCACAAAACAAAAACATACCTGAGAGAGTGCTATTATTTTATGACTTTTTTGTAAGCAGCACAACAACAAAAAATTTTTTAAACTGATCTAAAATATTATGACTTTATGTCAATATGACTAAATAGCACACAGTGTGAATATTTGTTAAAGATGTTCATATGAACAACTCTTCCTTATGCTTAAATCGTACTCATTGTACACACTAATGCTAAGAACACAACTGCGACGAACGACGAATTTTTGGGCGCGAATATTCGTCGCCAAAAATAAAACACATGGGTGTATATGAAAGTGCACACAATCGTGGTGTTGGTGGAAATTCGTCATACTCAGCGAAAGTTGAAATGGATTTATTTCTAATTGTTTCGTCAGCGAACGACGAACAAAACAGTATCAGGTGACCAGGTTTCATATACTCAAACTGGTTTTTTATGGAAAATTATAGTTCACTACTGTACTGTTGCATATGGCACGAATATTTTCTGTGCATACTAAAAATGCATACACCAATTCACAAACATTTATCATTCGGACGACTTTTTTTTAAATTAATTTTGAACACTTTTTATAATATAGTATTTCTTACTATTTCCTACTTTTTTCATATGGTCACCTCATCAGCTGTTAAATGAAAAGAATAAGAGCAGTATTCACAAAAAATAAAGTAGACTTGATCAACACTTTAAAATAAATTTTCTATGAAATTTTTACTTTAAAGCACACTTGAAGTACACATTAATTTTTGTGAATACAGCAGTAATTTATTTACAGCAACAAAAATTTCAGAAAATATATACGAAAAGTAATTTGTTCTGGAAAGAATGGACACCACCGGGGTAATTATTGATTGTCTAAACAATCTGGTGGCATCAGAGGATTACAAAGATTTTTAAAAAAATTTACAATATATTTTTTTATTATTTTAATTCGTTCGTCGTTATTGTGTTTCATACGTCGAATTTATAGAGCGAATTTTTACCAACGAATTCATCGTACTGAACGATATTTGTCGTTCGTCCCAGTTGTGTTTCTACTATAACACGTTTATTGATTACTGCCGGTTACGTATGAGTAATATCTGCATACGATGTTACACATACGCACACGATATTCATTTTAAGCAAACATTTTCCTTTATTAAGAACTTGAAATTGAAACAAATAAAAAATTATGTTGAATTAAGATTCATAGGCTAATTGTTCGAAATTTTGTTTTCAAATCTCAGAAAGACATGATAAATATTCCAAGGCACAAAGGAGAGTCAACATCAGTTTTTATTCAACTTACACAGCAGAGCAGAACAGCTGTTTTCGAAAGACGCAACCCTTTCATCGTCAGTGCTCATGTGTATTGTGTTTGTCACCACTTATTAGGTGGCTTAGTTGAATGTGATAACAGTTCCTATTTACACAAATTTTATTGTGAAAAAGAATACGAGAACTGTATCAACCTGATGTTAACATGTTATTGTTATAATACCCGTGTTACCGTTTGATTATTTTTCTTCATGTCCCATTTTTCTGAATTTTTAATAAATCATTCAGACACTCACGTAAATTTACTGTTAAGTATTAATACATTTAAATATTAATATATTTAACGATACTTTAGAGTTTTTAAAGAAGCGAACTGATAACAGATGAATATTACGCACAAAATTTAAGTTCAAAAAAACTCCAAGTCAGTGATAAAAAGACTAATTTATTTTTAACGAATTAATCCACAGTATTAGGAGTATGAGGTTTTTTTGGATCAAAATCCTTGTAACACTGTACTACAACAACATTAAAGTTTTTCCATAAAATCTTGGTGCTAACACTGATTCTCACGCTAGACAGTCCGAAGCCATTTCAGGTTTTTAAGAACGAACTAAGGCGGTGGGCTATAGAATTACACACAAGAGATTAGCAGCACTCTACCGTAGGCAGGGTGACTAGAATTCTATGGGGGGACCCAGATGGTAACAGGACGAAGGAGATCCTAACATTGAGGAGGCCAGCACTACGGAGATTGGTTTATTTGATAACAGGACATACAGAGTTAAGGAATTACCTGACAAGAATATCGTTAGCGATATAACATGCATGGCCTGCCAGGAAGAGGACGAGACACTGGGGCACTACTTGTGCTACTGTCCAGCTTTTAGCCAAGTCAGAAGGCAAACATTTTATCAGGAGATTATACGGGGGATGGAATTTCTTGGGGGCTCAAATTGGGGGAACTTAATGAGATACATCGAAGAAACTGGGTTCTTGACGTAATCGAATTTGAAGGTTTCCATTGTATCGGTGGAGGCACCCTACAGTAGAATGGGGACTCCTTATTATAAAGCGCAACACAGGCCCATGAGGCCTAGGTGTAATCAGGAATGGATTGGGATGGCCTATGCCCCTCTCTTCAACCTAACCTAACCTAACACTGATTCTGACAAAATATAAAAAATTTAAAAACTTTAAATTCTTCTGGTTTCTTGACCTCTTTTTAATTATTATTATACTGTAATATTTTTAAGCTTAAGGTCTCTTTATTTTAATTTAAAATATTTTAATTTTCAAAGGAGTGACGAAATATTGGAAATTAATATATTTTAAATTAAAATAAAGAGACCTTATGCTTAAAAATATTACAGTATAATTTCAAAACTTTAGTTTTTAGTTTTACAATAACAAAGATTTGATGACATTCACTCACATTTTTTTTTAAAGAAAACTTTTCTGCGCCACTTTTCAAGGAAAAACTGTTTGTAGCTTTTCATGCAAGCAATCTGGGTATGATTTTCTGTCATTTGAAAAAAAAACTCTACTGAACCAAAAATTCGCCATTGAAGTGAAGAATAAAATAGCTACAAATAAATTCTGTATGTTCTCAACTTTCTTCATGTGACCATACCCATATTTCGTAGTTCTGTTACAACACATTGCATAAATAAGTTTATCACCCCAGTCCGGATCAACTAAAAAAATAATTGTATAGAAATTATACTAGAATGCTGTCAGCTGAAGTACTTAACACAAGACTATAACACAAAATGTCTAGAGTTCGACTGCGTTCTCAGTCATGAATATGGTGTCGAATTCTTCTGATCAGCATTAGTGTGTGGTTGTGTTAGTTGTTGAGATCATATTGCAGTGCGTAAAGCATACCACTGATCACTTAATATCAATGGCAGCGACTCACATCCGCATGTACTAAAGAGCAGAGGAACAAACAGCATCCTCCTTCGTCGGCCCTGTATCAAAAAAATTAGTCGGCGAAGTAAAAGGTTTAAATACAGTCGACTGTTGATAATTTGAAACCCGTTAATTTGAATCTCGCGGTAATTTGAACTGTTTTCCAAGTCCCTTGAAAAACAATCAATAAATTTAAAAATATCTATGTAATTTGGTCCCCTCAATAATTTGAAATTATTTCAATGCCATTTTGATCGCCGACTCGCTATAATTTGAATTTTTTGGCTCTGCGCTCTATAATTTGAATTATTTTAATTGCTGTGTTTTATGCAAAATATAAAACAAATAAAACAACCATTTATTTTAGTTTTTTGCGATGTGATACAAAAATGACATCTTGCTCGCCAACGTTCTATAATTTGAAGTTCGGTTATTCTACACTTTTTAACTTGAACTCCTAATGTGATTTTGTTTCTGTTTTTGAAAGAAATTTAAATCGTTTGCATTAGTTTCTGTGCCACGATTTTAGTATACACCACTACATCGACAGTTGTTAACATAAAAAATTAATTTTTTTTCCTTTGCTTTTGCGGAGTTTAGTGCGGGCAAATGGTTTTGCTTTTTTTATGAAAACTCTTGTTAATTTGAATTTTTTCTGTCTCTCTTTCGATATTTTGAAGTCTCGTTAAACTGAAAACTCATTTGAACTTTTTCTCTGGTCCCTTCAGTTTCAAATTATCAAGAGTCGACTGTAGCTACAAAAAAAAATTACCTTCTCATCTATCTGCATCTGTCCTCTCAATACCGAAGTCGTGGCCTTGACACTCAGTCATGAATATGGAATGAACTGCTCAGCAGCAAAATCCTCCTTTAAATAAAACTATATGGACTATATGGATTTTAATGCGCTAAACTCAAATCCGTTTTCGGTTTTTTTCCATTAGGTGGGGTTTTTTTTATAGGTGCGGCCAATTTTTTCCCCTAAATTAGTTAGGTACGGAGACATATTTCACCCTAACTCGAAAACGAGTCATCCGATTTTTAAAAGTAAAACACCGGAAGAAGTGTAACAAAATTGTATTTATTTTAGTCGAACATAATATTTCTCTATCTCTTAACGTTTTGGAATTATTCAGAAATTAATGGACAAAAAAAATTTGTTTCGTGCAAAATTCGTAATTTTTTTTTTTAGTTTAAAAAGGGAATTAAAAAAAGATAAAGCAAATATTCAACATTTTGCACATTTTTCTAAAAGCTACATATTTTAAAATATAAAATAGGCTGTAAACCATAAAAATCGGTTCAAAATGTGGATTTTATTTTCAATTTGCCTTGAAAAACTGTCTCTTTTGAGTAGAAAAGTTAATATAATTATAAAAATTTGTTTACAAAATATACGACTATTAATGCTAGAGTTAATGTCGACGTCGACGACGGCGTCAAATGTCAAAAAAAAAGTTGAATCGTATGAAATTGTATGGGAGCAGTTAATCTCAACGCGTTGCAACGCCGTAAAAGTTCAATCTATTTCAACTTTTTCGGCGTTGAAACGCCGTCAACGGCGTCGACATTAACTCTAGCATAAAGCACACATTTACTGAATGAGGTAAAATATCTTAGAGAGGACAAAAAAATTAATTTAATATCCTCTTTTTTCCTACTAAATTTGCAGCATTTGTGCCCGCAACATTTTTTATCTACAACATATTTTTTCACATCTTTGACAAATGCTTTTCATGAATAGTATTAATCCATTTAGAGCCTAGAAATAAACAAAACCACGTCTAATTAATCAGTTAATTTGAAAAAAATATAAAAACAATTTTCTCAGAGTATCCTTGAAGTCTTGATTTGGGACTACAAAAGAATTGCTGGCTGGTTAACTTACACGCAATGGAAGTTATTTTTTATTGAATTTTTGTTTTTTGGTACTCATACTTTTTATTTATATTTTAATAGATTTTTCCACAAACTTAACGGAAAGGGGTCATATTATGTGTTTTTAAAATGATTTATGGTTTTCTGATATCGACGTTGGAGTAAAATGCAAGAAATACATGACATCACAAACATATAAAAAGCATTATGGGATTATTTTGAAATATTATAATCATTCATCTAAAATAAATTCAATTTAAAATATGAGGGAAAATAAGCGATATTTTTCACATTCATTTTTCTTTCCATAATGCGGGGAACTAATAAATCACAAGACTAGTAATGCATGCACAGTGGTGTGGATAATACACAGTATTTAATTTAAAGCAGAAGAAATATTTAAACAAATTTTTTAATACTTAAAAATTTAAAAAAAAAATGTTCTCATGACAAAATAAACCAAACGCTTTACTCCTTCAATAGGATTCATGAATATTACAGTTCTTATAACAAATAATTTTTTTTTAGAAGGACCAGCACTCAGGTGACGATCCCTGTATATACAGTGCATTGTACAGTCGGAAATATTTAGATTAGTTGAGGAAGTTATAAATGCTGATTCATGTTTTCCAAATCAAATAAAAAAAAATTTTAAAGGATCATTGAAGGATTTTTATTTTATTCCTATCAGGATTTCACTGAGGGTAATTTTTATTCCTACAATTTCGAATTCCTTTTATATAAACATAATTCTTTTTTTTTCTTTTTACTTGGCAACTTTTAATTAAAATTCCAATTCTTTTTCTAGTTGTCTGATTTTCAAATTTACATTAAAACAAATTAGTTGAATAAATTTTTCTTAAATATGCCAGTCAGTGCTTAAGTCTTGTGATCAAATTAGTGCACAAAAAAAGTGCAGAAATAAAAGCCAACAATAAATTTGGTGCAAGTATTGTACTCGTATATGGGTGGCTTAATTTAAAAATAAACCATTCAAATGATGATGATGATGATGCTGATGCTGATGCCAATAGCAACAATGAACGAAAATGACGTCAAAATCTTAAGGCTGTTACATGTGATGTGGTGTACGAGCAAAGTTGGCAAAGAGGCAAAATATAATGATAATGTGACCGTACAAATGGGCAATTTACCTACGATGATGTCAGAGAAAGTGTTAAGAAAATGCAATTTTTCAACAAAACTGCTCTATAAATATTAAGAATATAAAATATTATTTTGCAAATGCCATTGGCATGATGGTATCGTTCTACATGCCTATTCCTGCTTATTTCGAAATAAATTCTATAATTCTTTAATTCTTGCATTTTCCTTATCATTAACTAATTCCGATTTATACACTCGTCCATGTGAACGGTTTATAATTGCACGAAAAATTTCATTTATGTTGTAGAAACATCAGAATTTTTTTCTTTTTTTTTTTGTAGTTCTGCCCTTTTGAATGGTTGTCTCTGCTCAAATGAGCCAAAAGTGATACAAATTTATTTCAAATGCATTTCAATTTAAAATAAATAATACAATTTACTCAGGTGTTTTGTATTTAATTTAAATTGGCAATGAGTTAAATATTATGCACAGACGAGTATCTAGATTCTTTATACAGAAAAAAACTAAGTAAAAAATTTAATAAAAAACAATTCCCAGATACATATAAATGTCATGCAATTCTTTAAAAAAAATTTCAGTTATTTTGATCTATTTTAATAGTATTTTTTATAAACTCCGTATATTAAAATTCTATACATTTGCTGTTTGTGATTCTCCGTTGTACGAGGGTAAGTCAATAAGTCCGAGACTTTTTTATAGTGAGAGGATTTTTTATAGGAAAAGTTAATTTATTTCTAATTCGACTTCTATAGAGTTAATACAACATTTCTGCAATTTTTTTATGCCTTTCGAAAAATATGATTTGTTAAGGTCATTAAAATAGGCATTTGTTTATGAGATGATTTCGTCATTGGAGTCAAATCTCATTCTGACGAGCAATTTCTTCAAGTTTGGAAACAGGAAGTTAAATCTAGAAAATAGAGCATCTATCCTCATGAATTATGTATCACCCCTGGAAGAAAATAATTTATTTATTACTACTTTTACCCGCTGTTTTGTCCGCGAAGAATATTTATAACTTCAGCCTATGTGTATGTTATGTCAATCATGTGTTATATATTTACTGGATCAAAGTTTACAACGTTCTTAGTTATCAGTTTAATCATTTCATTTTCAATACGATCATTTCCAAAAACCACCCAATGTTATTCCCCGGATCTTAAACTATCTCTATGCCAAATTTCATATAAATCGGTCCAATGGTTTGAGCATGAAAAGGTAGCAGACAGAGTTACTTTCATATTTATTATATTAAGCAAGACATTATAAAACGTGCATTTCATCATAAAAAGTGCAAGTCATTATGGAAAGTGCAAGTCATCATAAAAAGTGAAAGTCATCATAACAAATGCAAGTCATCATAAAAAGTGCAAGTCATAATAAAAAGTGCAAGTCATCACAACAAATGCAAGTCAATATAAAAAGTGCAAGTCATAATAAAAATGCAAGTCATCATAAAAAGTGCAAGTCATCATAAAAAGTGCAAGTCATTATAAAAAGTGCAAGTCATCATAAAAAGTGCAAGTCATCATAAAAAGTGCAAGTCATTATCAAAAGTGCAAGTCATCATAAAAAGTGCATGTCATCATAAAAAAAGCAGGTCATCATAAAAAATGCAAGTCATCATAAAAAATGCAAGTCAATATAAAAAGTGCAAGTCATAATAAAAAGTGCAAGTCATCACAACAAATGCAAGTCAATATAAAAAGTGCAAGTCATAATAAAAATGCAAGTCATCATAAAAAGTGCGAGTCATCATAAAAAGTGCAAGTCATCATAAAAAGTGCAAGTCATTATAAAAAGTGCAAGTCATCATAAAAAGTGCAAGTCATCATAAAAAGTGCAAGTCATTATCAAAAGTGCATGTCATCATAAAAAGTGGAAGTCATCATAAAAAGTGCGTGTCATCATAAAAAATGCAGGTCATCATAAAAAATGTCGGTCATCATACAAAGTGCAAGTCATCATAAAAATTGCAAGTCATCATAAAAAGTGCAAGTCATCATAAAAAATGCAAGTCATCATAAAAAGTGAAAGTCATCATAAAAAGTGCAAGTCATCATAAAAAGTGCAAGTCATCATAAAAAATGCAAGTCAATATAAAAAGTCCAAGTCATCATAAAAAGTGAAAGTCATCATAAAAAATGCAAGTCAATATAAAAAGAGCAAGTCATCATAAAAAGTGAAAGTCATTATAAAAAGTGCAAGTCATCATAAAAAATGCAAGTCAATATAAAAAGTGCAAGTCATCATAAAAAATGCAAGTCAATATAAAAAGTGCAAGTCATCATAAAAAGTGCAAGTCATCATACAAAGTGCAAGTCATCATAAAAAATGCAAGTCAACATAAAAAGTGCAAGTCATCATAAAAAATGCAATTCAATATAAAAAGTGCAAGTCATCATACAAAGTGCAAGTCAGTATGAAGTATTAAAGTTGGGTTTTATTTTATTATAAATTGTATCCGTTGCATTTTCACTAAGCAAGATAAATAAGGTGACAGACAAACTTACTTTCGAATTTATTATATTAGTAAGGATTTTTGCACAAGTGTTTCTGTCTGGTACTTTTTATATCATATAAAGTACTTCGTACCAATTGTACTATTATTGAAAAATAGAATCAGTCGATTTGTGCTGCCTGCATAAGATGATAAAGCAGCAGAGGAAAAACATTATTATACCACATTTCTAAAACTGTAGTTGTTAGAATTTGTTGTCAAAAATAAATTCATTTCATAATTTATTAGGTCCTTGAAGAAGGTGCTGTAATGACTTATTTTCTCTCATGATGACATCAATCGCTATAGGGAATCTTCAGCATCCAGTGCCACGCCTTCGTCGCTTCACTTCTAAGAACCCTCACAGAAAGTAGGGAATAAAATAATAATTTTTAGATTTTCTTTTAAGGTTTTGAAGTGAATGAAAATTTATTAAACGATGTTCATGTCCAGGGCTCTATTGTTGATCACCCAACTGGTACGAACTTGTTGTAGTACAATAATCCGGACATTTTCAACGTTATTTTTCCCTATCAATTTTTGAATTTTTTTGTTATTTGTTTATTATATATTAAGTTTGGTTGAGTGCTAAGCATCCCCTCAACTAAATGATTTTACTCACCAAAGTGAATCATAGCACATAGTATAAAATGTGTATCGCTTATACATGGAATTTTCTTCATGCTAGATATTTAAATGGGCCATGGGCTTGTACGCTGGTAATATGATTTAGATGAAAACTGTCGTCTGGTAGAGTTGCTTCAATACATTTTCAAAAATATCTGTATGATGAAATTTTAAATTCCAAAAAAAAAAATTTTTCAAAGTTCACAAGCCAAAAGTATAAGAAAATTTATAATCCAACTAGTCATAAATACTGTTTGGCTTATCTCACAATGAATAAATTATTGTTTTTTTTTGTAAACATTTAAAAGTTTTTAAAAAAATGTGTCAACTAAAAGGTGACTGCGGCGAATTCCGTATGCGTTTGTTTTTCATTAGTTGCTCAGATGACTATAACAGAGACTTCTGATTAGACTTGAGTCGAACTCCTGGTTTTTGGCAGAAACCGATGATCAAACCCCTATAAATTGCATGGGGTTGATCGTAGGTTATTTTCAAAAACGAGTGGATTAACGAGGTCTACTTCTGATTAAACTCCGCTATCTCATTAAATAGTTTTCATTTCATTCATGATAAGGCTTTCGCCCTCAATAACAAAATATTGTTAGATTTGAAAGAAAATCAAACACTGTCCTCTCCCTTCATATTTCTAGCACTAATACTTTGCATCATACACTGAGTGCCAGTCCCAGCAAAGACAGCGATTTTAAACATCACAGATATATTTTGGGGTTTTTTTTTCTTAAATTAAAATCAAAGCCATTATCTGTCATTTTCATAATAATCTGAACTATATGACATTAAATTACAATAATAAATTTATCAAAAGACAACATAAAAAAAAAGTTTTAAGAGAAAATGTCCCTCGAGTTGCATGCACACAATCACTACTTCCTCCATACTTCTTTTCAGTGCTGGCAACTTGTGTATGATTGTAAATATGTCGGCCATTTTGGATTTCTCCCATAATTTTTAATTATACTACAGAAAATTATTCTGTAGTATGAACAGTTCAATTGAAGGTAAACGAAATATTTTAAAACAAATTTCACTACCGTTCAAGAATATTTTTATTTTCAATAGCAGGTTGAAGGGCACCTTCCCTTGCCACTGGTAAACAAAAATTTTATTTTTTTTCTATTTGAAAATAAATTTTATTTATTTTTACTGCATAACTGAATAACAATTGTTAGCAAAGAGAAGCCGGTAATTGTCTTGTGCGTCAGCAATAAAAAAACTATTTATATTCGTTTTAAGGGAAACTGTAAAAGAGGCAATAAAAGTTAAGGTTTTGATTCACTTAAAATGAATCAAAATGTTGAATGAAAAATATAACTGAAAATAAGTTTAAAAAAATATGCTAAACTGAACAAACAGAGGTTAAATAATTTCATTTTAAATATATAAAATTATTTAAAAGAAAAAAAACTTTAAAGTGGCCCACTATAATAAGATAATGACGATAGGCAAAAGGTGAATCATGCAGGTAACAAACATTAGTTTTTTTTTTTAAATATCTCTTGTTGGAAAACATTTTTGTCCAATTGCTGTTGCTTGGTCTTATCGCTTTTGATCAAGTTTCAAAAATTAACAAAAATATATATATTTTTAAATACAATGATGACGTTGATGCGAATCATACGTACGCAAGCAAGCAAACATGTCAAAACTTCAACGTATTCGTACATTTTTATCAAGAGCAACTAAATATAAATAGTTTCTGTTTCTGCGCCGCAGTCATAAATTTTAACGAATAAAATACAAAATAATTCTTGTGTCAAGATTATTTAAATTTTATCGCATTTTAGTTCTGGTCTTCTTAGCCATTTTAATGATGTGCTAAAAGTTATAAAAAACTATTGTTTCGTTTTGTTTGCAAGCTTCTTAAAAAAAATTAAGTTAGACATCAGGAATGCATATTAAATTATGTTCAAATTTATTATTTTAAAGATCTTTTATTATAAGAATTAATCTTCTTAAAATCTCAGCAGTAATTGGATTTGGCAAAAGTAAAAAGAAAATGGAATATTTGCACCAACAATCAACAGGGATGGGGAATTTCATACTAACGAAAATCCAGGAATGAATACAAAAAAATATTGAGTTCCCATATTCTATTTGACCAAAAAAAAGAATTGGTTAAATAGTTGATATTCCCATCTTCAAAAATGTAATAAATCTGAACAAAGATCAGCCTCGAAATCACTAGTTATTCGTACTGCTAAAAATATGTTAATAATCCAATCTTAAGAAATATTTAAATTTAACAAAAAGTAAAAAATAATATTGTAAATTCGCGGATTTGAACTTAAGCCTGACCAACAAAAAATGAATAATTATCAAAAGTTAAAGGTTGAATTAGCTACAAAAAAATTCTTTATCTTCTCATCTATACTCATCTGTCCTCTCAATATTCTACTCCCTTCTTTCTAGCTGCGGCGCAATGCACTGCATATGTAGGAATCATACCCTGAGCGCTGCACAGTGGGGTTTTCGATGGCTAAAATGGGAATTAATTCGTGGTGACTTTTCCTGTTTATAATTTTAGATTTTTTTGGTCAATATCAATTAAAGAGAGCGATTTTCGAAGTTGGGCAAAAAAATTGGCGGAATAGGACTGCGGGAAGGAGTACTCCCCATACAAAATAATATTAAAAAATCTGCTATCTAGAAACCTACGATAGTAAGAGGCTTCAAATTATTAATATTATTATTTTTTACTATTATTAGTTCGTTATTTAATGCAAGTTTATTAGCAGTAGGTTAAAAAAGGAATAAAAATACATATTTGAACAGCTCTATTACGTATCTAATGCTTATCAATAACCATCATCATCTGTATAATTGGTATAAATATCATTATCATCATCACTGGCATTTTCTTCACTATCGAGACTTGAATCAAATATTAAGAATTGAATTGCTTCCATAGGAAAATTAAGGGTTTTTTTTGCTCTTTAAATTTTCTAATATATGATCTGAAAGTAACTAATAGTCTTTTAAATATATTTTCATTTGATTTTTCTCTAGAACATTTTCGCGAAAAATTTTTATTCAATATTTCGTTAACAGTTTGTTAACATCTTCAGGAAATAAAAAATCAATGAGTGTTTGAACTCACGGGCGATGTGTTAACACCTTTTTGTTTATTTATTTTATATTAAACCCACAAAAAACAAAGAGAATGCAAAGCAACAGACAAATGTACATACATACATTGTTATGTTTGTACATAAGCTACATACGTTGCAGTCTTGCTATCTCATTTTTATATATGTACGTATAACCACGTCACTATTCTCTTTGCTATGCATAAGACAAAACCGAAGATCAACATAAAACACTTTTTTAATATTACTCCAAATTAATACTCCGAATTAAAACACGTAAATCTCCGCTCGCCGATATCGGATCGCCTTAATTTTTGGCCTAAACTCTTCGTCGAAACCCGCACTAGCGTTTTAATCCAAAAATTAATAAAATTGGAGAATTTCCGGAGAAAATCGCGTGGGAAACTTATATGAAAATCGCCCAATAATCACTTTCAATACCGACTGCCAAGCAACGAACAAACACATCCTCTTACACCTTACACTTGCGTATGTATTGAAACTGATAGTTTACTGCCCTAGAGGCGCGCGTATAGATGTTAACACATCAAAAATTATAATAATAGAATAATTATAATAATAGAATAATTATTATAATTATTAGAATTTTTATTTCCTGAAGATGTTAACAAGCTGTTAACGAAATATTGAATAGAAAATTATAAGAACTTAAATTTTATAAAAAACGACCACTAGCTTGATTAATATTACAATAAACTGATAAGGTCAATAAAAACCAATCAACATTTTTAATTTTCTAATTAATAATAAATTTAATGTCAATAAATTAACTTCAATTTGGCTCGACATATATTTTTAATGGGGTTTTTCACTTTTTCCAAAATTTATTGTAGTTGCTAAGACGCGACTTGTTTCACTAAACACACTTTTTGGCCGTGCTGCAGTTGTAATTTTACTCAATTTTATAGCAATTAAGTGTTAATTGAGCAATCACTTAGTTTTATATAGTTAATTGAGCTCAATAATGGCATTAATTGCGATAACTACACTACATAATTTTACTTTTATTTAATAGTAAATTTTATTTTCTCATTCCTGGTAGACTTGTTTATAATGATATTATGTATAGTTAAAAATTCTCGTATTGTATTTTCACTCATAAATTTATAAAAGAAAAGCTTTCTATAAAAAGGCCGAAAGACATAAAATACCCATGAACTTTGTGTTGAAGGAAGTATTGCAGATTTTGGAAGTCATGATTTTTTTTGCAGCTGCACTAAAAGGATGAGCCATAGTCACACAATCCTTAAGGGCACAAAAAACGAGAGAGAATTTTATAATATTTAGATGGCAGATAGGGAATTTGTAATACAAATTTTTTTATTTATTTTACTACCAGCACCAAAGAAGAGTGCTGTAATGCCCTCTTTAATACTTAATAGTGTCAGTCATTGGAGGACATATATTCGGCATATTAAAAGGCCGATAACACAAGCATGTAACCAGAAAAATTCTATCACTGAAAAATTATATGGCTGAGTCCGGAATCGAAACCAAGACCTTCGGCTTCGCAGACAGTGGGCCAACTAGTTCAGTTATGCAAGTTGCGGAATTAGTTAATTTTAAATGTCCCCTTGGTACCGGGAATATAGTCTCAAGTTTTATTATTTTTAGCTAAATATATTTGCTACCTTTAGCGTAATAGCAACCAGTTTGAATATGATTTTTTTGAATTCAACAAATCAGCGTTTCTTCAACTGTTTTCAAGTCAATACTCGTATTTGTTAATAAAACACATAGTTCATTTCCACAACAAAATTAATAATAATAAACAAATTAAACTACAGAATCGAGAAAGAAAATTTAAAAATTAATAAACAAATACAATTGAAAGCAACATCAACGAACATGAGAGAGAGAGAGAGAGAGAAAGAGAGACACAAACTGGCAGCAAGAAAAAAGAAACCTAATGAAAAACTATTCATGGATGTTCAAAGTACAAATAAACAATCGACGACTTTTCGACCGAAGCCAGAGATGATGAGACAAACACACACACACACACACACGCGCGCGAGAAATAAAACCAAATGGAATTTAAATGGTCACATGATTTCATTTTCACACAAATTTTAACGTGATGAATGCAACAAACAAAACAGAAATAGATAAATGCAGCCAATGGAGATGTTATGACGTTTTTCGAGTCTTAGGGAATTGAAATTTATTTATTAATAAAATAAAACTAGAAGCGACAAATGTTTATTTGCAATGAGGCAACTTGTGCACAGTCATTTTCATTATGGATCATTTCGATAGAAATGTTGTCGGTGACAGTAGTTTAGCCAACTCTAGTCACTCATTTGAGCCTCATTTGAGGTAATGTGTTCTATTCCTACATATAATGAAATATCTTTTAATGACATTAGGGAAGTTGTTCCTGTAGCCCTATTCTGTTTTACCCACAACAAGTTCTTCATTAAGAGGACAATCATTTATGGTCGATCGCCTTACGTATTACAGAGAGAATTCGTTCTTTGGCCGAATATCCTGTATGTGGGACAAACTATCGCAGCTAGTCCACCACAATTCTAGAAAGTTCCAACCAAATATCCATAGACGAAATTCCCCCCATCCACTCTTCCTCGTGCCGGCACGAGGTACTGCAGGCAAAAAAACTGATAAAGCCGCCAGCCTGTACATCGCAGCAAAGCATCAATTTTAATGGATTTAATGGTGATTCGTTAACATGTGAAGGAATGTCTTTGGCCCAAATACGAAAATTTTGCTTATTGATAAAGCCATTTAATTAGAAATGAGCTCTAATATATTGACCATGAAATCGACGAAGTGCTCTATGAGCTTCGCGAACAGTTTTTTGTTTTCAAGTCAATTTTTATAATTACGAAACGTTGCTGTGGCCCTAAACAATTTATAACGACTTGCCAAAACTGAGCAGAATTGTCACAACACTTTGACGTTCTCAGCTGTCAAACTGTGGTTATCGATAACGATAGTTCTCATTCAGTTAAACAAAAAATACCTGACACACATTTTTTGTGGTACACTTCTAAGCATCTTATCGTTCATCAATATTAATGAAACAAATATTGTTAAAAAGGTAGTTGCTTGTAGATAATCATAATATAAATATCTTTGTAAAAATTTTTATACAAAAACGGCAAGGATGCTTTTTGAATTTTCTTGAAAAGTAAAAAAAATTCTTATATTTCATATTCTTATATATATGCATTGAAATACACATGCGTATATGTGCTACACACAAATAGAAAAGTTCAAAAAATCTCTATAAAATTTTTTAAAAGCTGCTAGAAAGAAAACAACGAACTGCCTTTAGTTGCTGTCTTAAAATGTCCTGTAAAAGGATTAGCACGAGGTATAAAAAGTCATTTGCTACTTTTTTTTTCTTAAATTTCGGTAGCCTCAACTTAGAGAAAGATTTGCTCATACATTTTTTTACAGATAAATAAAATTGAAGTACAATACAAATTTAGATTAATTATCTTGGACCAGCACTCAGGGAATGACCCCTACATAACTATGCAGTGCAATGCGCCGGAACTAGAAAAGAGGGGATAGTGTTAAAGGGACAGATGAAGAAAGATGAGGATATAGAGAATTTTGTTTGTAGCAATTTGAACCTTTTTACTTCGCAGGCTACTTTTTGCTACAGGACCGACAAAGGAGGGTGCTGTTACTCTGCTTTTAGTACATGATCGTGTCAGTCGCTTCCAATTATGATCAGTGACCAGTACTATGCCTTCATCATTGAAACAGGCTGGCAACAACTAACACAACCATCCACTAATGCTGATCAGAAGAACTCAACACAATCGCCCCTATTATCAATGACGACATCGACGCGTTATCAAGACGACAGCAAAAGATTGTCGCTTGTCCACTCCTTTGCGACAGCAACTGACTACTATTGACATGTTCTATCGATATTATATGCCCTAAAGAATGATGAGAAATCGTCAAGAGTAATTAATTGTTATCGACAACTTGCACACAAGTGATCATTTTTTGCTGTCGAGTTGATGTGACGTCGACGTCACCATTCATAATAGGGGCGAATATTTCATGACTAAGCGCGGGGTTGAACTCAGGACCCTCCGCTTCATAGTCTCGTGTTCTACTACTTCAGCCAACAGCACCCACAAAGATTAATTGCTCATGTCAAGTCTTGAAATTTCGGTCCTAGCAAATACAAATATGAACGGAATACGAAGGTTCCAAGAGAGACTTCGTTTTCTTGAAAACCACATTATATCTATTTACCGGGTTTTCTCTTACTGTCTGTGTTATTTTTAAATTAAGAAAATTAATACTTGATACGCACTTTTTATACAAACAACACGTCTCTCATAACGACAATGACGATTGCGATTAAAATAAATTTATACTTGGCTTATGAGTTGATACATTTCTTTTTTTTTTTTTTTTTAATTCGAAAAAACTTTATCTGAACGAAATAAACTATAACAATTGGATTTCACTGTGTTGCTATTAAAAACGATCGCTGTTAAACAAATAATTCAATCTTGCTAATGTTTACCCACTTCAAATGAAAACTAAATAAAAAAACCCAAAGTCTTATAAATGTAATCTAATCTTGCTTCAAAAGTTTATCGTTACAGTGTTTATTTAAATTGAAAAATTAAAAAAGAAAAACGAGAACTTTTTATAATTGATCAATCATATTGTATGACGACTGACATCGTTTCAACAGTGGAAGATATTTTATAGGAAATATTTTGTTATTAACACTTTTTTTAATTAATTACTTTCAATTGTGATGAAACTATTTAAGTTCAAGGTTTAGATACAAATTAATTCATAAAAATTTCATTTTTATTAAACTTAAATTAATGTGGCACAATTACACTATGAGTTTTTGTATGATACTAATTTCACAAGCGTGTTGACTTCACATAAACGTTTAGTGTTAAATGCTTCAGTGTGTCATTTAATGTGTAATTGCCACAATTTTAATATGCGACCACATGAAGTGTATAAATATATTTTGGGCCCTTATGCATGGGGAAGTCCATTAAGTCATGCCCGTTTAGTTCTTAAGGAAATCGTTTGTTCGAAGTTCTTAGAAAATATACACACTTCAGTTTTGCATTCAGGTGGTATTGGAAATGGTCCTAAATAGATTGTTATTAATAATCAGTAAAATTCAAAATACGGTTCCAGAGCTGGAAAATTTTAACTTATATTTTTTTTATATAGAAGTAACTAAATAAAACAAAATTTTATTTTCTTGTTAATTAAACCTATTTTATACTTCAGGACGATTTTAATTAAAAATCAAGTTTGGTTTTTTTTTTCTCTTTTTGTTGTTAGTACTTCAGGAAGAAATAAATTGGTATTAAAAAAGAAAACGATTCCAGTGTTGGACAATTGAAACTACTTTTGGTACATAAAAGTAACCAATTAAAACAATAATTTTTTTTTATAAATTAAACCAATTTGATATTATGAAGTCTCCAGAGCTGGAAAATTAAAACTTATGTGTGGTACATAATATAAAGGTAACTATATAATACAAAATTTTGTTTCCTTGTTAATTGAATCAATCCAGAAATAATTAAATTAGTAGAAAAAAAAATAGAACAAAATAAAAAAAGCTCTTCCAGGGTTGGACAATTGAATCTATTTTTGTTATTTAAATGTAAGCAACTGAAATAAATTTTATATATATTTTTATACGTTAAAAATATTTGATATTTAAAAAAAATCAAAGGTATTAGAAATCTGAAAAGCCAGAGGTACAGTTTCAGAGCTGGGAAATTTATACTTATTTTTGACAGACAGAAATAAATGAATAAAATGATTAAATGTTGTTTTGTTAATTAAAATTATTTTATAGTGCAGGAAGAATTCAATTGTTATTAAGAATCAAACAAAATATGAAAAGACCGATTCCAGGGTTGGACAATTATAGTTTTTTTTTGGTACATAAAAGTAACCAAATAAAATAATTTGTTTTTCTTTTTATGTATATTAAACATATTGGCAAGTGTTTGGAAGAAATTTATGGGTACTAGAAATCACAAAAGCCAAAAAGGCAGCTGCAGAGGTGGGAAATTTAGAATTATCTTTGAATATAAAAATAAATAAATAAAACTAATATTGAACGAATTCACACACAGATTCATTTGGATCAGCGGAGATAATATATTGAATTTTGTGATAGAATAGAATGGCATAAGTGTTGCCAGCTTCGATATAACTGGGGGTTAAAATTTTAAAACATAGATGGCCCGCCCGATATAATAATAAAGATAAATTCATTCTTGCTGCAACGTTGTCTAGTCGCTAGTGGTAAACGGGCAGTATGTGTGGCATAATACATTCTGTATAGTTTCTAAATAATTAATGGAAATTACTATTTCTGTCATCAAAAATAAACAACGAACACAATCATGAAAAATTAATGCATGTGCATGATGGTTCTTGCTCTATAATGAAGACCAACATTTCATATAATTAAATAATTGTTAATGTAGCTACACACAATAATTTTTAAATGTTTACTTTTTGAAAAAAAAATTATATACTCCTATTTGTATGGGTATATGGCAGCAAATCATTAATATTATTTATTTCAATTAAATTCTGTAGCATTTTTACCATGAGGGGGCCATGGGTTGTTCACTTGAGTATTTACTAGACTGTAAATATTTGGAATTTGATATTCTATAAACGATTATATTTTTACTTTGAATTCCACATAATTATAGAACAGTCAAAGTCTGCTGATAATATTCTCTCTTTCCGCCATTTACAATAAAATGTGTTTGTGTGTGTGTGTGTCTGTAGGCATTTGCTCATTTCCAAAGATTTAAAAATTATTGATTTCATTTCGTAGACATGAATTTTTTTCCTAAATAAATACAAATACTTGAAATTGCAGGCACATAAATAAATTATTAGCATTTAAACAGAGAGAACGTTATAAAGTCCAATCAAATGAAAAGAAAATCTGTAAAACAGAGACATGTTTTTCCTTAATATCTGCACATGTTCATAGAAGCTTACACACAAACACACACACTCACACACACGTACATATTTATGTGTGCAACTGTTCAAACTTAAAAATATTGGTCTTTATTTCTAATCGTCTTAAGAGTCATCCAGGCACCATGTTTTTCATTTTATTTCTCACTTTTTTTTTTTCTTAATAACATTTAAAAACATTTGTGCTGCTTTTTGTTATTTAAAAAAATAATCACTCGTACATATAAAAAAAAAGTCATGTTTGTCATTAAAAAAAATAATCACCATGTTTTATGCGAACTAAGCAGACTGTCCGCAATGGACGGAGAGGCAGGTAGCTAAGGGCTGTGTACTAAAACAGCAGCATAATTAAATTAAATGCAAAAACAAGAACGCCAGCCTGTTGCAAACATAATGCTGAAGCATTAATATTTTTTTTTTAAATATCATGGCTGCCAGACAATTCTGCAGTGGGCACGGCACATAAATAATTGGTTAGTTTTTCCTGGTGGTCAATTCTCAAAAGTTGTATTAATCGATATCGTTTAGTATTGAGTATATAAATTAGGGAAATTATTTCATAAAACGCAGAACTAAACAAATACGTAATAAAGATTACTTTGCACTATTACTTGTGCACGTAGCACTTCTCGTTTAGTTTGATTTTATATATACATATATATATATATATATATATATATATAATTATTTTTGTTTTTTTTTTTTTTTGTTTTTTAATTTGTAAAATAAACGTTATTTGCCGTGCCTGAAAACAGCAATATAAATATATATTTAAATTTATTTATCAGAGTTGTTGCTGAAGTAGTAGAACACGAGACTATGAAGCGGAGGGTCGTGATTTCGAGCCCGCGCTGAGTCATGAATATTGTGTTGAATTCTTCTGATCAGCATTAATGCATGATTGTGTTAGTTGTTGCCAGCCTGGTTCAATGATGAAGGCATACAGGCATGTTCCAGAAAAGTAAAAGTAAATGAAGTTAATTTTTTAAGTTTTTATTTTTCATTTTATCCAAAATTGTTAGTTTTTTTGCTATAATTTCCGTATGCTTTTTAAATAATTTTCCATTTCTAACTGAAAAATGTAACAGCAAACTACTAGTTTTGCAGAAAATCAAAAATAAAAATTTAAAAAATTTAACTTCATTTACTTTTACTTTTCTGGAACATGCTTGATAGTCACTGGTCACTGAGCATAATTGGCAGCGACTGACACTATCATGTATTAAAAGCAGAGTAACAGCACCCACCTTCGTCTCCCTGTAGCAAAAATTAGCCGGCGAAGTAAAAGTTTGAAATAGCTACAAAAACAACTGTCTATCTATACTATCCCCCCGTTTTCAGTTACGGCGCAATGCATTGCATATATAGGGGTCATCCACTGAGTGCTGGTCCAAGATAAAAAAAAATTAAAAAAAATTAAATAATCTGTGTGATTGCTCTTAGAATCGAGACGCGAATCATGGCTATTCCATGTCGCTTGAAATTTCTATTTGAAACTGTATTGAAACTTCCTTTAATACAGAATGCGGTAATTTGATCCCAGTATTGAAATGGGCAAAAATATACGATATATATGTTACAGAAATCGATATTATTTTCTCTGTAGGATCACAATTACTTTTCACCAATTTCTTAACCACTGAGTTAAATTTTTATATAAAAAATTATTATTTATACAAAAAAATTTTGTATTCCCAAAATTAGCCGCCCGTCCCTCGAGGTCAATATTTTATATGTATAAAATAAAAGCAAGTTCAGTTTAACAAAACGATGGCTAGTGCCATCGTGGTGCGGCCATTAACTGAATTAATCGATCAAAGTCTTTTTAAATAAATGTGTCTGTTACAAAACGAAAAATTATTTAAATTAAGAAAATAATTTGTTGAGTTTTTTAAAAACATTTTTTTTTTTTTGATATAAATTAATTAATTAAAATTTTTTTTGCTGAAAAAGTTACCGAAAATATAACTAAATATGGGAATAAAACTGTTTTTTTTTATAAAAAATTGCTTAATAAATTACAAAAAAAAATTATACATAAAAAGATTGAACTGAAAAAGTTATATAACTATTGACTTTATTTCAGAATCATTTTTTTTAAATTTGTATTTTTTAAACATTCCGTTCAATGCTGCCTAAACATCGTATATTTTTGCAAAACTCTTGGTAAAACTGTTTATATGGAAAAAAAATTACTATTTAAAATTTCTTCTAATTTATGTTAATCCACCGCAATAGAAATTACATTTTGTATGTACAATAAAAATAATTAAAGATATTCACGTTTTCAATTGTCCATCCCTGATTTTACAAAAAAAAAAATAAAATTTGTGACAACATGAGTTCTAAAACCTTGCATTTTTTTTTTTTTTTGCAATTCACTTTGTGTTTTATTTTATTTTTTTTCAAGGCGAACAACACATTTTATGAAAAGTAATTTTATGTTCAAAAAAATTTACATACGATCACGAGACCTCCACACTTACATACGAGTACAATTTAAACGCAACAAAAGTGTTGTCAATGCAATTTTATTGGAAGTAAATATTGTGTGTTATTCATGACTGAGTGCAGCATGGAACTGGTTCAACCAACAGCAAACCGCCAAAAATACACGCGTTATGTAGACATGATTCCTCGTGTCTTAATCATCGCAATAAATATTTAGTGTTAAATTTATAAAATTATATAAGTAGTTAGACCGATTTTGCATTAAAAAACTATTTTAAAAGTTAATTTAAAATATTTTCTTGATAGACTCTTTATGGCATTTGTGTATCATATCGTTGTATTTATTTCAAACTTGGAACATTTCTTAATACATGTAAGTCTTTTTATCCCACATTCGTATTGCTATATTAAATTCAATTTAAATCGTTAGGGTAATTATTCGAAAATCTGTTTAAATTCGGAAGGATATGAGAAATATTCCAAGGCACAAAGAAAAGTCACCATCAGTTTTTAATTATAAAACTTACACAGCAGAGCAGAGCAGCTGTTTTCGCAAGCCTCTACACTTTCATATGTAATTTTCTTTGTCACCTCCCTGTCAATCTTAATTAAATTTTTTTTAATGTAATTCTTTTTTCAAACATCAGACTATCATCTGAGGCCAAATTATCGCACTCGCTATCGATCGAAATTTTAATACAATTTAAATGGAAATTTCGTTCGATATTGAATGCTTGATATTTAAAAAGTACGTCGATTAGTACTAACTGAATAAAAATCGGTTCATACGTGAGCGAAATCAATCGAAAAAAATGATTTCTTTTCAAAAAAAATAGTACGAAATTATGTATCTGATTAACTAGTGTTCTGGACTCTTTTATAGGATTTCAAAACCTATATTAATCATCGTGGAAATCGGTTGATTTCTCCAAAAGTAATAGCAGTTTGAAAATTTTAAAAACAGTGTTTTTTAACTCTTATTAACTCTTTTGAGGTTGACGAGCTTAAAACCAACAACCCACGTTGTGATAGTTTCGTGATTATAATAATAATGGCACGACCTTTAGGGTCAACGGTTTTAAAAAATATTTTTAAATAGAAATTATATAGATTCGTTTTAGATTTTATCGGCATTTCCATATCAGGCCCCAAAAAATTTTACTCACATTTATTTAGCAATAAAACCTACTCATAATTTATATCTATATCTATGTATGTGTGCACATATTCATGTACATATGCACATACATAAGGTGAGGTGTAACAATTGTAATGAAATAAGTATATGATATGATAGCAAATTCCATTACATATTTTCTATGTAAGTAAATACACACATACGTATACATATATGTGCATATGTATGCATGCACATACATGCATGTATGCATGCACAAACATGCTTGTATGCATACACATATCTACATACGTGGGAGGTCCACAGAGATACGCTTAACAACAAAATTGCCGGCACAAATAGTACAAGCAAAAACAACGTAATGGCAAGACTGCTTATTGCAACATTTGAAATATCCAGTGCATGCATATGAATGCTTGTGTGCATATGCACACATATTCATATATACGTACGTAAAAACATGTGTATATATATGTGTTTTGTATACTTAGATATAAATAAGAGTATTTTGCTTTAAGGTTTTCAACTCTCAATATATTTTTCCCGAACCTTTTTGCTTGGCCCTGCTGTTATTACTCACAACGAACTGCACTTAGATTTGCCAAAAAAAAAAAAATATTTGAGTTTGTTTTGGTTTATAGTAACAACAACAACGACGTAAGCCAATTAATAAGAAATTCGAACATTATGTTCGAAACTCTCTTTATATTGTTTAAACGAAAAGCATGCGCATTTTTATTAGCAAATAATTTTAAACTTGTTTAGAGCGCCATTAAGACAAAAACTCTCATTTACACTCACACAAAAATATTTATGGAAATATAAACTAAGTCAGAGATGGAAAGCTCAGTACTATAGTATAGCGTATACCAAAGTATATCAATATCAAGTAGTCGCAAGAGTACAACAACATAAAATTACAAAAACCACCGTACATATTGTTTGTGTAAAATTCTAATCTTATGTCAGAAATTTTTCTTTTATATTATAGGTATTTTGTACACAATTCCTTCCAAAAATTTAAATACTTTTCGCATAGAACTTTTTTAAAACAATTTCTTTTTGTTACTTTTCTTAAACAATACACTTTTTCACAAAAATCTTTTCCACAACAATTCTTTTTTGCTACTTTTGTTGAATTAATAATTTTTTTCACAATTTTACAAAATTATTTTTTCAACGGAATAAACAAATATGTCTCGCTGCAAAAGTAAACAAATTGTGACATACGTTCAGGTAAAAACTAAAAAAATTTTAGTCAGCTGGGCTCTTGCATATACTTTATATAGATATACTTTGGCGTATATTAAAAATACTTTTTGATTCACGGGAAATAAAAAGGTAGCTATCGTGAACATATCGATCCTTTAATACAACAAAGTCATATCTCAAAAACAGACATTTTTATAGATATATATCATTTCAACATTATTTCTCAAGCTGATCCTAAGCCTTAGCAAAATATACATATTTTTTGCAATCGCATTTTGCTAACTTTAATCTTTTTTTATGGGTTAATTTACAGAAAATCTATTCTTATGCCCAGTTTTTAACTTCAAAATTAAGTACTATTTAAACTTAAAGTGTATTTAAATACAAAATTTTGTTTTTCACTTCGAATTTAAATAAGATTTAAATGGCCCACATTGTACATTTAAATTCAATTTAAGTTTTTCATAAAACCATGTGTTTTTCATCGTTTGTTTACATTCAACAACCTGACAATTGGTACAGCAGCTGTTCATTGGAACAAAACTTCGGTAAAAAGGTTCTTGTATTGGATCATTTTCAGTATTTTTCTTACTATTTATTTGTGCTACCATACTTTTATCACAATTAAATACCAAAATTAATTTTAGACTGAAAAACTGAAAGTGTATTTAAACACAACTTAAGTTTATGGAAAAATTAACTAATTTTGTACTTAAATACGAAGTCAAAAACTGGGGGTTAATCTTTTGTTCATAAGGGTAAATGTTCTTTAAGACCCCGAAATGTGAGTACGGAACCGGATGTATACACACTTACTAATAATTAAACTAGAAAGTTCGCGAAAATTACGAAAAATTTTTCAAATTGTAGAAATTAGAATAAAAAGAAGTAAAAATATATATATTGCAAAAAATTAATTAAATTGAAAAACGTAAAATTGGCAGCACTGAAAATTATATCCCCGAAAATACTTCCACTTGGAGGAACCAGGCCTGCCTAAAATTAAGATAAACTTTTTTGTTCTCCCTCGCTCTCGGTCACGCATACAGACATACTTTTTGTAAATAGTCTTCTTTTATTTTTAATACCCACGTACTGAGAGAAACTTACTCGTAGTTGGAATTGGTCTTTGTGGACGGCATTGAGAGCCAAAACATCTGTTTTTTGTTGTGTTCTGTTTTGTTTTGTTGTGTTTTGATGTTCTACCCACATTGTAAAGGGCTGTTATATTGTTTTTGTAATGTCTATGAGTGCGTGAGTGTATCTCAAAATGTTGTAATTTTCGAAAATGTCCTTCGAATTTCCGGGTTTTGTTACTTTGACATTTGCATCTTTAAATGCATAATAATGTATGTTCATGCACATGTATTCCCACTTACATATAGATACAAATACACACACACAAGTACTAAGTGCACACACGTGTTTCTATGTACAAATTTGTTGTAATTGTGCAGCAGTTAATGCATTAGCGTTAAAACAATAACTATTTTACAACAACTATAAAGATGACACTTGACATATTATTTTCGTACACTTCAGAATTTTTGTGTAATTTCCTCTCCTTCCTGCCATGAAAATTTTTCATTTATGGCTACAATTTTCTTTTACTTATATTGTGGAAATTCATACATTTAAATAGGAGTACATACAAACATACCTGCGTACGTATTCTAAACAACTTGAGTATCTATGTAGGTTACTCTTATAAATTATTTGTTGCCACTGTCACCACCTACACTTTTCCATTTGCTTTTTCTGTACTCTACACCGCAGCTCGTGAGGGTTCACATCCACTCGTACATTACATTATACAAAATTTACAAGTGCTCGTATATATAATTACAAAGTAAGTGGGGTTGTTACAGTTTTGTGAAAATATGCCTCATAAAAAGAGTGAGCTGATGTATTTAAAAAAATGCATATTAATAAAACAAATGATTTTTTTAAATCATTTTTTTGAATATTTCGTTCCTAAGCAATTTTTTGTAATAAAAAGACATTTAGAAAAATAGCTTTTAAAAATAACAGTTTCACGAAAAATTCACCTTTTAAAGAATCGTAATGAAATAGCAGCACCATTTTTAATAAAGCAGTTTATTAGGAAGTACTTGTACCTGTTTCAAAAAATTACTATTTTAAAAGGTAGCCTTTAAAAAAGTACCTTTTGTTAAAAAGCAGCAACTTTTTTCAAAAAGTATTTTTTTCTTAAAAAATAACCTTTTCAAAAAATTGTGATTTTTATAAAAATTATATTTTTCGAAAAGTATTTAATATTTTAAAAGTGCCTTTTTCAAAAGGTATTTATTTTTCCAAAAATAAAATTTTTATAAAGTACTAATTTAAAAAAACCCCTTTTCAAAAGTTCTTATTTTTTAAAAATATGTAAGTACCTTTTTTGAAAAGTACCTCTTAAAAAAAGCACATTTTTCAAAAACTATTTATTATTCATAAAAAGTACTTTTTCAAAAAAGTACCTTTTTCAGAAGTACTTATTATTTTTAAAGTACCCTTTTCAAAAAGTATTTATTTATTTTTTCAAAAGTAAAATTTTTATAAAGTACATACTAATTTTAAAAAAAACCTTTTACAAAAGTACTTATTTTTTTTTTAAAAAGTACCTCTTTAGAAAAGTACCTATTAAAAAAAGTACATTTTTCAAAAACTATTTATTTTTTATAAAAAGTACTTTTTTCAAAAAGTGCCCTTTAAAAAAAAATTCCTTTTTCAGAAGTACTTATTATTTTAAAAGTACCTTTTTCAAAAAGTATTTATTTATTTTTTCAAAAGTAAAATTTTTATAAAGTACTAATTTAAAAAAAAAACTTTTACAAAAGTACTTATTTATTTTAAAGTACCTCTTTCGAAAAGTATCTATTAAAAAAAAATAAATTTTTCAAAAACTATTTATTTTTTATAAAAAGTAATTTTTTCAAAAAGTACTCATTTAAAAAAAGTACCTTTTTCAGAAGTACTTATTTTTTAAAGCACCTTTTTCAAAAATTACTTATTTATTTAAAAAAAGTAGCTTTTTCAAAAAGAACTTTTTTTTTAAAAATTACTTTTTTCAAAAAGTTCTTTTTAGTAATTTTCTTTTAACATGGCACACTTTTTTTAAATAATTTATGTATTATTAAAATATAAATTTTTTTTATTCAGACTTTAGACCAAATCTGCAATCTGCAATTTTTTTTAGGATTCAAATTATTTTAAAAAAGTACCTTTTTCAGAAGTACTTATTTTTTTTAAGGCACCTTTTTCAAAAATTACTTATTTTTTTTAAAAAGTAACTTTTTCAAAAAGAACTTTTTTTAAAAAAAGTACTTTTTTCAAAAAGTACTTTTTTCAAAAAGTACTTTTTTCAAAAAGTACTTTTTTCAAAAAGTACTTTTTAGTAATTTTCTTTTAACATGGCACATTTTTTTTAAATAATTTATGTATTACTAATATATAAATTTTTTTTATTCAGACTTTAGTCTAAATCTGCAATCTGCAAATTTTTTTAAGAATTCAAATTATTTAATAAAAAGTAGAAAATTGTTTATTATCATCATACTAGCAGAATGGATCAGTACTCATTCCGAGGTCGCTCTTTTCGAACTTTTCACGGTGGAACTAGTCATGAGGAATATCAACGTTTTTAACAAATTAAGTAGCAAATAGCTAACAAGATATTTCATTTTTGGCTTATCAATCGTTTCACAAATATCTTTGTGTTAACTTTTGTGATAATTTTATATTTGGACTTTAGGACAGTACAAAATTGTAAAACTTTCATAACTTTTCATTTAAGAACTTTAAGATTTTACAGCACCGGACTATTTGTGTATAGAAAAAACTTAAATCATTTAAAAAACAAAAAAACTAGCCCACAATTAATTCGCGCTAAGGACATGAGATTATTTCATATATTTTCAACAGCATCTGCATTTCGAAACGAGTGACTGACTACTCTGCAATATTTTTATTTTCGTTTTTTCTTAGCAAAATTGTATATGATTTGCCTTGTGAGTCATGCTCTGTGCATGCTTACGTTTATGCAAGAGCATGTGTGTGTGTGTGTGTGTGCGTGTTTGTGTAAAAATTTTTTAGACATGATTTTTATTGCCTACTTTGCTGCTGTTGTTATTCCTGCAGAAAATGCTAAAAAATACTTGAGCATTTGCAGTTAAAATTAAATAGTTTTGTAAAGGACTTTAGTTTGGCTTTTGAATTAAAAGCAAGAAAACTTTTTTAAGAGCCAACATTTAAATTTTGTGACCTTTTGAATTTTAGACAGGCGTGGGTAGATGCATTTAAGCTTTTTTGCATAGCAAAAACTTTTTAAGTTGCTTTAAATATTTAGTAGATTTATTTATAGAATTTTTCTATTTCTTTTTATTAGGATTATCAGTTACATTCTGTGGTTTTGTTACAATGTATTTGAATACATATGCAGATGTTTAGGTTTCGTTGAAGTTTGTTTATTTTAGTTTAATAAAATAATGTGGTTTTAAGAAATTGTTTCAAATTCAGGACATCTTTATTTCCAACGGGAATAATAGTTTTATTACAATCTGCTACGATTGATACTAAATGAGAGGGCAAGATCTCCCAAAAATGGCAATATAACAATTATTATTTAACTTTATTTGCATTTGAAATATATCAATGCTAATAGAACTGTTAAATGGTTCATGCAAAAAATAGGCAATTGGGCAACAAACAGTTGAACGGCAGGACCAATTTAATTAAAAATTTTTCAAACCGATTTACAAATCATGCAGTTGGAAAGAAACAAATTTTACAAAAAATATATACAGAAGAACTTTTTTGTTTTTTTTTTTAATTTGCTTGCAATCAAAAATTATCCAAAGCAATTTTATTAGTAGTTTTCTTTCTCTTTCTCTCCAGATTTATTACAGTATTAACAAAAACAGAATAGCAAATATATTTGCCAGACAACATTTTCGATGACAATTTAATACCCCACTTAAACTCACATCTATTAACATGACCCTATGCCGTTAATCCTTCATTTTGAAAAAAAAGTATTTTTGCAGTCCTTTTTGGAAGCCACTAGGAACAATGAATAGTACAACAGGCAATAAAAACGAAATTCATTTCCATTATATGAAACAACTGTGTGTCTGTTACTCTTAAATTAGCAAATATATCTGGAGTAATTTGCAATATAAATTACACTTTGTTTGACTATTAAAACTCGTATCACTAGATGATGGCACAATAGAGAAAATAGAAGATATGGAATACATTAAGGATATAACATTTTTATTTTTATTTTAAACTCACCCCAGATTATTAAAAGTTTTAGATATAAAATTTAGTAAAACAGTCTTACCTGAAATGATACAAATTAAAGGAAATTTATTAATTAAATTGAAATTGTCTCAGTTAGATTTATTAAAACATTGGCTTAGTTTGTTGTAGGTTAAGAGTCAGTGAACTGCAGGCCCATGGACAACAATACTTAAGCCGCAACAAAGAAAACAAATTTTTCATAAATTAAAAATTATTCAACAAAAATGAATGAAATTAGTATTAAAACTCTTTGGCCTTTAAGCCTTATAATTGAATTTAAAATATACAAAAAATAATAATTTCAATGAATATTTATGTGCATTAAAACTAAGCCACTGGCTTAAGTTTTACATAAATAGAAATAATATGCCTCATATTAGGGTTGTGTCTCAATAAGACTGCACTTTTCAAATGTAATTTTATATATTATTTTTTTATTCATTTTTATACCCTCCAAAAAAGAATTTGGAGGGTATATTCACTTTGTCATTTCGTTTGTAACGCAGCGAAATATCCATCTCAGACCCCATAAAGTATATATATTCTTGATCAGTGATGAAATCTAAGACGATCTGGGCATGTCCGTCCGTCCGTCCGTCTGTGGAAATCACGATTCAGTCCAAACGAAAAGAAATAGACTCTTGAAATTTAGTATAAATATATCCTAAAGGATAGCACAGATCAAGTTCGGAGATGGGTCAAATCGGGCTAGAGGGAAAAAAGTTCCCTTAAGAAGCACAAAACCAACCCATAAAAAACAACGTAATTTTAAAAGTTTTTTTGTAGTTTTGTTAAGCAAATGATATATTTTTATATTAAAGAAGGTCCAATGCGTTAAACTTGGAGCCATGTAATAATTTTTTTTTGGACCCCGCCCACTTTAGTGGGCGTTATTATATGCAAAAATAGGGTAAAAATTTAACAAATTGTTTTAGTTAAGCCTACATTCCTTAAAAATAACATTTTTAAGCTTTAATGACGAACCTGAGACGAAGCCTGGTACTACTCTGCCCTACCCCCTCCTCCCCTTAACCCCCTAAATGACCCTACCAAAAATTTTTTTTAATTTTGTATACAATTATTCCAAGTGTTTATTTTTAGAGTTTTATGACTGCCGATTTCTGCCCTAACCCCTCCTCCCCCTTCACCCCCTAAATGACCCTACCAAAAAAAAAAAAATTAATTTTGTATACAATTATCCCAACCATTAATTTTTAGAGTTTTATGACTGCCTGTTTCTGCCCTACCCCCTCCTCCCCCTTTGCCCCCTAAATGACCCCATAAAAAAAACATTAATTTTGTATATAATTATCTCAAGCATTTATGTTTAGAGTTTTATGACAAAGGTGAAATGAGTCCCCCCTCAGTCCTTGCCAGAGCGACCCCGCCAAAATACAGTTTTAATACCCTCAAAAGAGAATTGGACCCCATAAAGTAAATATATTCTTGATCAGTGATGAAGTCTAAGACGGTGCAGCAATGCCCATACGTTCGTCTGTGGAAAACATGATATAGTCTATATTTGGACCCCGCCCCCTTTAGTGGTCGTTGACGTACGATATTATATAAAGCAACTCTGTACCACCAAGTTAAACATTTTAAATTCATTTACTAAATATTTGGAGGGTATTTAAGATTCGACCCGGTCGAATATAAGGTGTTTACTTGTTTTTTTTCCAAATTTCAACTCTGAAATTTAGCAAGTGTGACATACGTTTATTCTGATTATGAAGCGATTCAATGGGCAATGGCACAAAGTGAAGTCAAGGCCAAAAAGTCATCTTCTCCGATGAATTGCATTTTTAAGGGAACGGCTTCGTGAATACAAAAAATTTTCGGAATTTGGGGCTCAAAACATCCTCATGCAATTCCTCAGCTCAAATCTGAAATCCAACTCATATACAGCCACATCACTGTAAAGAAGTAATGGCAGTTCATGAGAAGAGTAATTGACTGCCACTAGAACCGTGGAAGCCATTTGATGGATATTTTGTTTCGTGCTTAATCGCAACACAATTTCTTTACAATTCAATGAAAAATACATAACTTTTTCAAAAAATACTTCTTTTGATTTTAAAATGACAAAGCGCAATCTTATTGACACACCCTTTACTCGAGTTTACAATTCACAACAAAAATGTTAAGTAATATTTTAAGAAGAAATTCCGAAAAATAGCATATAAAAAAATACAATCACACGGCAGTACAAGGATTTAATTTGTTTTAACAGTAGTTTAGTATTGTTACAGTTCTCGTATTCTATTTCATAAAAAAAAATTTATTAATAAAAACTGTTATCACATAAAATTTTGTATAAACATACACATGAGTTGAGTACTGATGATGGGAGTGTGGTCACTTCTTGAAATTAAATTGTTCTGCTTGGCTGCTGTTATTGTTGGTCATTTCCGACTAAATTTAATCAGCTATTATTTGTGTGATCGTCAGGTTTTTTTCCTCTTATTCGGACCAGCACTCGGGGGTGATCCCTACATATGCAGTTGATTGCGCCAGAACTAGAAAGGAGGGCATAGTAATAAGAGGACAGAGGTAAGTTTTTGTAGCTCTTTCAACATTTTACTTCGCCGTCTAATTTTTTGCTACAGGCCCGATGAAGGAGGGTGCTCTGCTCTTTAGTACATGATCGTGTCAATCGCTGCTCGTAATTGTTCTGACTTAGTCATGATATCGACTATTTCTGATCTGCATAAGTGCATGGTTGTGGTAGCAGTTGTCGTTCTGTTTCAATGGCAAAGGCATAGAGCGTATTACAGCACTCTTCTTCAGCGGTACTGTAAGAAAAACTCACTTTCGAAGTAAGGACTGAAATCGCTGCAACAAGCTCTCTATGTTGACAACACTGTCCTCTCCTTTTATAGTTTCGGCACATGAATAGAGATCATTCCCGGGTGCTGAGGCAAGAAAAAATACTTTTATTTTGATCAGTTGGAGAAACTATATTATATTCATTTGAATAACTTCGAACTACTTGCCTCTATAAAATTATTCAATTCAGTTAATTTAAAGGTTTAACACGATTTTTTTACAGCCGTACATTGAACGCGAATATTTGAACTCTAAATGAACAACATTTGGCCACATTTATGTCATTAAAATAAAAAGTTATTTAAAAAAAATTCTTTTAATTAAAATCTTGCGTGACTTTTGTGACGTCCTAAACTAATATTTTTATTAAGTAGTTGAAATTAAGGCAGCTGCCTAGTAAAGGTTCACTATACGAGGGCAGTTTAATAGAAGCAAAATATTTGTTTTTGTCGGCAAAAAAACACATTGATATTTTTTCTGTAAGAGCACTCCAGCCATTTTACGACTCTAGTAGATTTTATCGGTTGGTAGAAGGCTTTTTAAGCGGCGCAGTTGAAATGTCTTCAACCTCACCCTACTCAAGCAATTTTTAGCCACAAAGGATTCAATAGCTCTTTTCTGCACTGCTATGACTTTTGCATGAAGTGAACGTTTTGTGCCACTTTCGCTGATACGAATCACAATGGAACCTCAATATTCTAGTTTGTAATCATTGAAATTGTTAGTACCGAGGGCTCGCAGAACTGATCAGGCTTCTTCTCTTTTTTGCAAAGCGGAGTTTTTATATTAAAAAATAATTTATCAGAACACCAAAATTCGCACAATAATGCATTAAACACATTCACGACAGCAGGCTACCGACTACACGACTACAAAAATAGAATACATGTGTTTATATAAGAATGATTATTTTCAAGGCTGCACGACAGGTTCTTGTCCGTGCTACTTTTCCCATATACATACATGTATTTTATTTCTGTAGTCGTGTATCCGGTAGCTTGCTGCCGTGAATGTGTTTAATGCATAAGTGGAACTAACAATTAACCCTCTAACTGGTAAGACCTCCTTGAGACAGCCTTCACTAAACTTGAGTATAAGCTAACGGTAATATTTTTTTTGCTCAAAGAAGAATGAGAATCTATAGAAAACATTGCAACAAACATTCTTACAGCGAGCGCACACTCTCTTCGCCATAAAAATCAGTTCGAATTCAGAAGTTAGAGTGAAAGCACCAAAAAATTGTTGTTTGTGACTTTCGCATTTTCAAAGCGAAAGTTGTATTACTTGATATTGTTCTATTCGAGTGGGAATTTTTTTACGGCAATGTAAGTATCATTACTATATTTTTCAGTTGATTTCAAGTAGAAGTAAGAAATTTTATTATCATATGTTTATAAAAAACAAAGGCCACCTCAAGGAGGTCTTGCCTGTTTACATGAAAATTAGTGTTCCCCAAATTAGTCATACAAAAATAGTAAAAACTCACGTGTATTCACGGTTTATGCATTTTTATTAGCAAAATATGGAACGACGAAACAAAATAAGCGTCCAAAAACTTAGTGACGATGAAATAAGGGAGTTTATGGATGCAGTGGTAACTGATGAAGAAGATTTCAGTAGTGATGATTCGTTTGTTGATCCAGATTATAATCCAGATGCAATATCTTCACAACAAGAACGGCAAATCGATCAATGCATTCAAGAATTGAATGAAGGAAGCGACATGTACATTGCTAATGCCGACAATATTTCTATAAATATCAGTTCGATAGTTCGAACGAAATCAAAAACGAAACTCGTGGTTATTCGATTGAATATAATGCTACAGCATATGGAATCGATATCGCCAATGTATTATGGAAGGACAACAAGAGCGTCAGATTAGTGTCAACATATGTTGGTGTTGAGTCATTTGCAAAAGCTAATGCAGATCAACAGAAGGCTAAAGCATCACGTTTTGATCCCAAAAATAAACAATATGTTGAAGTTGACTGTCCGAAAATAATTCGCGAATATAATAATCATATGGGAGGTGTCGATCTCATGAATGGTCTTATGGGTAGATACCACATTCGAGCAAAAACGCGAGATGCTATGACACGACTGTTCTATCATTTTATCGACATGGCTATAACGAATGCATATGTTTTATATCGTCGCATTCACACAGAAAGATTGCATGATTCAAATGATATTTCAGCTGACGACATAAAATTGTTGCAGTTGCCTGAATTTCGAGAAGAAATCGCTGCTGCACTTGTTGCATGCAATAAAAATCGCTCTGTTGGTCGACCGAATATTTTAACCAAAGGTGAACCACAAGCTACTATATCAGGTATTGGTAAGAGAGCAGTTCACCCTGTTGATGACATTCGGTACGACAAATATGACCATTTTCCATTGTGGTTGGACCGATCTGGAAAAAAGAAGTGTAAGCTGTGTAAAAAATCGAACACACAATGTATGTGTTCCAAATGTTCAATACATTTATGTTGTGGACCAGGCAAAGACTGCTTCAATGAATACCACACCAGAAAATAGTTCCTTTATAGTGTACATTGATTAATTTTTGAATAAAAATCCTATTTTTTTATGTATTTTTGAATAAAAATCCCGTTTTTGATGTATTTTTGAATAAAAATTACAATTCTGTTGATTTCTACATTTTTCTACTTCGTTTCAATGAAATAATAAAGACAGGTAAATAACGAAAAATATTAGAATTTTACATGTAAACAGGCAACACCACCTTGAGGCGGTCTTCATTTAACCGTTACCTGTGTTTTACCTGTGCGATATTACCTTGCAATCAACACATTTCTGAGCTCTTTGAACCAATATTAGTCTACAAAAAAATTCCCACCTTTCTTACTCAAGTATTTCAGAATGGCCGGTTAGAGGGTTAATGTGACTACTGTTTTACTTACATTTGTTGTGCTGTAATGCCAAAAACTGCCCTCGTAAATCACTTTATGTTCAATTTCATGTCAGTAGTTTATTTTGATTTTCTTATTTCAGTTGTTGTATGACATGGCAGACATTCAACCGTAGTCCCATATTTCTTTATATTACAATTTGTCTTTTTGCAAATGAACTAAAAATAAATTTGCAACCTTCATACATTTAATATGAGCTGGTTGTTGTTATTGTTATTTACCTAAATGACTTTTTATAGATTTTTGCATTAACAAAAGCCAGCAATTTATTAAAGAAAAAATAGTAAAAAAAACAACTTATTTAAGGAAGAAATCCAAATAAAACAAGTAAAAACGTTACATTCGACCGGGTCGAATCTTAAATACCCTCCAAATATTTAGTAAATGAATTTAAAATGTTTAACTTGGTGGGACAGAGTTCGTTTACATATATAATATCGTACGTCAACGCCCACTAAAGGGGGCGGGGTTCAAAAATAGACAATATCATGATTTCCACAGACGAACGTATGGGCATTGCTAGACCGTCTTAGACTTCATCACTGTTCAAGAATATATATATTGTATGGGGTCCAATTCTCTTTGGAGGGTATTAAAACTGTATTTTGACGGGGTCGCTCTGGCAAGGGCTGTGGGGGAATCATTTCGCCTTCGTCATAAAACTCTAAAAGTTAATGCTTGGGATAATTATATACAAAATTATTATTTTTTTATAGGGTCATTAAGGGGGCAAAGGGGGAGAAGGGGGTAGGCCAGAAATCGACAGTCATAAAACTCTAAAAATAAATGCTTGGGATAATTGTATACAAAATTGAATTTTTTTTCTTGGTAGGGTCATTTAGGGAGCAAAGGGGGAAGAGGGGGTAGGGCGGAAATCGGCAGTCATAAAACTCTAAAAAGAAATGCTTGGGATAATTGTATAAAAAATTAAATTTTTTTCTCTTTTTTTTGTAGGGTCATTTGGTGGTGAAGGGGGAGGAGAGGGTAGGACAGAGTAGTACCAGGTTTCGTCTCAGCTTCGTCATTAAAGCTTAAAAATTTTATTTTTAAGGAATGTAGGCTTAAGCAAAACAATTTGTTAAATTTTTACCCTATTTTTGCATATAATAACGCCCACTAAAGTAGGCGGGGCCCAAAAATAATTTTTTTTTTAATTTTATGGCTCCAAGTTTAAGGCGTTGGACCATATTTGACATAAAAATATATCATTTGCTTAACAAAATAACCAAAAAACTTTAAAAATTAAGTTGTTTTTTCTGGGTTGGTTTAGTTCTTCTTAGGGGAACTTTTTTCCCTCTTGCCCGATTTAGCCCATCTCCGAACTTAACCTGCTCTAAGCTTCAAAATATATTTATACCAGAGTCTAGCTCTTTTCGTTTGGGCTGAATCGTGATTTCCACAGACGGACGGACGGACGGACATGCTCAGATCGTCTTAGATTTCATCACTGATCAAGAATATATATACTTTATGGGGTCTGAGATGGATATTTCGCTGCGTTACAAACGGAATGACAAAGTGAATATACCCTCCAAATTCTTTTTTGGAGGGTATAATAAATGAATAAAAATAAAAATAAAAAGAAACAGAAGCAGTAGCAGAAATAGAAATAGAAGTAGAAAAGAATAGAAACATTTCATTTACAATATGTTTTCATTTTGCTGCCATTGTTGTATCTTCCTAATGCTTTCTTTTGTTGTTGTTGTTGTTGAGGTCTTGCTTGGTATGTGTGTAATTTTCCCTCAAATACAACATCCGGTTTAAGTTAAAAAATAAATAATAAAAATTCATTTTTATTTTCTTAGCTGACGATGAAGGCGGTGGCAGTGTAACCCCAATTTATTATGCACGACAGGATCACATGTGTTGAAATGAAAACAAAGTAATTCCGTAGAAATGGCAGTTGGTGCGGAATTTTTTGCGAACCGAAAGTTTACATTTCTGCTAGGGAAATTATTCATATCCTGCGATTGCTCCTTAACGATTTACTCCAGTAGGGATGTATTTACTTATTGATGCGAATTCAATAGAAAATATTCGCCGTTAGTGCGGTTGCACAGTGTAACTCTTGTGCAATTTTGCATGGCCCATGCGAGGTCTGTTCAAAAAATAAATTTTCATATTTCACGGATTGTGTATATTCGATGAGGGTTTATTGTGTTTGTAATTTTAGTTTTTGTTTTGACATTTTTAATTTGTTTGTGAGCATCAGTTAAGTTAGAAGTGATTGTATGCTGTCAAAAATAAAGGATCTAGGAATTTTAATAAAATTTTTTATAACAAAATTAATTAAAGTAGTCGAAAGCTGTGGAAATGTTAACAGTGCAAAATGGTGGTTGTACTCTTTTGAAAGAAGGTCGAAAAGTAATGGACGGCCATGCTCGTCCTGGATGTCCCAATATATCAAGAATCGATGAAAATGATGAGAAAGTCAAGAAAATTATTCATTCAGAGAAGTTGCCGAGGATCTGGAGATATTCCGCCTCCATGTGTAAGACGTAAAAGCCAACGCCTTACACAATCTGGGTGATTATTGGCTCATGCCATTCCGTTTTAAGGAAATTTTTGGCAGCGATATTTATTCCAAAATAGCTGTACTTTTACACAAAAAAAAAGGCGAAGCTGGACAACCGTTCAGGAATTGTTGAATGACGCCAACGCCCATCCAGATTTGTTAAAAAGGATCACAACTAGTGACGAATCAATAGTAAAATAAATCACATATTTAAATTTTTAAAACCGCAGTATAAGTGATTGGAAATTGTACTTGGCAGTTCAATTATTATGATTAATTATCAATTATTTAGATTAAGAATATATTTTTGGTTATAGTACATTTACAAGTATTAAAGATATTCAAAATATTTTGGTTTTTATATTTTTACTCTCCTGTGCCGGAAGCACTCGCTGGAACTTTATTATCTTTTTATGTTGCACGAGGATTATTTGTTGTTGTTTTATGCATACGATAAGAATTGTCAAGAAATTTTATTAGACAATAAAGTGATCGTTAAAAAGCATTTTGGTATTTCAATTTGGCACTCAGTTTTATTGCAATATGTCTTGGAAGAATTATTATTAGCGAACTTAAAGGTGATAAACCTAAAATAAAATTATACGAAATACAAAATTTATGGCCAAATATGTTCTCACAATATAATAGAAAAAGAATTTATTGATTTATTTTAATAACTTTAATATTTATTAATTTTTTTTTAATTCTTTATTTTAATAGCAACTTTTTATTTTAATAGAAATTTTTTATTTTTAAATATCTTCTCACTATATAATAGATAAAGAATTTTTTTATTTATTTAAAGAACTTTAATTTTTTTTATTTTTTTTTTTAATTTTTTATTTTAATAGCAATTTTTTATTAATTTTTTTTTATATTTTACTTAAAATTTTTTTCTTTTTTTTTTTGTTATAAAAAGACGTTTATAAGCGTGCATATTTTAGCTGAATATCTTGTTGCCAAATGAATAATTGCATTCATGAGAATCAATAATTTTATATAAATTCTTAGGTTAGGTTGAAAAGAGGGTTAACAAAATTGTCCCAACTTCTTAAGGGCTGCAATTATGCCCCAATGTCACTTTGAGAGCTCTTTGAAAAAATACATTTTTAAGTTCTCTAATTTTTGATTAATACAAAATTCCTGAAACCTTAGTGACCATTATTCCATTTATATTTCATTTTCTCTTTCGTCAAAATTCGACTGACTGGCACCAGTAGGAAAAACTGAACAGAAAATGCTGATCTGATAGCGTAATGACCTCGAGGATTAGTTCTCATTATAATAAATATTCTAAATGTTTCCATTTTAATAAAAAAAATTTTATTTAAAAGAAGTTCTTCAAAATAACCAAATAAAAGTACTATTTCGGCTTTGGCGAATCGTATATACCGCTCAGAGACGTACGTCTGGGGTATAAAAATTAATTCAATCCAACCCTGGAACCATTTTTTTTATCTCTATAATTTTCAATACCAATTTATTTCTTTCTAAAATATAAAATATGTTTGATTAGCAAAGAAAAAATCTGTTTTATTTAGTTACTTTAATCAATAGAGTTAAAAAAAGTTTAAATTTTCCAGCCCTGGAGCTTTTTCTTGACTTCTCTGTTTTCTAATACCAAAGAATTTCTTTCAAAAACTTCAAATATATAAAATTGATCAAAATATATAAAAAAATTGCTTTATTTATCTGCCAAAAAAAGTGTTTGACAAAAAGTTGTTAAAAAGTCCAACCCTGGAATAGTCTCTCTGATTTTGTTTAATTTCTAATGGCAATTTAAGTGTTTCTGAAGTATAAAATAGGCTTAAGTAGCGCAAAAAAAACTAAAATTAGTTTTAGCCATTATATAAAAAAAAAGTTACATTTTCCAGCTCTGGCACCGTATTTTGGAGTTTGCTTATTTCCAATAGTTATCTATTTAGGACTATTTCCAATGCATCAATCCAAGACCAAAGTCTTAAGGGAAAACTGATTTCATGTACAGAAAGAAAGGAATCACTAATTCGTCTTCCCGATTTCCGTGTTATTTTTTTTAAGAAAAGATGAGCCATATTTATTTAATATTTGCTTGGAGGACTCCTCTAAAGGCTTGGCGAAATATTCACCCTTATTGTGGTTGGTGTTTTTGGCCTTAAAACTCGTCAATTTGTAATAGCTTAAAGACAAAAAACTAAATTTTTCTTTAATCTATTACAAGAAAGACGCCAACCACGATAAGGGTGATTGAAAATATAAAATTTATTTTATTATTTATTAAGCTCGAGGTCGTCTTTTATATAAAATTATTTCAAAATAAAAGTCAAGAGTCAATAGCAGTTAAATATTTTAAAATTATTATTAAGATAATAATTCTTTATTTGAACTCAAGTTCAAATCCGCAATCTGCAAATTATTTTTTTAATGAATTTTTATTAAACTCAAGTTATTTTTATTAACAGTGGAATATCAAAACTAACATTTTTTATAGAACACGTCAGACTTGAAAAGTTATTATTGAAACAGTATCGAAAGGTCAAGAATAACCAGAAGCTAATAAATCTATATAAAACAAGTAAAAACGTTATATTCGACCAGGTCGAATCTTAAATACCCTCCAAATATTTAGTAAGTAAATTTAAAATGTTTAACTTGGTGGGACAAAGTTCCTTAACATGATATCGTACGTCAATGCCCACTAAAGGGGGCGGGGTTCAAAAATAGACTATATCATGTTTTTCACAGACGAACGTATGGGCAATTAGACTATACCGTCTTAGACTTCATCACTGATCAAGAATATATTTACTTTATGGGGTCAAATTCTGTTTTGAGGGTATTAAAACTGTATTTTGGCGGGGTTGCTCTGGCAAGGGCTGTGGGGGAGACATTTCACTTTTGTCATAAAACTCTAAAAATATATGTTTGGGATAATTAAATACAAAATAAAAAAAAAAAATTTATAGGATCATTTAAGGGGCAAATGGGGAGCAGCGGTTAGAGTAGTACCAGGTTTCATCTCAGCTTCGTCATTAAAGCTTAAAATTTTTTTTTTAAGGAATGTAGGCTTAAGTAAAACAATTTGTTAAATTTTTGCACTATTTTTCCGTATAATAACGCCCACAAAAAGGGGAGGGGTCCAAAAAAAATTATTTCATGGCTCCAAGTTTAACACATTGGACTTTCTTTAATATAAAAATATATCATTTGCTTAACAAAATTACAAAAAAACTTGTTAATTTTTTCAACGGGCTTAAGTTCGAATCTGCATGACTGCAAATTATTTTATTTATTATTTTTTTATTAATAAATGAATTTGTTCAAATTCTATTTATTATTTTTTTTTATATTAAGATTGGAATATTAAAAATATTTTTAATAATAATCAAACCAGCAGAACGGATCAGTACTGATCATTTGCAGTCATGAAGATTCGAACTTAGGCCCGTTGAAAAAATTAACAATTTACATAAGAAAGTTCGACTAATTAAAATTCATACATAATTTATTGCAAAAAAACTTTAAAAATTATGTTGTTATTTAAAGGTTGGTTTAGTTCTTCTTAGGGAAAGTTTTTACCCTCTGGCTCCATTCAACCCATATACGAACTTAATTTTCAAGAGTCTGGCTCTTTTCGTTTGGACTGAATCGTGATTTCCACAGACGGACGGACGGACGGACATGCTCAGTTCGTCTTAGATTTCATCACTGATCAAGAATATATATACTTTATGGGATCTCAGATGGATATTTCGCTGCGTTACAAACGGAATGACAAAGTGAATATACCCTCCATATTCTTTTTTGGAGGGTATAAAAAGTAGAGCTCTCCTCCAAAGACCGGCAGTGCGGCACTAAAATGGATTTTTTTTTTTGCTACAGATCACCAATCAGTTAAAATATTAAGAGGCACTTCTTTAGTATTTCTTATACTAAATATTTGAGTGCATACGGACTCATCGGACTCATCACAACCTTTTAACTAGTTATATTTTCAGAACTGCTTATTTTCCAGATTCTGGTCATCGAGCAAATAATTCACTTGGAATGAGCACTTATTTTTTATTTTATGGAAATTATGCTAGATACATTTTTTATTTATTCACATTTGAAACCAAAAAAAATTAAAATTAAAATATTATTATATGAAGAAAAAAATTGATCATTCCGAGAGAACTTTTGTAAGGCTTCACCCTTCTTTTCTAATTTTCCGCAATGCAAAACAAGTGGTTAAATTCTAATCAGTTACAACCATCCTCGTAAAGTCTCTTTAGCTTACCAAAAATCTAGCAGAACACTTTTCGCACACACCACGAAATTTATCATAACAAATTCCACAAAAGAAAGAAATGTCTCTCAATGAAAATCCTTCACATATGTATTACTCTGCCACACACAGACTTTATTTTCTAACAAAACAATACAAATACATTTGAAAAGAAAACCCAATCATAGAGACAAGAAGGACATGTAGTCACATGCATGTGTTGTTACACGAAAACATCTCGCCCCCGGACAAAACAAAAACAATAACAATAACAACTGTAACAAACACATTTGCCAGCAATACATTTAAGTGTATGTACATGAGCACATACACATACTCGTAAATGTAGGAGTACACTGAATATCTAATATCTTATGCATGTGTGTGTGTGTGTGTGTGTGTAAGAGTGTTCATGTAATCGTGCTTCTTTTATTAATTTTTGTATGTCGACGCCACTTGTTTTATTTGGTACATAAAATGTTCAACATTTCTAGCTTTTCTTAAGTGGCTTACGGCATTTGTCTTTGTTGTTGATGTTGTAGTTTTTTTTTTTTTTTTTGCTGTAGGTTTTGGTGCAAAAAAAGGGGGCCATCCTGATTTATATTGTTATTTTGTTGAACTAATTTTTTGTTGTTTATTCTTTGAATTTATGCACTTGTATTAAGTGATGATACCACAGTGTCTGTTAGTGCCTTTCGTTACAGCCAGTTCACGTGTAAGTACTTGAAATATATTTTCTTGCTATTCTATGCTGTAAATGAAATGGATTTAGGAAAAGGGTGCACTTTTTTTTACTTTTTGTTTATTTGCTAAGATATTAAAAGTTTTTAAATTTAAACAATTTATAGTTTAATATTTACCTATTGTATACCTTCACTTTTGCCATTTTCCTACTGATTTCGTATCCTTTTGTTTTTAAATAAAACAAAATAACAGCACAACAACAAATTGCACAACTACTGCCTGCATTTCAGTTGCTCGCTGAATTCGTGCTGATTTCGGATGTGTATATATGTGTGTGTGTGTGTACTGAATTAAATTTGCTAAGAGTTAAGAAGTATTTAGTCTAAATTTGATTTTGCCATGTTGCTTCAAAAAATTATTGTTATAAATAATAAACTATTTTTTTTGTTTTCTTTTATTTTATTTTATTTTTTTTTTTCATTTAAATTGTGTTGCATATTTTGCATGTTGCATGTTTGATTGCGAAATGAACATGTTGAATTTTGCTTGACTTAAATAAAATAAATGTGTAAACGTTTTGCGATTTTATTACGATTGTTGTTAGTATTTTTTAATTTATTTTTTATTTTTTAACTTGTGGTATTAGGGAGATTAAGCTTGAAAAAACATGTGTTATTTAAATAGTTAACAGACATGTTACATAAAAACACTGGCAGAAAAGTAAGCATAATTTAGCACTAGTATCAAGTACAACAACAAGACTATATAATAAATTCTAATAAGTGAATGACAACTTTATCCTACACTCATATCTAAAATACAAAATTTACAACAACAAAAATAATTGTATTTTATTATTTACCCTAAGAGAAGTTTAGATTTTTTATGTACAGAATAATCTCCTACATATTTTCTTTAACTGCATCTTTGATTATTATGTTTTACTACTTAGCGTTCAATTAAAGTGAAGTCCAATCTAATTTTTTTTAAAAAGTATTTAAAATTGAATAGTTAAGAATGTCTGTCTACAAGCCTCATTTTATTAGCTCTTACAGGTTATCATCAGGATAGTATCAATAGTAATATTAATATATTAGTTTATGGACCAACTTTCAAAAACCAATTGAGAATTACAAAAGAAAAACCAAGCAAATCAATGTGATATGCATCTATTTTATTTTTCAACACTGAATAAATTTTTGAAACTAAAAAAAATAAAATAAAATAAAAGTGCTATGTTTGGCTTTGTCAACTCTTAAGGGTACCTTCACAAACATACGTCCGGAGTATAAGACTACATACATTCATGCCAACCCTGGAACCATATTCCTAATCTCTCTCTCTCTCTCTCTCTCTCTGATTTTCAATACCACTTTATTTCTTTCTAAAATATAAAATATGTTTAATTTCCAAAGCAAAAATTAGTAATATCCAAAAAAAAATTAATTTAAATTAAAGTTCCCAGCTCTGGAAATATACTTTTGGGTTTTCTGATTTCTAAAAATTTTTTTTCCAAAACATCAAATAGTTTTAAAAAAATATATAAAATTTATTTTATTTAATTACTTTTAAGTACCAAAAATAAATTCAATTGCCCAACCCTGGAATCTCCTTTTCTATTTTTCCCACTAATTTAATTCTTCCTGAAGCATGAAATAGGTTTAATTAACAAGAAAACAAGTTTTTATTTTATTTATTTACTTTTTTTTTATATAACGAAAATAAGTTGCTGATTTTCAATTGAAATCCATTTAGAACTATTTCCAATCATATAAATATAAGACCGAAGTTTGTAGCTATAGAAAACCGATTTCATGTACAGAGAGACAGACACGCGAGCTTCTCTTATTCAACTTCCCTATTAATAAAGTCCCAGGATATCTAATACAATTTCACAATTTTTTTGTGAAGGGTATAAAAATTGCAAAATGCAAAAATTTAAAAAAAAAATTCTATTACTGATTTTAATTTTTTTTAAATTAACTCGATTTACGAAACAGGCGGCATTGTCTCAGTTAATTTATTAAAAGTTCGTTTGAGTATTTCGTAAAATATTTTTTTTAAATGCAACACTGTTGTTTCTTATGTAATTCTCAAATAGTTTGTGAAAAGTTTGTTGTAGTTTTTTTTTTATATTAGACGGAAGTCTACAGATAATTTGGTTCAAAGGATAACTCCAGTCGTAGAGACGTACTTAACCCACAACAAATAAATTAAAATTTCGAAAGTCTTTGCTATAAAATCATAGGCAAAAATTTTACTTATATTAACTACAAAAGTATTTTTTTTTATTTATTTTTTAATTTTTTATTTTTGTTAAATGCACCTCGTATTTATCCTCAGTGTGGTTTAATGAAATAGCAAAAAAGAAACTTACTTACAACCACAATGAAAAAAATTGATTAAACAACTGGTCTTAATGGCTTTAAAGAACATTTGTTTTCTTTTTGCTTGCATTTTTGAATATAAAGGAAAACTTGTTTAATCTTGCCATATAAAATTGCGCATTCGTATGGTTGTGCAGCAGATGGTATGATTCATATTAATTTGATATACAAAAGAGAAATGAGTTTTCTAAAGCAAGATTTTATGCATAAAAAAAGGGGAAACAAATTTAAATTTTGCAAGGGGTGTCCACATATATTTTAAGAAGAGTTTTTGCAACACTTTAAAGTTGCTGCTCAATGCAACATAATTCCCAGAGACAATGCAAACGAATGAATGGCTCATCATGCGATTCACAAAATCTGCAAAAATTGCTGGCTGATCCTTAATGAGATAATGTTGGCAATTTCAGATCGAATTAAAGTCTTTGTCTTGTATTTGTATTGTAGTGGTGAAATGTTACCACAACATAAAGAGAGAAAACGAAGTGGAAAAATATCAAAATTTTTGATAAAAATTATAAATTATGGGTGCTGTTGGCTGAAATAGTAGAACACGAGACTATGAAGCGGAGGGCACTGAGTTCAACCCCTCACTGAGTCATGAATATTGGGTTGAATTCTTATGAACAGCATTAGTGCATGGTTGTGTTAGTTGTTGCCAGCCTGTTTCAATGATGAAGGCATAGTCACTGGTCACTGAACATAATTGGCAGCGACTGACACAATCATGTACTAAAAAGCAGACTAACAGCAGCACCCTCCTTCGTCGGTTCTGTAGCAAAAATTACCCGGAGATGTAAAAAAGGTTGAAATAGCTACAAAAAAATGTTCTATCTCCTCAGCTTTCTTTATCTGTCCCCTCAATACTATCCCCTCTGCATATGTAAGGGTCATCCCCTGAGTGCTGGTCCTAGAAAAAAAAATTAACCACGGACTTAAAGACCACAACAAAAAACGTTATATTCGACCGGGTCGAATCTTAAATACCCTCCAAATATTTAGTAAGTGAATTTAAAATGTTTAACTTGGTGGGACAGAATTGCTTTATATAATATCGTACGTCAACGTCCACTGAAGGGGGCGGGGTTCAAAAATAGACAATCAGGCCTGTTCTGTAAATCACGTGGTTTAAAATCGTGTGATTTTAGAAAATTATCACCACTAATAGAAATATTTTTCCAGACATTTTTCAATATTGCTGTTATATATAGCTTCAAATATCATATCCAGAAGAAAACTTCTGTATCTAATTTTAAGAACGTTTTCAGGGCCATGATTTATTTTTGAATTCACGCGATTTCAACCCGACGTGATTTACAGAACAGGCCCGAATATCATGTTTTCCACAGACTAGACCGTCTTAGACTTCATCACTGATCAAGAATATATTTACTTTATGGGGTCCAATTCTCTTTTGAGGGTATTAAAACTGCATTTTGGCGGGGTTGCTCTGGCAAGGGCTGTGGGGGACTCATTTTACCTTTGTCATAAAACTCTAAAAACAAATGCTTGGGATAATTATATACAAAACTAATGTTTTTTTTATAGGGTCATTTAGGGGGCAAAGGGGGAGGAGGGGGTTGGGCAGAAACAGGCAGTCATAAAACTCTAAAAACAAATGCTTGGGATAATTATGTATGTTACAAAATAAAATTTTTCATATATTTTTTATAGGGTCATTTAGGAAGCAAAGGGGGAGGAAAGAGTAGGGAAGAAATCGGCAGTCATAAAACTCTAAAAATAAATGCTTGGGATAATGGTATACAAAATTTAATTTTTTTTCTTGGTAGGGTCATTTAGGGGGAAAAGGAAGAGGAGCGGGTAGGGCGAAGTACTAGGTTTCAACTCAGCTTCGTCAGTAAAGCTTAAAAATGTTATTTTCAAGGAATTTAGGCTCAAGTAAAACAATTTGTTAAATTTTTACACTATTTCTGCATATAATAACGCCCACTAAAGAGGGCGGGGTCCAAAAATTATTTTAATTTTTTTATTTTATGACTCCAAGTTTAACGCGTTGGAACTTCTTTGACATAAAAATACATAATTTGCTTAACAAAATTACAAAAAAACTTAAAAAATTATGTTCTTTTTTAGAGGTTGGTTTAGTTCTTCTTAGGGGAACTTTTTCCCCTCTTGCCCGATTTAGCCCATTTCCGAACATAACCTGTACTATCCTTCGAGATATATTTATACCAACTTCTAAGAGTCTAGCTCTTTTCGTTTGGACTGAATCGTTATTTCCACAGACGGACGGACGGATGGACGGACGGACAGACGGACGGACTTGCTCAGTTCGTCTTAGATTTCATCACTGATCAAGAATATATATACGAGTACTTTATGGGTATAAAATTTGCTTAATTTAAATAAGCACCTCCGAAGATATTTGGAAATATTTTTTTCAACTGCAAAAAAGCAAATTTTCCACGAATATCTCAAAAAAATACTCCTTAAGGAAAACAAATTAATTTCATTATCCTGGCCAACGACCTTAAATTAGCTAAGAGAACAACTTTTCATATTTGAGTTTATGGCAAAAAGATGAAAATTTGCGAACCGCTGAAATCATTGAAATAATCGAAAAATATATGTATTGCGAAAAAAATTATTATCGAGTTAAAGTCTATTGAAGATTTGGTGTAAGCAGGCATATAGACAGACACATAAATACTTAATCCGCAACAAACAATTTATATGTTTAAGAAGATTATTAATTTAATACTGGCAATTTTGTGGTCTATTGGATGCTAATAGATTTTCCATTTCAATTGCCAGTTTTTCTTATTCACTTTCATCTTCTGAGGACAACAAAATTAAATACAACTTTTTTTTAATGTTGCTGCTTTTTGGTCCATTTGCAGTGTAATTACAAAAAAAACCTGGACTTTATTCCCTGCCTTATTCTGTAGCTAAAAACATAAAACCTTTAATAAATACTAGTGCTTTATGGTGGCTTAAAAATTTATATCAATACAACAAATATTCTTGTGATATTTTTGAAATGTATAACTTTTATTAATAATTTTTATATTGTTCGATTTTGATAATTTTCAATTATAAAATATACATACATTTCTTTTCACATGCAAATTGCCAATTAAAATTTTTAAACTTAAAAAAAATAAATAGTTCAACATTTGCCAACAAATTTCTATATTTTTCGTGTTTTATTTTTCATATATAATTTCTTTTTAATCAAATTATTTGTTTAATTATAATCATACACATTCATTCAATGACAAACTAATCAATTAAATTGGTACATTCTTTATTCAACGCCATTATAAAATACAAAAGTGCACACGCAAACACGCAGCCATACACAGACCCTCTTCCGCAACCCAGCAAACACATACTACAAATAAAAAAAGTTTTTTTTTGGGGGGGGTTTGTTATTGATTTGCTGTTTAATTTTTAATGTATTTTGCCCAAATTATTTATTTATTGTTGTATTATGTCAACGAAATAAAACTAGATGACAAAACTCTTGGGGGAATTACAATGCACAGTGGGGGTGTTTGAAAAAAGTCGTTAATAATTTTACAGCACGGTTCGATTGCAAAAAGAATTTCATGAAATGTTTAAGGAAGTGTTGTGAAAATTGAGTTAGGAGTTTGGACTTTATAACTTTCGAGTGGGTGAGGCTGCGAAGCCCCAAATTGTACGACTTTGGGGTTATGGAGAATTTATGCCCAGCTGATATTTTCCATGCCATAAAAAAAGATTTTGGCAAGAAAATATTTCAAGAGCTAATCAAATTCTATCTTGAATATTAGTCTGTTTAATAATGGGTCCGCAATCTAACGTTTTTTTTTTTCAACTAGTGCTTATTTCGTGAATGGTAACACTTGGCTCATGTCTGATTTGACAGATAATTAGTTTTATCCTTCCGCTGAACGAATATGATTGACCATCCAATGCGTTTTCGCTTCGCTAAGTGGGCCTGCGATCGACTCAAAGAAGATGCCGATTTTGCCAAAAAAAAATCATCTTTTCAGATGAAGCTCATTTTGATCTTGGCGGGTATGCAAATAAGCAAAATTGTTGTTGCATGTGGGGGCACAGAAAACCCGCATGCATACATTGAAAAGACGACGCACCCAAAACGAATCACTGTTTGGTGCGGATTTTGGTCCAAAGGCATAATTGGGCCATTTTTATTCGAAAATGAACAAGGAGTGGCCGTTACAGTCAATGGCGATCGTTATCGGGCCATGTTGAACGAATTTTTGTTCACAAAAATTGAAGAGGAGGATATTGGCAACATTTGGTTTCAACAGGACGGCGCTACATGCCACACAGCCGAAGCTACACTCCATGTTTTGCGCCCTGTTTTTTGAACATCGCATTATCAGACGCAGAGCTAATGTCGTTTGGCCACCTCGGAGCTGCGATTTGACACCGTTGCACTATTATTTGTGGGGTGCCGTCAAAAAGATAAGTGTTACGCCGACAAGCCAGAGGCAATTGACGCTGTAAAGGACAATATTCGTGAAGTCATTGGAAAAATACAGCTGCACACAATCGATAATGTGCTTAAAAATTGGACGGATCGTGTAGGCTACTGCATGGCCAGCCGAGGCAGCCATTTGAATGAAATTATTTTCCATTATTAACCGGAAATAAAAAAAGAAATTTTAGAAAATATTCAGTACTTTTTTTTAAAGCATTTTCAAAAAAAAAAAAAAGTTATTTGGCGGACCCTTTATAATAGCATTGTCCAAGTTTCAATCTCTTGCCACAATACTGGTCATCAATGACTAAAATAGACTACATTATGACAGTTCGAGGACAGTTAAACCTATCATAAGTTCTAGTGGGATTTATATGCCCTTTTAGGTTTTTTTTGTAAAACATATTTTATATCCAACATTTTGGCATTTTTGAAAGTTGCAGATTTTCAAGAAAAGAACACAAATATTTTTAAATGGGGTCCCAGTAGTAAAAACGCCTTAGTGGCGTGTGAATGACTTCTATTAAATTCCAAGTGCAACTTTTAAGTGAATTCTCTGTTATTTTTAACGTCCGTAAGCCCGATTTAATAGCATACAATTACACCCATTACTATGAAAATTAATTTCAATATTCATATTAACCCATATCGTCCCAGAGATTTTTTTTCGAATCAGTTTATAAAACTTCGTAGTTAAATGGTAATTTGGGTCCAGAAGATACAAATCAGATGTCCGAGATTTTTTTTTTTTTAATTTTTATTAAACATTTTTTTAAAAATTTTCATTAATTTTTTTTTTTAATTTTCATTAAAAATTTTCATTAAAAATTTTTTTAAAAATTGTCATTAAAAATTTTCATTAAAATTTTGTTTTTTAGTTTTTATTAAATTTTTTTTTTATATTTTTTTAATTCATCAAAAATTTTTTTTTCAAAATTTTCATTAAAATTTTTTTAAAAAATTTTTTTTTAATTTTTCATAAAAATTTTTTTTAATTTTCATTAAAAAAGATATGTTCTTAGTCTTTCCTAAACAGAGAAAAAAAATTTGAATGCTTGAAGTTTACTGTTCGAAAAATCGAACACTGGGACGAAATGGTTTAAAATAATTTTAAAAACCCCCAAACCAGTTGTTGTAACAATTCGAAAGTGAATTAGAAAATGTTTACGACTTTGCAGCGTAACGTTGGCTGGGCATTGGCCATGTGCAGTGTGAGCACGACTTAACGATCAAATGAGTGACAGACATTAAACAATAACAACAGCCATGAAAAACAAATACGCTTGTCATTAATTAGATTCAATTATTGCATAATATTTTATTGTATTATTCAGCAAAATTTAGTTATTGCTACTGTGGCCAGATAACAGTGCAAACGTTTTTAGATTATTTCCAAAATATGGAATGCAAAATATTAGTTTCAATAAAACTGCACTCAGGCGCTTTTTGGTGGCGAAAGAGGACTGCAGTTGTAAGCTCCTCTATAATTTTTCATTATCTCATGTGATCAATAGTCCTTTAAAAAGGCAATGAAAATTCAACGAACCTTTTTAAACATCTTTTTTGTATAGGAATATAAACATCCAAGGAAGGCATTTAATAAGGCTTGGTCCCCTTTATGATGACAAATTTTCCGGAATAGTCTGCAGTTACCGAAAATAAGTTATTATTGAATTAAGATTTATAGACGAATTGTTCGAAATATGTTTGTTTTAAATTCAGAAAGACATGATAAATATTCCAAAGCACAAAGGAAAGTCAACATCAATTTTTATTATTCAACTTACACGGCAGAGCAGAACAGCTGTTTTCGAAAGCCGCAACGCTTTCATCATCAGTGCTCATGTGTATTGTGTTTGTCACCACTTATTAGCTGGCTTAGAAGTTATTATTATTTTAAAACATTGTAAATTTAAAAAGCCCTGTAATGAAATTCGATCGATTACGAAAGTAAATCGAATTGAAGATCAGCAAGAGTCTAATAAGTTTAGATCGACTTTATTTTCCAATTCAAAATATTAACTGCCACAAAATATATGTAAATGTGGAAAATTAATTTTATAACATCTAATTGTCGTCCTTGTTGCTCTAAAGAGAGTCAGCCTGTTTCAGTGATGCAGGCATATCACTGATCACCGAACAACTACTGCCAGCGATTAACACTAGCATGTACTAAGAGCAGAGTAACAGCATTCCCACTGCGTCGGTCTTGTAGCAAAAAATTAGCCGGAGAAGTAAAAGGTGGAAATTGGTACCCAAAATTCTCTATCCTCTCATCTGTCACTGCAATACTATTCCCTAGCAGAGATCTCAGAAATGTATAACAAAATTTAATGCACACCTTTAATACAATATACACCTTGAGTACACTATAGACATTGTCTTTCTTTCATAGTGTACACTTTCTACTTGTGTATAACTATGAGTGTACTCGTGTACATCTCGTATGTATAATATTTTCAGTGTTTGCTTTTACTGCGCACACACACGTTAATTTTATGAAGTTACAAAACAAGTACAATGTTATCATCTCCGCAATGTTTTCAATGTCTTCAATGTATACACTTGAGGTATGATGTACAGTACTGTGCGCTCAAGATTTATTTGTGTATTAAGTGAGGCATGCATACATTTTTCAATGTCATATTTTTCAATGTCGTTGATGTAAACTTGTGTGTACAGATGATAAAATATGTACAATATTTCGAACTCTGTTCCCTACCTCCTTTCTAGTTCCGCCGCAATGTACTGCATATGTAGGGGTCATCTCCTGAGTCTTGCTGGAAATTAAAAAAAAAGGTGTTTATTCCGTCCTAGACGGAGTGCATTTACCAAGGAGCGGTATTTGTTCTCCATTGAGAAAAATTGGGGGCCGGTACTAATTTATTTCTTTCTAAAATATATAATATATTTTATTACCAAAAAAAACTAGTTTAAAAAAAATTTATAATTTTCCATCTCTGAAAATGCACAACAAACCTTATATATATGAATGGTTTATGTTTGTATTGAACGTTACCTATATTTTTTACAATAATTTCACAACCATTTTGAATATTATTCGTTAAATTTCTTTTTTTAATAACTTGCAATTTATAAAATAAATGTAATGAACGTTACCCTGCAAAAATATTTCTATAAGGAAACGATACGAAATTTGTGTTTTAAAGTTAAATTATCTCGTACTAATTTATTTCTTTCTAAAATATTAAATATGTTTGATTACCAAAGAAAAAATCTAGTTTTAAAAAAAAGTTATAATTTTCCACCCCTGGAATTGTCTTTTTGGATTGCTTTCTGATTTTCAATAACAATGAATTTCATTCAAAATTCTCAAATATATTTAAAAAAGTTGTTGTGGTTGATTAGTTTTATGTACCAACAACAAAAAATTTCAATTGTCCAACCCTGCTTATTATCCAGAGTTTACTGTATTGAACGTTACTATTTTTTATACTGCTTCCTTGTACATTTTTAATGGATTTAAAACTTAATAAAAAATAATAATCAAAATGCATAGCAAACCTTAAATATATAAATGGCTTATATTTGTATTGAACGTTACCTATAGTTTTTATAATAGTTCCATAACCATTGTGAATATTATTGGTTAAATATATTTTTTTTATTAACTTGCAATTTCTAAAAAAAAAATTTAATGAACGTTACCTTAAAAAAAATTTCTATAAAGAAACGATACAAAATTTGTGTTTTAAAATTAAATTTTTTAGTTCTAATTTATTTCTTTCTAGAATATAAAATATGTCTTACTACCAAAGAAAAGTAGTTTTAAAAAATTTTATAATTTTCCACCTCTGAAAATGCATGACAAACTTTAAGTATATAAATGGCTTATGTTTGTATTGAACGTTACCTATAGTTTTTACAATAATTCTATAACCATTTTGAATATTATCGAATAAATTTGTTCTTTTAATAATTTGCAATTTATAAAAATAAATGTAATGAACGTTACCTTAAAAAAACATTTCTATAAAGAAACGATACAAAATTTATGTTTTAAAATTAAATTTTCTCGTACTAATTTATTTCTTTCTAAAATATGAAATATGTTTGATTTACAAAGAAAAATTAAGTAGTTTTAAAAAAAGTTATAATCTTCCACCTCTGGAATTGTCTTTTTGGATTTCCTTCTAATTTTTAATAACAATGAATTTCATTCAAAAACCTCAAATATGTTTAATATACAAAGAAAAAAGTTGTTGAGATTGATTAGTTTTATGTACCTAAAAAAAATTCAATTGTCCAACCCTGGAATTGTGTTTTTTATTGTGTTTGATTTTTAAAAAGAATTAATTCTTCCTGAAATATGTTATAAAAAAAAACAAAAATCAGTTTAAGTGCTTACTTTCATACATCAAACAAAAGTTTAAATTGTCCAGCTCTGGATTCGTATTTTGGATTTTGCTGACTTTTCAATAGCAATTTGCTGAGGACTATTTTCAATATATCAAAAAGAGACTGAGGTCTCCAGCTTTTCTGAGAGCCGATGTCACTTACACACAAACAGACATACGAGTAGCTTTTTCGACTTTCCCGATTGATAAGGAGCCAGAATATATATACTTTATGGGGCCGCATATTAATTTTAAGGAAATTACACACAGAATGGCAAATCTATAAATAACCGTTCATCGTTTTTGGTGAAGGGTATAAAACCAAAAAAAAACATATTTAAATACCTACAGCTTAAATTGAAATGAAAACTTTGTAAACATTTCGATGACAAGTCAAAAAATGGCCATAAGAAATCTTAAATAAAAATAAATGAAACTACAGTGTGGAGGTAGCGGCAACATGTATGCCGACCCTTTGCGCTAGAGCCGGTCTGATGCCTTACAGCCAGTCATTTCATATGTAGACCAATTCTTTTATTTATTTTTTATCTGACACGATCTTAGTGGCATTATAAAGCACTTGTTAATTAGTTCACATTTAAGAAATTAAAACAGAAAACAGCTCGATGTTAGTTCTCTTTTTTTCCTATTCTAAATTTCAAAATACGTAATCAAATATAATAATTTTTGCAAATAACAGCAATAACGTGTTTCACTAATTTGCATGATTATGTCATGAGATACAATAAATATTAGCAAACAACGATATTATCAAGACCAGATGACTTTTACAAATAACGCTGTAGCCGTAGAGATGACTTAATGATAAATTTTGTAGTATAAATATGAAGTAACTTTTGTTTTTTTTTTATTAAAGACAATAATAACAATAGCAATTGTGCAAGAAACAGTCTAAGTTACTTTTTGTATTTGTATTTGCTGCACAAACTTTCATGACGGCTCTGAAAAATTGTTTAATTAAAACTAAAAATGTGTTAATGCTAGTTAGCAGAAAATAAATAAACTTTTTAAAAAAGTTTTTTAGTTGCATGCTGGAATATATTCAACATTACGGCCGCAACAAATTGAAGTTTGCTTTTAGCGATTTATTGAAAGCGGATTTATTTCACAAATAATTTGATTGAAATTAAATTATTGTTTCAAGGCAAAATTATGGAATATCTAAAGCATGTAAAATTAATAAGAGATTTAAATTATCAAGTGCACTGTGACTGTCTTGAACGTTACTATTTTTTATACTGCTTCATTGTATATTTTTAATGCATTTGAAATTTAATTACAATTATTGAAACTACATAACAAACCTTAAATATATGAATGGCCTATGTTTGTATTGAACGTTACCTATATTCCATAACCATTTTCAATATTATTGGTTAAACTTGTTTTTTTAGTAATATGCAATTAATAAAAAAAAATTTAATGAACGTTACCTTGAACAGACATTTCTATAAAGAAAATTACTGTATTGAACGTTACCATTTTTTTATACTGCTTTCTTGTACATTTTTAAAAACATTGGAAATTATTTTAAAAAAGTACTCGAAATAACAGAGGCCTTGCATACGTGAAATACAATTTCACCAGATTGAAAAAATTTTTCAGATCTCTTACAATTCAAAGCAGCTCAAGTCCATCTGATATCAGGAACTGACTCGTCTAGTCCAGAGTTTTTCCATTATATTTGGAAAAAAATTACAACTTTTTCGTATATAAATTTTCTATTATTTTTTTTTATTAGTGGAAATTTCACGATATTTCAAAATTAAAGAATAACCATCGCCTCAAAAACCCAAAATAGTTTTAAATACAATAAAATATATGTGAAAGTCAGAATTTCAACACCCAGTCCAAAAATTGTCCTTTAGACACCTTGAAAACCAACATTTTATTTAAATATTTTGTACCGAATTTTTTATTAAGATTAAGGGGTTCAATAAGACTTAAATATTTGAAGACACAAGGGAAAGTCAACATCAGTTTTAATTATCCCCTTTACACAGCAGAGCAGTACAGCTGTTTTCGAAGGTCGTTACACTTTCTTTATCAGTATTCATGTGGATTTTTCTTTTGCCACCTTTTGTTAGGTGGCTTAATTGAATATGATAACAGTTTTTATTTATACAAATTTGATTAGGAAATTGCATACGAGAACTGTGTCAAACAGATGGCAACACACATGGATTAAAACCTGTGCTGCCATTTGAGTTTTCCATTTTCTACTCTTTTAGTAAATTAGCATATCTAATTGATATACCAAATTTATGTTTTAAAAATTAGAGCGTAATCTATTGAACCACCGCTTATTATCAAGTGCACTGTTACTGTCTTGAACGTTACTATTTTTTATACTGCTTCATTGTATATTTTTAATGCATTTGAAATTTAATTACAATTATTGAAACTACATAACAAACCTTAAATATATGAATGGCCTATGTTTGTATTGAACGTTACCTATATTCCATAACCATTTTCAATATTATTGGTTAAACTTGTTTTTTTTAGTAATATGCAATTAATAAAAAAAAATTTTATGAACGTTACCTTGAACAGACATTTCTATAAAGAAAATTACTGTATTGAACGTTACCATTTTTTATGCTGCTTTCTTGAACATTTTTAATGGATTTGAAACTTAATTAAAATTACTGGAAAAGCATGGACTGCTTTAAATATATTAATGGCTTATTTTTGTATTGAACGTTACCTCTACTTTTTATATAATTTCATAACCAGTTTAAATATTTTTGTCAAATTTATTTTTTTTTCATAATTTTCCATTCATAAAAAATGTATTGAACGTTACCTTAAAAACCCATTTCTATAAAGAAACGATACAAAATTTGGGTTTTAAAATTAAATTTTCTCGTACTAGTTTATTTATTTCTAAAATATGAAATATGTTTGATTACCAAAGAAAAAACATAGTTTTAAAAAAAGTTATCATATTCCACCCCTGGAATAGTCTTTTTGGATTGCATTCTGATTTTCAATAAGAATGAATTTTAAAAACATCAAATACAGTGAAACTTCGATATAACGAATTCCAAGGGAATATGAAAATATTTCGTTATAGCCATTGCTTCGCTATAAATATAGTCAGCAAAGCCTTGATATAACGAAATATGAAGAAATACGAAAAAAGCTCGTTATAACCATAGTTTTCTTTATTAAATTTTTCATTATTCAATTTCATGAGATAAATGAAAAATAAAACATGTTGCTATAATTTTATTCTTACTTCTTTGTATAGAGGCTTTTGTACGAGTACTTCGTTGTATAGAGGCTTTAGAAATGTGCTTGTCAATACATTTAGACTTGGCTGTTTTATAACGGGACTTTACCATTTAGGATTTATTCTGATTTCGTTATATTGAGGCATTTGAAAGAATATTTCGTTATAGAGGTGCTTTTTTGCACAGAATTTGTTCGTTATAGCTATAGTGCATTTTTGTATGCAAAACTTCGCAATAAAGAGGTTGTCTCAAGGGACTCAATAAAACATACGTTATATTAAGTTTTTCGTTATAACGAAGTTCGTTATATCGACGTTTAACTGTATGTTTAATATATAAAGAAAAACTTTGTTGTGGTTGATTACTTTTATGTACAAACAAAAAAAATTTTCAATTGTCCAACCCTGCTTATTATCCAAAGTTTACTGTATTGAACGTTACTATTTTTTATACTGCTTCATTGTACATTTTTAATGGATTTTAAACTTAATAAAAAAAATTCTGAAAATGCGTGACAAACTTTATAGGCCTAATTCATAAAAAATATTTCATGCTTATAACCGTCTTATTTGACAATTATCCCATAGAAATATGTCAAATAACGATGTTATAAGCATGAAATATTTTTTATGAATTAGGCCTTAAATATATGAATGGCTTATGTTTGTATTGAACGTTACCTATAGCTTTTACAGTAATTGCATAACCATTTTGAATATTGTTGGCTAACTTTTATTTAATAATTTCTCAATTTATAAAAAAAATGTAATGAACGTTGCTTTGAAAAAATATTTCTATAAATAAACGATAAAAAATTTATGTTTTAAAATAAAATGTTTACTCTCATTTATGAAGAACCCAAAAATTATTATAGTGAAATTCGCAAAAAGCTGGAAAATCGAATCACTAAGTAACGTTCTATACATAATTTTTTTTATAGGCGTTACAAAATCGCAAATTTTAGAATTCCTTAAATGTTAGAAAAACTGCAATATTTACTTTATTTATATTTAATATAATCAGAGCATCAGCATATAAATTTACTTCTTTGGTTTGGTTTGCATTTAGTGTCATCACCAACACAGTACACATTTCAGATATAAAGCATTTTTAAAATATGCTCTCGAATTTATTCTCATGAACTTTTTCTACAACCAGCGGCATTTAACATAAAATATCGTAAATAATGCAAAAGTTTTAACCGAAATGTCAAAGAAAATTCTTAAATTTATTGAAATTTAACAACAATTTTCATAAATAAAATTTAAAACCATTTTGTATATTCTTTAATATTGTTTTAGGCAAAGCATTTAAATAAATTCAAGCATTTTCATTTAGTATTTTGAAGTGTGTAGAAATTTATTTCAAATATGGTTGTAGGTTGCATGTGCGTGCGTGTGTATGCATGGGCGCCTCTTAGCATTAATGTATGTGTGTATGTATGTATGTATGTATGTATGTATGTGTAACAAAACTTAATATTCTGTGTTAACAGGCAAGACTTGCTAGCTGTGGTTTTAGGTTAGTGCTTTTATCATATTTTTTTTAATTATAATCAAACATTCATATTTTTCACACTTTGCTTAATATGCAACATGCATACCAACATGCCACCGTTGAAACGGTAGCAAAACACCACATTAGCAAAAGCATAAATATGATTTTAAAGCAAGAATATTTTAAATTTAATAAATAAAACAATAATAAAAAAAAGACTTTAATGTCTAGTGACCAAAGTAAAAAAAAAACAAGCAGTTTGCTCTTTCAGCCACCAAGCATAGAATTGGGGTGACGTTTTTTCTTTTCCTTTTTTTTGTAGTGTTTGTGTTAAAAAGAAAACTTATTTGGCATGCTATCATCGGCAGGACCGAATCTTTAACGCCCTCCAAGCCGTAACCAAAATACTGCTGCTTTGAAAATGCATCCGCAGGAAATTAAAGGAGGAGTCCTGCTTTCCAATATTTGCTACTTAAAGAGGTGCAGGGGCAGATCCTCGGAAGCAATCAGCTAAAGTAGTGTTCTTTACAAACCTTTTTAAGCGTTTTAAGTCAGCAGGGCCACGTCTCAGTATCAATAATAAATTATTAAACGATTGAATGAAATTTGTCTTATTGCTTAGGACAAACCCAGCCATTTTGCTTTTAAGGCGAAGAAATTGGGCCTGAAAATAAATACACACAAAATGAAACAATGCAGTATCGTTGCCTCTAACATACATTCACTTGATTCATTCATCTTGATAAAGTCATAACAGAAGAAATATATTAAGTTTGTAACTTTCGTAACACTGTGACTGGCAGATGGCCGATTATAACACATACAACGATACAAATGAACGAGTTATTAAAGCCTGTTCAGCTTTCGAAACACAGTGCGAAATATGGATTGCACACAGCATTTTTAAGAACGCTTTAATATTTCATAGTACCTTCCAGTAGCATGATTCTTTACGTTTGCAACACCTGGAACCTGGCCTAAGCCAACTTGAGGAAACTCTGAATCAGACATAGGCACAAACACATCAACATTTTAAGTTAGTGTGTGTGTGAGAGAAATTTTGCAAACAAACGAGCATTCTCCCCACACTTAAATAACTTTTTTCAACAAGCGCCCAAACAACCGCCTTGATTGGAAGCTTGTGATAGACTGAATTGTGAATCACAATTTTTGTGATTTGTGAGTAACTACAAACACGTGTGACTCTCCAGAGCGAATTTATATACATGTGAAGCGCGCTCACCCACAATGCCTATGTCTGCTCTAAATATACATCAGCCGATGTTTGTGTCAGTTTCTTCGTATATTCTGGCTATAGTGGGTCATAAAGAAACAACTGCCTAATTTTTATTTTTTATTAGAACCGGCTCTCAAGGGATGATCCCTACACTCCTCCCAACGAGTTTTCTCAGTAATGCGTCATGCTCGAATCGTTGATTTCATTGTAATACATTCAATTATAGTAACGATGAGAAATACCCCAACCACATTGCGACGATCCTCAAGTGATTGAATAGAGTTGGCTGCCCTACTGTCTCTCCTGTCAGTTTGTTCACTATAAATGCCACCGAATGCGAAATAAAAAATTCAAATGGAGCCACAAACGACACACTGTGCAAAAAACTCAGTAAAAAATTTGCAGTGAAATCTTAAAATTTAAACTGCAGGGCTAACAAAGATGAGGTCGCTCATGTTCTACAGGGATTAGAAGAGTCCTCCAGAAAATTATGTATCCAATATCTTGATTGTACTTCTCCTATGATGAAAACTGGAGTGTGTCCAAATATTTCTTAGTTACGAGTTGTGAAAAGAGGGCATATTACAAAAATAGAATAAAATTTCTAATAAAATCCCTTCATTCAGTGTCATATTGCAAGATTAAAATTTATTTCGGGCGCAAAAATAATTTCAATACATTTCATTAATTTTTCATTCACAGTTGTGTTCATACACAAACATGTTTGAACAGGTTTCAGGTTGATTTCATAAGACTGTATATGAAACCTGTACCTCGTTTCTGTAAGTTGTGAGAAGTTTTCACATCGAAAAAATATTAATAATTATGCTTGCCATGGTTTTTATTGTAGGGCAATATATATAATAATATAATATAATAATACGTTGAGTATTGTGCAAATCTAATAAAAGTACAAAAAATAAAAATATATAATCTGACTTATCCTATTTTTGACCGACTAACAACAATTTTTTCGATGCGATAACTTTTCACTTAAGCACCAAATAAACAGACAATATGAACACTTTGGAATGCTATTGATACAAGTGAAAACCTTAGCAACTCACAGCGATAAATAGAGAGAATTCGTGCACACCCCAAGATCACACTAACGGATCAAATTAAGTAAAAAAGCAGCAAAATCTTGTAAAATAAAATTACAGGAGAACATTTTTTATTCTCAAATTATGTATGAATTTCTATTTTAATAGTGAACCTTTATTTATGCAAATTTTATTACAGGATGTTAATTTTCTCAACAGGCTACAAGTTCAAATCTGCGAAACTGCAAATTATTTTTTATTTTATTTTTATTTTAATAAATGAACGTGATTACATTCTATTTATTTTGAGAGTTGAATATTAAGAATATTTTTAAGAATATTTTTTATTCTCTTTTTTCTGTTCTTTTAATAAACAAAGAGGTGAGTAACGATTTCTGCCACAGTAATATTTATTGCATATAAGACTTTGATCGAATAGGACTTATCTGCCGATTTCACAATGTCGACAGAGTTCTTTCAAAATTATTTGTACGAAAGAAAGAATTCATTCGACACTGTGAAATAGGCAGTAGTATGTCTTAAATAATTACGAAATTTTGTTGCAAAACAATCCCATATGGAGTTAGAAAACAACATTTAAAGTCACTGGCTTGATAACGACACTGTTCGATCCCAACTTCGGGATATTTTGACGACGCCATCATGTTTTTTTACGTGTCTTACACATAGGGTTGCCATCCGTTCTCTTTTCCCCGGACACCGTCCTCTTTTCTAGATTGTCGGCGTCCGTCCTCCTACTTTTTTAACAAGTGTCTGGGGTTGTCCTACTTTTTGATGCTTCTGCTACATTTTCACTCATAAGTAGCCAAGCTAAATTTTTAAAAACAAAACGCCCAAAATAATTTACAATTAACACAGATTTCGTACGAATCAATTTTCATTCGAAATTGTGAAACAGCCAGTAAAAATCACTATTTTAAACAAAAAAGGGCTATATGTGATGCGTTAGGGACTGCGTTGGCATCACTGTACGAATTGTCAAGCACTTTATGAATATTTGAAAAAATGTGGTAGACATGTATTGCAATGAATATAAATTTTTTAAACAAAAACAAGTAATTTTGTATATTTTATTGAGTTTTTTGATTTTTATATTTGAATTTTTGGCAAAAAAAAGAGTCCTCTTTTTTTAGTCAAATGTCCTCCTTTTTTAAGGTTGTTGTCCTCCTTTTCTAAAATTGGAAATGGCAACCCTACTTACACATAAAAAAAATTAAATTTTTATATTGCCCAAATATCATTTTGAGTTTTAAGGCTTTAATAAAACTCAAAATTTGTTAAAGCTTCTCCTGCCTTTTAATATTTTTTTCCAGCAAAACAAAAATGTTGTTAATAGACAGGTCAGGTCGACCTGGCTAGATGCTCCACTTAGCTCCACTACACAAAGACCTAGAACAAAAATACTTGAGAAGGCCTTGTCCACACATCCACACACATCCATTCATGTGTATGTATGTATGCATGTTCAATGCTCTTACACATGGCATGGCAAACTGTTCTTTTAAACAACTCATCGTTTGTGGTGCTTAAGGGTTTTTATACTACAAATGACTAGATGTTGTAAAATTGGCATAAAATAATATATTAAATTTTTTTTTTAGTTATTGGAAATTTACGATTTATGCAAAACAAAATCAAATACATATTTAATATAAATTTTTTTTTATACGTCATTCAGACACTGTCAATGTGTCAGAATAATGGCGTCTGCTGTGACAATGATGATGAGTTTTATTATGAGAAAGAAAAACCAGAAGTACAAGTAGGACACACTTATATTTGCTCAGGCAAATAGATGTTTATACTTTTGAAACAGTTTAAAAATCGTGATGTGCAAAACTCGGGTAAAAATGATACAGAAAGTGATGAGAAAAATTTTGTCAATTTGAAGATATTGAAATTAAAATGGTTACTGCTGAAGAAAGCCAAATTTAATATAATAATTTTATTTGAATTTTCTACATACAAATCAAAATTTTCGCGATTTAAAATAAAGATGGTGGACAATTTTGAGGTTAGGAAATAAATTGTCTTGAAAATACACTTTTTTGTGACAATTTTAGTTCTATTGATAATAATGTAAAGTAGAAATATGGGAATTAACAATAGAATATGATGTCGGGCAAATGTCCACCTCTAGCAAGTCGGCAGGCATCCGCTATTTTCACAAAGTTTTGAATCACATTTTGCAAACAAAAAAATTTCGCTTATCTCGTTAACGCAGCGCCGAATTTTATCTTTCAGAGCTTCAGTTGTTTGCGATCTGTTCACGTAAAGTCGAGCTTTCAAATGGCTCCAGAGAAAATAATCCAGCGGCGTTAAATCGCAAGTGCCAGTCGGCCAATTGACATCGCCACATCGAAAAATTACGTGACCGGAACTGAAAACGAGGGGATAGTATTGAGGGGACAGAATAGGAAAGATGAGACGATAGACAGTTTTTTTTTTTTTTTTTTTTTTTGTAGCTATAGTATTTCAAACTTTTACTTCGCCGGCTAATTTTTGCTACAAGGCCGACGAAGGTGAGTGCTGTTACTCTGCATTTAGTACATGCTAGTCTTGGCCAATTCTGGATACAAAAATTCACTTATCATGATTTGGTATCGCATAGTATTTACGGTGACGGCGTTTCATTTTCGAAAAAAATAAGCCCTAATGATGCCACCTGACCACAAAGCGCACCATATGGTCACTTTCTTTGGATGTAATGGTTTTCGTCGAGGACAGTTTGTGGGTTTTGTGAACCCCCCATATTTAACAACTTTGTTTATTCACACAACCGCCTAATTGAAAATGGGCCTCATCACTAAAAATGATTTTATTGAAAAATGAGTTGTTTTCGTATAATTTTTCAAACAGTAAATTTTCACAATTAAAATTCTTTGTTCAAAAAATGTAGCGTTCCGGGGTAAAAATTTCCCAACTTTTTACTAAATAAATGTCAAAAGATGATAACCCAATTCTTGGCATTTCATCATATGACAGCCAATTTACTTCCTAACCTCAAATTTGCCCACCCGTTTAAGCTATTCCCATAAATATTATTTAAATAAAAATTATGGGAAAAAATTGTGTTACACAACACAACAAGGATACAAATTTTTGGAACCAGATTATTCGAATATATAGGAAACCCTAACTAATACAAAGAACTAATCTGACAATAACTGGAAGTAAAAACGATTTATATATAAAAATTCTTTAACAAAATTTGGAATTGAGTAAAAACCACTCGAATGTATTTAAATTATTTAATTTATTACCGTGTGCATACAAATTATTATAATCCTCATGCAATTTACTTTAGAAGAAAATTTTTAGTAAAAAAAATATTTATTTGCTGTTAACCCACAGCTAAAATTCGAATCAAGTCATAAATTTCGAATCAAGTCATAAATTGAACTGAAAATGTTAATAAAGAAAATTCTTTGTGAAAAATTTTTAAGCTTTCAGAATTGTTATTGTTAAAAAAAAAAGATTTAGAAAAAAATTCGTTTAGCCGATTTATTTGTTTCAAATAATTTGCTGGCACATTTAAAATACTCTTATATGCCAAATTTTCGAAAATCGGAACATTTTTCATGCCATTAACGTCAAAACAGCCATCGACCTTGTTCCATTGACGAGTGCCCCGCAACTATTCTGACGACTTTTTCAGCGTTTGTCTAAAAATAATTTGAATTTTTTTTTTACGAAATATTCTATTTTTATCACAATTTATTTTGGAAATGTTCTCCCCCCAGCAATTTAAGAACCAAACAAAAAAAACGTCTTCTTATCATTAACACAAAATGTTTATGATTGTGATTTGAATATTACAAGAGATATTAAAATCAACAAGTGTCATATAAACAACACTTTTTATTTCATTCTAAAATTTAATCAAGTATGAACATTTTGTAGTATTTCTAAATAAAGGGTGATTTTTTTTTAGTTAGGTATTGTTAGTTCACAGTAAATTTTTGGTTTTGTTTACCATTTCATAATCTCGAGTGTGTAAATTATTATTAAGTATTTTATTTTTTTTGCAATTTTATTGCTTGAATATTTACCATTTTATGATCTCAAGTGCTTAAAATATTATCCCTTATTCTGTAACTATTTTTCAAGGTTACGTCAAGACAATATCGAAAATAGGAACAATTTCTAACAGCCTGTTGCCATATTGAGAGCCTTGCAAACTAGTCACGGGACAACAGAAGTAGTCGACTGTTGTCCCCAAGCAGTATGTAAGTGTCGTATTTGTGATATTGCCCTGACGTGACGTGACATCGACTAGTGGTTATAGAATAAGGAAAATTATGAAGGACTTTTTTTTAATTTTATTGCTTTTCACAACATATAAAATTCTTTTTGCTAAAATTAATGGCAAAATTTTACATATATCAAAATTGCATTACTTTAAAAGCTACAACTGAAGGTAATAAAAATGTACGAGTGCAAGAAAACAACTAAACGCGTTATATTCAACCGCGTCGAATCTTAAATACCCTCCAAATATTTAGTATATAAAAATTCTATTTTTATTCTTATTAAAATTTACATTTTTATGATATTTAGCTTAAGTAAATAAGAAAAAAAAATTATTTTAATACTGTCGTTTCCTATTGGTTAAATAAAGGGTCCGCGATCTAACGTTTTTTTTTTTTCAACTAGTGCTTATTTCGTGAATGGTAACACTTGGCTCATGTCTGATTTGACAGATAATTAGTTTTATCCTTCCGCTGAATGAATATGATTGACCATCCAATGCGTTTTCGCTTCGCTAAGTGGGCCTGCGATCAACTTACAGAAGATGCCAATTTTGCCAAAAAAAAATCATCTTTTCAGATGAAGCTCATTTTGATCTTGGCGGGTATGCAAATAAGCAAAATTGTTGTTGCATTTGGGGGCCCAGAAAACCCGCACGCATACATTGAAAAGAAGACGCACCCAAAACCAGTCACTGTGTAGTGCGGATTTTGGTCGAGATACATAATTGGGCCATTTTGCTTTGAAAATGAGCAAGGAGTGGCCGTTGAAGTGAATGGCGATCGATATCGGGCCATGTTGAACGAATTTTTGTTCACAAAAATTGAAGAGGAGGATATTGGCAACATTTGGTTTCAACAGGACGGCGCTACGTGCCACACAGCCGAAGCTACACTCGATGTTTTGCGCCCTGTTTTTAAAGATCGCATTATCAGCCGCAGAGCTGATGTCGTTTGGCCACCTCGGATCTGCGATTTAACACCGTCGGACTATTATTTGTGGAGTGCCGTCAAAGATAAGTGTTACGCCGACAAGCCAGAGACAATTGACGCTGTAAGGGACAATATTCGTGAAGCCATTGGTGAAATACAGCTGCACACAATCGATAATGTGCTTAAAAAATGGACCGATCGTGTAGGCTACTGCATGGCCAGCCGAGGCAGCTATTTGAATGAAATTATTTTCCATTATTAACCGGAAATAAAAAAAAAAATTTTAGAAAATATTCAGTAGTTTTTTTTATAGCATTTTCAAAAAAAAATAAAAGTTATTTGGCGGACCCTTTATAATAGCATTGACCAAGTGTCAATCTCTTGTCACAATACTGGACTAAAATAGACTACATTGTGACAGTTCGAGGACAGTTAAACCTACCATAACTTCTAGTGGGATTTATTTGCCCTTTTATGTTTTTTTTTGTAAAACATATTTTATATCCAACATTTTGGCATTTTTGAAAGTTGCACATTTTCAAGAAAAGAACACAAATATATTTAAATGGGGTCCCAGTAGTAAAAACGCCTTAGTGGCGTGTGAATGACTTCTATTAAATTCCCAGTGTAACTTTTAAGTGAATTCTCTGTTATTTTTAACGTCCGTAAGCCCGATTTAATAGCATACAATTACACCCATTACTATGAAAATTAATTTCAATTTGAGAAAATATTCAGTAGTTTTTTTTTTATATTTTCAAAAAAAAAGTTATTTGGCGGACTCTGTATTCACACTATTGGTTCATATAATATATAAAAATTTTGGTTCATTTCATTCTGCTTGAGGCAGACAGAATTACTTTCTCCTGCCTTTCATTTTCAGCAAAATACGTTTTCAATTAACTAACTAAAGCAATATTTAATAGCTGGCCACAAACTAAAGAGCATTAGCAAGTAACCACTTTCGTTTAAATACTTGTCCGGTCAGCGAGATGTTTAATAAACATTTTATTTGCGTTTTTTGCTGCAAGATTCATTATTTCTAAAGCTAAAGTATTTATAATTCAAATTTATTTATACCAGTCGCAATTTGAGGCCTGGATTAAGCTTCTTATTCATAATATTTATTAAAGGTTTATAAGAGATTAATAAAACAAGTTTTCATGTAAAGTTCGTTTTATATATCAGTACCAGGTAGGATGAAAAAGGCAGTTAACCATAAAGTAAGAGAATCGTATCAACTAAAACAAGACTGTTAATTGCTTTAATAAGAACCCACAAAATGTTTTGGTAAAAAATTAAAACTCTTCTTACTGTGTTTTAAGTAATTTCAGTCTACTTAATGCTAATATTTGCTGGCTAAATTTTATCCAGTAAAATCTAGCCAGATCTTCATCATCATTATCTGCATATAATAAAAACTTCTTAATAGTCATATTCCAGTCGAAGCCAGTAACAGTTTATGAGAACATGAAAAAAATGAAAATAATACAAACTGCACAAGTGTTTGAAAGTGTTTTCTTTTTTTTCTTTTTGTTGAATTAATTAAATAAATTTGTTGAAATTTATGTGCTTAATTTTCCTAACGATGCTGTGGCAATCAACGAGAGTCATGTGGTTTTCATAGAGAAAATGCAAATTCTAAAGTAACCAACTTTTAATTTTAAAGTGGTTTTTAGGAGAGAAACAGAAATATTTATAATAAACAGATTTGTGTTGTTTTTGTGACCGCCTGTCATCAGTGTAGCCAGATGTAGGGAATAATCCTCGGAAGCGGAAATACACTCAGGTCTCGTTTTATGCGGTTTAGAATTTAAGCGATTTTTAAATCAGCGATTTTTTTATATTTTTTTTAGATATTTAACATGTTTTGAAATTTTAGATGTTTTTAGTCCTTTTAACCGTGTTTAAAGCAAGCCAAGTTTGCATCACTTATATAGTCGTTACAGTTTGTTTTATTTTGTTTTGGCGATTTTTAAAAATCATAGCATAGTAGGCTATGAAACTCATATAAACAAAACCCAACAAAAGAATATTCCCCCTTATTCCGTAACTATTTGTACGCGTCACGTCAAGACAATATCAATAATAAGACTTCTGAATACTCTTTTTCATCGGTGTTTAATTACTTTTAACAGCCTCTTATTATATTTTAGTCCTCGAAGGATAGTCAGAGGCTGTTAGCAGTAATCAGTTGTTGCCTACAACCAGAATATAACTGATATATTTTTGATATTGTCTTAATGTGACGTTGGCAAATAGTTACAGAATAAGGGGGAATATTCGATATGAATCTATTTTATGATATTTGAAAATCATTTTCGTTTGTGATTTTTCAAATGGTTTTTAAACGCCTTTACATAAGATAAGAGATCTGAAACTCTTTTAAACTGTGGTTGAAGTCTACTGACAATTTAACCATCCAACAAATAAATTTCATTTTGTAAAATAAATATATTTTTGTTGATTTTTTTATGCGATTTTGTTTTGATTTTTTTAACTAAAATTTAAATTTATGCAATTTTTCAGAATTTTGGAACGAATCATTAGTTTTTATATCGTTTTATGCGAATTTGATTTATGCGATTTTATTTGGAACGCATCTATCGCGTAAAACGAGACCGGAGTGTATTGGTTTTCTTTGCATTATTTGAAATTTTTTTATATTTATATCAATAGTGCATTGTGCTTTTTACAAACATCCTGAATTTATATACAATTTTGTTTTGTGAATTGAGTGTTCTCAAATCAAACTGACTCCGATAATATTTTTAAACCTAGGACCCAATATTTTGGTAAATAACTCCACGTTCTCAGCTCTGTTGGCGATTCAAAAGAGCTTCACTTTTCCGGTATTCTATAAATAAAATATTGTACACATAAGAACTATCTAAATAGTATTTTTCTCCGTCACCATGGGCATAAGTGTTTGCAAGTACAATATAGAAAGATTTTTTGTTTATTTTTTTTTTTTTTTTTTGGTTTTACAAATTTAATTTTTTTTTTTTAAACACTTCGTAACTAGAGAAAATATTTATATTTTGCATATGTACACAAGAATACCCATAAAATAATTAAAAATCTTTAAAATTCATGGACATTGAAATATTCAAATCTGTACCACAAAAATATTAGTGGCATTTTTATATATAAGATTTATATATTTCTACAAAACTGTAGACTTGAGAATATGAAAATAAAGTTGCAGGAAGCAAGAAATTACAATAGGATGCTATATTTTGGTAAAGCTTTAGCTTTTATAACTCCAAAAAAGAATATGGAGGGTGTAATCACTTTGTCAATCCGTTTGTAACGCAGCGAAATATCCATCTGAGACCCCATAAAGTATATATATTCTTGATCAGTAATGAAATCTAAGAAGATCTCAGCATGTCTGTACGTCCGTCTGTAGAAATCACGATTAAGTCCAAACGAAAAGAGCTAGACACTTGGAATTCGGTACAAATATATTTTGAAGCTTAGAGCAGGTTAAGTTCGGAGATGGGCTAAATCGGGCAAGAGGGAAAAAAGTTCCCCTAAGAAGAACTAAACCAACTCAGAAAAAAACAACATAATTTTTAAATTTTTTTGGTTATTTTGTTAAGCAAATGATATAGTTTTATGTCAAATACGGCCCAACGCCTTAAACTTGGAGCCATAAAATAAAAAAAAAACTATTTTTGGACCCCGCCCAATTTAGTGGGCGTTATTATATGCAATAATAGCATAAAAATTTAACAAATTGTTTTACTTAAGCCTACATTCCTTAAAAATAACACTTTTAAGCTTTAATAACGAAGCTGAGACGTAACCTGGTACTCTTCTGCCCTACCCCCTCCTTCCCCTTCACCTCCAAATGACCCAACAAAAAACACCAAAAAAATTTAATTTTGTATACAATTATGACAGCCGATTTCTGCCCTACCCCCTCCTCCCCCTTTGCCCCATAAATGACCCTATCAAAAAAATAAATAAAATTTATTTTGTATACAATTATCCCAAGCATTTATTTTTACAGTTTTATGACTGCCTATTTCTGCCCTCCTCCCCCTTTGCCCCCTAAAAGGCCCTATAAAAAAAATATTTTTAATTTTGTACATAATCATCCCAAGCATTTATTTTTAGAGTTTTATGACTGCCTGTTTCTGCCCTACTCCCTCTTCCCCCTTTGCCCCGTAAATGACCCTATAAAAAAAATTAAAAAAATTATTTTGTATATAATTATCCCAAGCATTTATTTTTGGAGTTTTATGACAAAGGTGAAATGTTTCCCCCACCAGCCCTTGATAGAGCGACCCCGCCAAAATACAGTTTTAATACCCTCCAAAGAGAATTGGACCCCATAAGGTATATATATTCTTGATCGGTAATGAAGTCTAAGACGGTCTAGCAATGCCCATACGTTCGTCAGTGGAAAAAATGATATTGTCTAATTTTGAACCCCGCCCCCTTTAGCGGGCGTTGACGTACGATATTATATAAACATTTTAAATTTACTTACTAAAGGCCTAATTCATAAAAAATATTTCATGCTTATAACATCGCTATTTGACATATTTCTATGGGATAATTGTCAAATAAGAAGGTTATAAGCATGAAATATTTTTTATGAATTAGGCCTTAAATATTTAGAGGGTATTTTAGATTCGACCCGGTCGAATATAACGTTTTACTTGTTTCTTCTAGAATGAATCCTATTCATGCCATAGATTATGTGAGAATTAAAGAGGGGATAGCATTAAAATTCTATATGGAAAGTTCAGTAGAAGAGAGACTTTGAGGCAGTCACTTTATTTATTCAGTCTGATTGTGTTTGGTGTTTTTCACCTTCAGACACGACATTTTGTAATAGATTAAAGAAAATTTTAGTCCTTTGTTTTTAAGCTCTTACAATTTGTCGAATTTGAGGGCGTAAAAGGCCAAACGCAATAAGGCTGATTATTTTAATTTGCCAGTAATTTTGCTACAATAAATAAAATGAAAACAGCTGTGATTTGAGTGATTTAAACTACAATTTAGTGACTATTAATACGCCTTCGTCATTAAAGTAGGCTGAAAAAAATTATCACAATCACGCGTTAGTAAATATGGAAAAATTTGAACCCGCTATTCCTGATTTGACCGCTTCAGTCATGTCATGAATATGGGTATTTTCCTTAGCCATTCAGGCAACAGGAGCTTTTTTATATTAAATAAATAAAACACCAGAAAAAACATTTTTTTTTTAAATAGTACCTGGGGCCAAATTACCGCATTCGATATCGAGCAAAATTCCCATACAATTTAAATACAAATTTCGTTCGATATCGAGTGCCTTAATTTGCCCCCTGGTTTATTCTTGTTTTCGATATAAATATCAACGTTGCATTTTAATGGAGTACAACAAGCATCGGAACTATTAGAATACAAAAATAGCAACTAAAGAACAATTTGCGTATTTTGGAATTTTGAGTCGGAAAATTGGTACACAAAGCCATAGTGCAATGCAACGTATTTTGTTAATTTGAACTCTCACGTACATCCAGACTCATTGGAGAAGAATGACTCAATTAAGGAAATCTAAAGATAATGGTTTTTGCCATTCTGCATGAAACGGAAAAATTAAAATGGTCCAGAGACCACTTGTCCTACACACGGAGGAATATAATTTTGTAACCTCACATAAAAATGAATAAACAAACAAATAAATAATTCTTTCAAACTATTACCAAATGAAATGGTGTAGTTTTTATAGTCTGTACGAGTACACTGCCATAAATCATTATTATTTATGTGCTTCTTTAAGTAGATTTTATTTGAAACGCAAAATAAAAATTTGGAAAATTTCAATGGTTTTAATTTAATGACATGATATTTTGGAACAGGTTGAGCGAAAACTAACGCATTTTGTGTGTCTGTCAAGACTGCTGTCATCCGCCAGTGATAAATGACTTTGAAAATAGAAATATGTACGTACGTTTATTTAAATTAATTGTGAAATTAACAAAGAAAATTAGATTAAAAAAAAAACATAATGCTAAAGATAAAAACATTCTAATATTAATTGTCACTCTTCCAAAGATAACAGAAACAGCATTTGAGATAAAACTATTTAAATAAGTTTTATCTGAAAAAAAAAAATCTCTCAAAATGTGAAGAAACACTTTCTACTTAAATTGTTATATTGGAAAAAAAATATTTTACTTAAATGCCTCTCGTTTTCCTTAGAAATTAATTTTCTTCTAAAACCACTTATTTCACTTATCAGCTTAACGTTTAATTTAATTTTCTTTATTTCAAACAGTTTGTGTTTGTGTGTGTGTGTGTTCATTATTTATATGAAAATAATTTATGTTGCAAATTATTTATAAACCATAAATATTTAACAATTTATTCAAGCCATTTATTTACTTTTCTCATATTGTGTGTTTACTTAAGCATCATTTAAATACAAAATAATAATAGAAAAGAAATAAGTTTAATTAATTAAATGCATATATAATGAAAATGAAAATAAAAATTCACAATTTTTTCACAAATCATTAAATTTAATTCATGTACTACAAAAATAGTGCCTGAAAATGAAATAGAAACTATTTCATATAATTCCTACAAAGACAGTGTCATCGTGATTATAAGAAATGAATAGTGGCCGACCGAACGATCGGGTTCGGTTTCGAAATTCGGCAAAACTTGTTAACTTTATTAACAATAAATAAAATAATTAATTTCCTCAAGAAGTCACACAAAGGAGTGACGAAATATTGAAATTAAAAATTAAATTAAAATAAAGAGACCTTAAGCTTAAAAATATCAGAATACAATAATAATTAAAAAGAGATCAAGAAACAAGAAGAAGAATATAAATTCTATTATATATTATATTAATAGCTTTTTGAATTTCCTCCAAATGTAACTGAAAATGCAACACTGCTGCTGCCGTCAACCACCATCTATTAAAAGGCTACTGTCAAATTTTGAGCAAACTGTGTCATTGAGTTTGTGTTTGACTGCCATTAAAAGCAGATAATCTAGTGAATTTTAACAAAAATGGAGAATAGTGAATTTCGTATGTTGATTAAGCATTATTTTTTATTTTTATTTTTGAAAAAATCCCTTCACAGAGGAAAATTTTCAAAAATACTATGGGAACTCTGCACCTTAAATTTCAATTGTTAATAAGTGATTTACCGAGTTCCATTGTGATCGTGTATTTAGATCGCGGAAAGGCAACCTATACTATTACATTTTGCGATTGTATTACTTATATACTCTCTACGCTCTCACCACGAATCGGTCTTGCCAATCAACGTTCGTCACTTCTCCCCAATTAAAACTTTAAAATCTCCAAAAGCTAACTTAATTTTATTAGGGGTATTTGCAAAATATTAGAAAATTAGTACCGGCATGGCATTGGGGCAAAATTATGTTTGTGGCTCTGTATGCAGTGATGGTGTGTAAATAAGAAGGGTTTTTAGTACATCTGACAAAGAGTAATGCAAATACACATATGTATATGTTCTTTGCATTATTCACCAACAGGGATTATTTGCAAAAATTTTGAATGTAATGAACACAATGCATTATGGTTCAAATTGTTAACAAAACACGAGGTGGTCATAGGGGAATGTCATTTATAATTGTTCGCATCTCTTCATACTTTTCGCGAAAGCATTTGCCTTTCCCTGTACTAGAATCAGAAATAATTTTTTTCATAAAGATTTCTCCACTGTGATCGGACTCACATTGATTTCTGGCAACGCTGATTCTTAAAGTATGCGATAAACACAACTTGCCTGTTTGAATGCTGAAACTAGACTGATTAAAGTTGTTTACAGCTCTACAATGCGTGTACACACGTATGTAACAGATGAGTAAATGAAAAGGCGCTGCGGCCTACATTTGCCTTTCCCTGATTTAGATCCCCCAAACGAAAACATGATTCCAGAAATCGTTCATAATATTTTCATGGGATAATTGTGAATGATCAGAGAATGAAATTTCAATTGAGAGACAATCCCTCTTATTCTGTAACTGTGATACTAATTGGCAACGTCACGTCAAGACAATATCAAAAACCGGACACTTACCTACTCCTTGTGGACAACAATTAAATACTTCTGACAGGCCGTGAATATTCTCCAAGGCACTGACTTTACTGAGATGATATTCAAAATTGTCAATTGCTGAAGAAAATGAGTGCAGAAGTGTTCTATTTTTAATATTGTCTTCATGTGACGTTGACAAATATATACAGAATAAGGGGGAATATCACACTTTAAGGTGGCGATATCAGTTAACTATTTCAACCAACAATTTTCATAGTAAAGCTTATTCTCTGACAATTTAAAGAGATTTTATGTATGAAAGTCATCAAATAATTATTACACGCTGCTTTCAATAGCCAAAAAATATATATAATTTAGCCGTCTAAAGGTGCTGTTGGCTGAAGTAGTTTATGCGAGACAATGAAGCGAAGGGTCTTGAGTTCGTTTCCGCGTTCAATCATGACTATTGTGGGAAATTCTTCTGATCAGCATTACAGCATAATTGTGTTAGTTGTTGTCAGCCTGTTTCAGTGATGAAGGCATAGCACTGATCACTGAACAATCACTGGCAGCGATTGACACGATCATATACTAAAGAGCAGAGCCCTGTAGCAAAAAATTAGCTGACGAAATCAAAGGTTGAAATAGCTACAAAAAAATCTAAATCTTCTCCTATATCTTCATCTGTTATTATCACCTCCTTTCTACTTCCGGTGCAATTCACTGCATATATAGAGATCAGCCCCTGAGTACTGGTCCGAATAAAAAGCAAAAAAAAAAAACTTGACCATCACACGAATAACAGCTGATTAAATTTAGTCGGAAATGACCAACAATAAGAGCAGCCAAGCAGAACAATTTTATGTTAAGAAGTAACTACACTCCCATCATCAGTACTCAACTTATGTGTATGTGTTTATACAAAATTTGATGTGATAACAGTTTTTATTTATAAATGAAATTTATTTGTTGGTGGTCAAGCATTTCATTGGTACTGTACCAAATCATCAGTAGACTTTATTCTGTTATGATTTTTGAAAATAGTTTGTAATTTACAAGTTGTGAATTCTCAGATGGTTTTCGGAAGTATATGCATAAGATAAGAGGTTTTTAACTTTTCAAAACTGTGTTTAAAGTAGGGATGTAACGATACGCCGTTTTGCCGATCCGATACCGATACCGATACTCAAAAAGAAATATCGCCGATACCGATTCCGATACCGATACGCATATTGAAATTGAACTCAAGTTAAAATTAACAAAACTCAAGTAGAGTAATTCTTTTATTATACAAAATTACAGTGTAAGAGATTATTAATATTTAAAATTGATATTTGAATTCATTCTGAAATTAACAAAAACAAATTATTTTTTTTAACAAATAATAGTGTAAACGATTATTAATGAGTCCATTCAAACTGAATGTCATACTGTTTATTTTCTAAAATCATGCAAATTTTCAATACAACGGTTAGTAAAAAAATTTAATTGTTTGCTCAAAACAGCTCTATAAAAATTTAAGAAGTATCGTCGTATCGACATTAAAATATCGCCGATATCGATATATCGGCAAATCAGAAGTATCGCCGATATATCGGAATCGGTATCGGTATCGGTTACATCCCTAGTTTAAAGTCTACTGATGATTTGGTAAAGCACCAATGAAATGCATATAGACATTGCTTGACCACCAACAAATAAATTTCATTTAAAATATGTCAAATAAAAATTTCATAACAGTTTTTATTTATAAAATTTTTTTATGAAATAGAATACGAGAACAATAATAAACTGCTGTTAAAACAAATTAATAGCCTGTGCTGCCGTATGGTTGTATTTTTTCATATGCTATTTTTCTTAATGTCCTATTCTAATATTACTTAAGTCACATTTTTTCTTTTTTGGTGTGAATTTTAAACTTAAGTAAAGGGTTTCTCAATAAGAAAAGAAAAAAATCTTAAATAAGTTTATTTATGCTGCTTTTCTTTTCTTGCTGATAGAATATAAAGTGATGCATTTAAGAATTTTATTATTGAAATTTGCCCTTTTTTTAACTTTTTCTCCCCTCGTTGTCTACAGCAACATCTTTTTTAACAGCAAGTAAATATCATGAGATATACTTACTTTTATGGGTGGTTTATTTTCATAAATTATGAAGACTTACCTAAAAAGAAAAAAGAAAGTTTTCATTAAAATATTTCAAATTTTTTACTTAAAAATTAATAACTAGTATTTAAAACATACATCTTATTATAACTGCCATTCGTGAGAATATACAGCGCTCGTTAAATAAAAATTTTATTTCAAAACACCAAAGATGTTCAAATATCCCATATGTCCTTTGCGGTCCAGAATGTCCTGTTCATTTGATTGAACCATTCAATTGCCTCATATAACATCGTTCTTACTTTCAAAGTCCAAAAACAAATCAAATTAGCTACTTAATTATTATTAATCTTTGGCTGCCTTGTAAGAAATAAAATATTAAAATTAATTGTCCTTGAAAAGGAATGCAAAGACATGTTGCTTGTATTTATAAGCTTCTCTTCGCAAGAGTCCCTAAACAGCGCTTTTGAAAATTGTAACAATTTTCTTCTGCTTCCTGAAATATTTTGCTGTTACTATTATTTTACTTAACTAAAAATATTTGTATATTTTTTTTTATATTTTTTAATCTCATGATTTTCATATCATGTGCCACTGTGGTGTATAAATTGTAAGGCAACAGCTAAACGTTTGTGCAAGTTTGTATTTAATTGTTTAAAATTTTTCTGTTTTTTCCCTCTTGTTTGTACTTATTTCAGTTAAATTTCAATTTCATTAAACATATAATAGCAATGAATTATATTTTATTATTTATTTTGATTTTATTGTTTAGAAAAATTATCTCATTATAAACATTCAGAGATTTTCGCATGAAAACAATATGAAAAATAAGTGTGTTTTTTAACGCTTCTTTTTTTTAATGTTCTCTACAATAGAAACTATTTAAGATTTTTAGCAACAATAAAACATTTTCCTTTTATTCATTTATGAATTCAAATTATTTATTCTCGTTTCTGTTGGTTTGTGTTGTTAATAAATATTATGCGGTTGTCTGACGCAAGTGATATGGATTATTTGCAAAATGTATGTTGCTGCTGCCGCCGCCTGTGCTGATGACGATGATAAGTTGCAAATTTTTTTTATTTATTATTTGTTTGTAATATATTTGAATCAATGGGTCTAAAAAATGTTAATATACATAAATAATATAGATTTACGAGTATGTGTATAAAATCGTAGACAGAACTTAAAAAATTTACTCCTATACGAGTACGTTTTAGGGTCATTATTACAACTTCATGTTAGTTAAAATTTGGATTTTGTCTGACGTTTAAAATGTGTTGATAAAAGCCTACTTTTAACTAACATGAAGTTGTAATAATGGCCCTTAAAGTTGAATAGCAAAATCGTATTAAAATTAGCATGAGAGTGAGTGTAAAAACTTATACCAAATATTTCTTTCTAAAATATGAAATATGTTCGATTTTGCAAGAAAAAAGTTAATTTTATTTCTGTTCAAAAAAAGCTTAAATTTTGCAGCTCTAGAATTGCCTTTTTCGCTTTCCTGGTTTGATCATAGATTTCTGTCAAAAACGAGAGGATGAACGAGTTCATTTAAAGTCTAACCTAAAGCAAGATAAAATAAGGATTAAGAAAGATTAATTGCTGGAAAATTTGTTTTAAATTTAAAAAGACTTTATAAATATTCCAAAGCACAAAAGAAAGGAAGGTCAACGACAGTTTTAATTATACAACAGCAGAGCAGAACAGCTGTTTTCGAAAGCCGCTGCACTCCCATCATCAGTACTCATGCGTACTATAATTTTTCACCACTTAGTAGGTGGCTCCGTTGCATGCGGCAACAGTTTTTATTCATAAAATTTTTATTAGGAAATTGCATACGAGAATTGTAACATTTTTTCAATGATCATCATCAATACTCATGCGTACAATAATTTTTCACGACTTACTCGTAGTAGGTGGCTTCGTTGTATGCGGCAACAGTTTTTATACCCTCCAAAAAAAAATTTGGAGGGTATATTCACTTTGTCATTCCATTTGTAACGCATCGAAATATCCATCTCAGACCCCATAAAGTATATACATTCTTGATCAGTGATGAAATCTAAGACGATCTGAACATGTCCGTCCGTCTATGGAAATCACGATTCAGTCCAAACGAAAAGAGCTAGACTCTTGAAATTTGGTATAAATATATCTTGAAGCTTAGAGCAGGTTAAGTTCGGAGACGGGCTAAAGCGGACATGAGGGAAAAGAGTTCCCACTAAACCAACTCAGAAAAAACAACATAATTTTTAAAGTTTTTTGGTTATTTTGTTAAGCAAATGATATATTTTTATGTCAAATACGGTCCAACGCCTTAAACTTGCACCCATAAAATTAAAAAAAATTATTTTTGGACCCCGCCCTCTTTAGTGGGCGTTATTATATGCAAAAATAGCATAAAAATTTAACAAATTGGTTTACTTAAGCCTACATTCCTTTAAAAAAACATTTTTAAGCTTTAATGGCGAAGCTGATATGAAACCTGGTACTACTCTGCCCTATCCCCTCCTCCCCCTTCACAAAAAAAAAACAAAAAATGTAATTTGTTTTTTTTTTTTTGTTGGGATAATTGTATCCCAAGCATTTATTTTTAGAGTCTTATGACTTCCGATTTCTGCCCTACCCCCCCCCCCTCCCCCTTCACTCCTTAAACGACCCTATCAAAGAAAAATAAAAAAAAATTTAATTTGTATACAATTATCCCAAGCAGTTATTTTTAGAGTTTTATGATTGCCTGTTTCTGCCCTACCCCCTCCTCCCCCTTTGCCCCGTAAATGACCCTATCAAAAAAAAAAAAAAATTTTATTTTATATATAATTATCCCAAGCATTTATTTTTAAAGTTTTATGACAAAGGTGAAATGAGTCCCCCACAGATCTTGCCAGAGCGGCCCGCCAAAATGCAGTTTTAATACCCTCAAAAGAGAATTGGACCCCATAAAGTATATATATTCTTGATCAGTGATGGGGTCTAAGACAGTCTAGCAATGCCCATACGTTCCCCTGTGGAAAACATGATATTGTCTATTTTTGAACTCCGCCTCGGTACGATATTATATAAAGGAACTCTGTCCCACCAAGTTAAACATTTTAAATTCACTTACTAAATATTTGGAGGGTATTTAAGATTCGACCCGGTCGAATATAACGTTTTTACTTGTTATTTATAAAATGTTTATTGTAACATTTCTTCAATGATAATTATAATTGATGTTTATGTTCAGTTTTCTGAGTGGTTTTTTCCAAACTTTTTTGGTTTGAATTCTTTTATACGTTGCATTTTTACTGTTAGCTCTAGTCAAATAATTACTTTATATATTTCTTATTATGAGTTAAAAATACAAGTAAACAAATAGTATGTTTAAGAACCTTTATATTTATGTTTGTAAAGTTTAAGATAAGAAGTCTGAATTAGTATATTTCCACTTGGGGTTTGAAAAAAAAAGATTTATCACAAAAATTTCGAATATAAATAAGCCATAAATATTTTTGTGGTACACTTTTAAGCATCTTATCATCCACTAATATTGATATAATGCATACAGTCCAAAAGGTATTTTTGTATAGATATGCACTAAATAAATAATTTTTTAAAAATTCTTTAAATAAAAGTTTTAGAATAGAAGTTCAAATTTAGATCACGGTATGACACCTACTGCACATGTACGAGCCATCCTGTAAATGCTGGTCTTTAGTAATTCTCAAATGATTTTTGAAAGTTTGTGCATAAGGCAGCAGGTTTTGTTATTTTTGAAGAGCCAATAAATTGCAGGCATATAGACATAATTAAGTCGCAAAAAACAAAACATATGTTTAATAAATTGACTGAGATGGAGTCTCAAGAAAATTTCATTGAATGATAAATAAAAACAAAAGATCAAGTTTTTAAAATCCTCTTTGTGAATTGAGTGCTAAAAGAATTCTAATACTAGAAACAGAAAATGATCGATTGTTAATAAATTAAAAAAGCACCTTTTCTTGTTTCTTACTTTTCATTTATTGCTTTATCAATCAAAAAAAAAAATTAATTTTATCAACAAAGATAATAAAAAAAATAAATAAAACCTGTATTAAATATGCAATCCATTCTATGAAATTTAATTGTAAATCCCCACGAGTACATTAACTTATTCCACTGGCCATTATTCTGGTTAAAAGACAACTTGTTTCTACTTTAATACGTAATTCCACTTTAAAATAAATTTATAACAAATAAATATGAACTCGTAAATATTTAATTAAATATTTAGTTTACATGAGCGACACTTTTATAAAGAAAGACGTATTCAAAAAAAACATTTTGTTTTAGTTATTAGAAAATTATTAATCAATGTAATTTGTTTGAAATATTGTCACAATTAATTAATAATAAAGGCAGGTTTTTAATAAATTTAAATATATATTTAAGTATTTATAATAATAGAATCATCTACGTAATATGTGCCGCAGTGGCAAATTTTTGGAAAAATCGCGAAAAACCAAGTGATTAATACTCGGCTAAGAAGAAAAATAGACGTTCCTGCGTTTCAATTGTCTTAATCAATATCAGTTTAGTCATGATGAAATTCTCGCATATAAATTCATGTCAAGATTTGTGTGAATAAGAACTGTTTCACATTCAACCAAGCAGGTGTTGGATATGAACACTGACGATGGAAGCTTAACAGCTTCCAAGAATAGCGTCACTCGGTGTGGGTTGGAATTTCAAATTGATGTAGTTTTCCCTTGTTCTCTGGAATATTTATCATGTGCAATTCTTTTTCAAAACCACTTTATGAATATCAATTAATTTATCGCTATTAAAAACAAACATTAATGTGTTAAGGTACGTTCACACTTATCAAATATTTGCCCAAAAAAGCGTAACCACTAAACACTAATAAAAAACTTTTTAATTCAAAAATGTATGTATTAAGTGAAATAGTCTCGAATAATATTGGATTCATGACACTGTCTATTAGTTTTGTATGAAATTGTTTTACTAAATAAACACGTATCTGAAGAAAAATATTTTTCATTAGTATTTAGTGGATACGCTTTTCAGGGCAAATATTTGATAAGTGTGAACGCACCTTTAGTGAAGAAGTAAATATTAAAGTAAAATTAGTTCGAAAAGTATTTATTTTATGAGCTTTTTCATAAATTGATTTCCATAGATTTTATATTGTTTACACACTGACATGCTGTTAATAAATGTTGGCTTCAAAATATCAAAACCTATTTTGAATTGCTTTTAAGCTCATTTTGATAAATACAACCCTAACTTCGTCTCATTAACAACAGTGCTGCCAGGTTTAAGACTGAAATCAGCTGATAGTGTTCAAATAATAAATTAATCCTTATTTCCACATTTTTTTTCTTTCAGAACTCGTTTACATTTTTTTATACACATCAAATTTATTCCCAATATTAATTGGCAATTGCGTTTTTCGTAGCAGATTAAAGAAAACTGATTGTGTATTTTCTTAATCTTATACAAAAAACGCATTCGGCTCAAACGCCAACGTCTTACACAATCAGGCTGATTGGCGTTTTCAAAAAAATACGAACCTGTTCCATGTCGACACGAGCTTGAAGTTGCATATGTTCGCATGAATGTTTTTTTGTCTTTTTTATAACCTCCAAAAAAGAATTTGGAGGGTATATTCACTTTGTCATTCCGTTTGTAACGCATCAAAATATCCATCTCAGACCCCATAAGGTATATATATTATTGATCAGTGATGAAATCTAAGACGATCTGAGCATGTCCGTCCGTTTGTAGAAATCAAGATTCAGTCCAAACGAAAAGAGCTAGACTCTTGAAATTTGGTATAAATATATCTTGAAGCTTAGAGAAGGTTAAGTTTGGTGATGGGCTAAATCGGGCAAGACGGAAAAGAGTTCCCCTAAGAAGAACCAAACCAAGTCAGAAAAAACAACATAATTTTTAAAGTTTTTTGGTTATTTTGTTAAGCAAATGATATATTTTTATGTCAAACACGGTCCAACGCCTTAAACTTGGAGCCATAAAATAAAAAAAATTATTTTTAAACCCCGCCCACTTTAGTGGGTATTATTATATGCAAAAATAGCATACAAATTTAACAAATTGCTTTACTTAAGCCTACGTTCCTCAAAAATAACATTTTTAAGCTTTAATGTCGAAGCTGAGACGAAAGCTGGTACTACTCTGCCCTACCCCTTCCTGCCCCTTCACCACCAAATGACCCTACAAAAAAAAAAAATTTAATTTTGTACATAATCATCCCAAGCATTTATTTTTAGAGTTTTTTGACTGCCTGTTTCTGCCCTACCCCTTCCTCCCCCTTTGCCCCGTAAATGACCCTATAAAAGAAATTAAAAAAATTATTTTGTATATAATTATCCCAAGCATTTATTTTTAGAGTTTTATGACAAAGGTAAAATGTTTCCCCCGCAGCCCTTGATAGAGCGACCCCGCCAAAATACAGTTTTTATACTCTCCAAAGAGAATTGGACCCCATAAAGTAAATATATTCTTGATTAGTGATGAAGTCTAAGACGGTTTAGTCTAATTGCCCATACGTTCGTCTGTGGAAAACATGATATTGCCTATTTTTGAACCCCGGCCCTTTTAGTGGGCGTTGACGTACGATATTATATAAAGGAACTCTATCCCTATCTATTCACTTACTAAATATTTGGAGGGTATTTAAGATTCGGCCCGGTCGAATATAACGTTTTTACTTGTTTTTTAATTCAAGGCCCTATACAGAGAACACTTTTTTTTGGAATTTCTCACTAATTTAATATGAAATAAATCATTTTCTTGCATTGTTCCTTTGGATTAGATTTTATTGTTTATTCATTGAACTAAAATGGGCAATTTGCCCAGTATCTGGTAAAAAAGTAAAATAAAAACAGATAATGATTGAACAAATAAAATTTGTATTGAATTGGATAGTAAATGAGCCACAATATGATGAACGACTTTGTGGTGAAATGTTCACATTTTAATAGTTGCATTTATTTTAATTCGAGTACAGCAATAGTTTCGGTTTTAGTTTTCATTTCCATTTATTTTTATATATTTTTCTATAAATCAATTGAATTTAATGGCTTTATACTTTATTTCAAACTATAAGTTAAGGAGTTAGTATGAATTTGTGGACGGACAGGCAGCTTTACGTTATACTCACAAAAACAAATCGATAACAAGTACACGTTGTACTTGTTAAGAAAGAGGTTAAGTAGAATATAAAAATGTTTGCCGTATTAGATGGTTTCACTTGCAAGTATTCTGGTATATTATAATAAAACTGTACTATTTTGATTTGTAATGATTTTTGCTGCAACTATTATTAATTTATTTTATTTATGCAGCAACAAAGTTCATAGAAATGAGAGTGTAATTTGAGTTTCTTTTAACGAAAACAGTTTGACTTCCAGGCTGCTCATGAAAGTGAATACCCCTAATGGCTACATGTGAATACACAACTTAACAATATTGCATTTGAAATGACAAACTATTACAAGAGCATGCATAAATATTGTTAAAATGAATTGTAAAAAGTAAAGAAAGGAAAGAGAAATTTATATTTTGCATGGCACTTGACGGTGCTTAGAAACCAGGAAGCCAAAAACCTCATGTTTTAAACATGAAATTGTAATAATTGAAGAACATAAATGACATAATGTATTATTCAATTCTTTTTTTTTTTTTTTGCAACAAAATACTAAACTAAATATATTGAAAATCAATAAATATCATTTTACAATAATAGATCATATATAATATTTAGCTCGGACTCTATGAACTTATAGTCATACACAAAAACGACCACATAGTCACGTTAATGGAAAATTCATTTTATGTAAACATTCATAAATAAAAATAATTTCATCTCATTGCATAATAAAGAATATAATATTCGCATAAAACTTAATAGAATATTCGAATAAAACTTGTTCGAATATATATTATTCGAATATTCTGAAACTATTACTTGAATATTCGGATGTATGTATGTATATTATTCGAATAAAAATTATTTTGAATAAATAAATGAAATAATTATTCGAATAAAAATTATTCGAATAAAAAATATTCGATTAAAAATTATTAGAATAAAAATTTTTTGAAAAGTTTATTTTTAATTTTTTTTTTTAACAAACAATATATGCAATCCGAATCGATTATATAATATTCGAATATTCTAAAACTATTACTTGAATATTCGGATAAATATATATTATCAAACGAAACATTATTCGAATAAGAATTATTCAAATAAAAATTATTCGAATAAAAATTATTCGAATTAAAATTATTCGTTTAAAAATTATTCCAATAAATATTATTCGAAAGGTTAATTTTTAAGTTTTTTTTTAATAAAAATATATATGCTATCCATTTTAAATGAATATTCGAATAATTATTCATTGCCACTTACAATTTTACATTTTTTTTTCCTCAAAATCTGTAGATCAAAAGAATTAATAAAAGACAGTAATCGATAACGATCGGTGTCTATTTAAATTTTATAAAAGTTTCGGATGAATGCGTTAACTTGATCCTCAATACAGGTTCCAAATTACTGCATTCGATATCGATCATATTTTCCTTATAGTTTATACATATAAAAATTCCAATTGATATCGAATGCAGCCATTTCTTGCCTGTTTTAGATCTAATTAAGAGTTGCTCACACAGTGATAATAATATTTTTGATGAGAGCAGTTTCGTATGAAATACAGAAACCAGACACCACAGTACAACATAAAATTTTTTTTTAATGTAAGTAATAATATTGAGCTTGCGGCCTTTTTTATAAAATAATAGCATTAAAAAGTTTTATATATTTATTGTTCAATATTTCAATATCCTATAATAAATAAAATATAAAAAAATTATAATTATTATTTTATTATAAAAGGGCTCAAACTCAAAATTATTACTTAAATTAGAACAATATATAAAATTTTTTTTATGAATTAAAATACCAGTGCTTCCGTTTAAAAATTTTAGGTCTGAGATTAATTTTTCTGGCGAGTTAATTTGGTACTTATCCAAAACTTAATTTTTTTACTTATTTCTGTCAATCAAGTAGAATATTTAGCTTCAGTGAGCCACAGATTACATAAATTAATAAATAGTTTGAGTTTAAAAAAAATGCAGTCACGCATGAAACAACACAAGTATTTTTGCTGTGAATATGAAAGCAATTCTATGACGGATTAAAAAATAGCAAAAGAAATATTTATATTACATAGCGTTAACTTGTTAACAACAAAATTTTATTGACCTTTAAATTTCCTTTTCTAATTACTGACACATCATGGCTTTGGAAGTGAACTTTAAGCGCAATTCATGTATGTAAATACCACCGCTAGTCACGCAAGCGCTGGCCATCTCTGTTGACAAGCGAATAAATATATAGATATAGATCTTATAATAAAAAAAAATAAGCCTAAAAATTAGCTGTGTAAGGAAATCATAAAAACGGATGCATTAAAATGATTTAAAACATCGTTTAACATTTATTTTAATGGCTTTATTTTTTGTATCCAATTTTTTTATTGCAAACGTTTGCGCCGTTTATATGCTTCAGTTGGCAGCGGCATTAAAAATTCTACAATATTTTTCTTTAGATTATAATAGTGATTTGTTACGAGACAGAGTAGTTTAAAATAAAGAACCTCAAGAAAAACTTAAATGAAAGTGTATGAATAATAAAATAATTTAAATTGAAATAAATACAATACAAGTGTACAACACTAAATTGAATCACGACTTACCTTGGAACAAGTTAAGTCTAGCTATATTTTTTAAAATGCTTCGTACTATTTTACTTTTATTTTCTTATGTATTAGCAGCTCAAGCTAAAGTACATACGAAATAATCGATCAAGTAACTTATCGACAACCAATAGATTTCAAACACGGGGCCTACTTCAGTACGGCATTGTATGGACATTCAAACTTTTTTCTTCGTGCAACAATGCCACGAGCCAATTAAACTCATAAAAATAGAAATAAAAGAGACTAGAATATTTGTTTTTAAAAAAGGGCCCAAATTACCGGACTCGTCATCGATCGAAATTTCTATACAATTTATGGTAGGAACACAACTGGGACGAACGACGAATTTCGTTCAATATGACGAATTCGTAGGTAAAAATTCGCTCCATAAATTTGTCGTATGCAGCACAGTAACGACGAATAAATTAACATAATGAACAAAAAAAATTTACGAATTTTTTAATAATATTTGTAATCTTCTGCTTCCAGATTGTTCAGACATTCGGTGGTGTCCATTTTTTTCAGAACAAATATCTTTTTGTAATTATTTTCTGAAAAATGTTTCTTGTGTAAATAAAATATTCTTTTAAAGCGGATTCAGCCATGTTTTCCGAACAAAAGTTTTGTCCGGACAAAATTTATTTTACTGCGAGCAAGGCGAATTCATACCAGGTGGCCTTAGTTCAGAAATTAGAGATCAGCTGTTACCAAGGCAAAATTATTGAACTGTCAAATTGAACTGTTTTTGTGTGCGGCCATTGTTTTTTCCAAAGCATTTTATTTGACAGTTCAATAAATTTTACACAGAGTTGCATAAACGAGTCCACCTTGTATGAATTCGCCTTGACTGCGAGTTTTCTGCAGCACGATTCACTCATTTCGATAAATTTGTCCGGAAAATCAAAGTTGCCATTCATATAAAAAATGAGTTTTGCAAAATGGTAGTACTGCAGCGATTTTTATGTTTTGCTTTGTTTTCTTGATATTTTAGATATTTGGATATTACATATTTTAAATTATTTTTCAAAAATTAGTGATAATAACAATGGACGAGAAAAGTAAATTGCTTTATTGCTTATGGCCATTGAATTGCATAAAGCATTGTTATTATAAAAAAAGAAACAAATAGATAATATTAGTACTCAAAATCTATTTTTTTAGTCTCACACACTATTTAATATATCAAACACAAAATGACACCTCAACTTCGTGTGAAAAAGTTAACGTATTGGCAACTCAGTTCAATTTTGTCCGGACAAAATATAAAATTAAACCAATTCAAGCTGAGAGTTGTTCGTAAAAAATATTTTTTCTCTCTCTCTCAAGAAGAGAGACGTCAAACTACATATAAACAAAAATTTGTCCGGACTTAAATTTTGTTCGGACTACATGGGTGAATCCGCCTTTAATTTAACGGCTGATGGGGTGACCGACCCTATGAATAAGTAGGAAGTAGGCAGAAATACTATATTAAAGAAAGTGTTCAAATTTAATAAAAACTCTTCCGAAATATAGATTTTTGTGAATTGGTAGATGTATTTTTTAGTATTCACTGAACATTTTTGTGCTACATGCTACAATCTAGTAGTTAAAAAAACCCAGTTTGAGTATATGAAACCTGGTCACCTCATACTGTATTGTTCGTCGTTCGCTGTAGAAACAATTAGAAATAAATATATTTCAACTTTCGCTGAGTAATGACGAATTTCGACCAACACCACGATTGTATGCATTTTCATATACACCAATATATTTTATTTTTGGGCGACGAATATTCGCTACGAAAAATTCGAATGCCGTAATTTGTTCCCTGGATTTTTTCAGATAAAACAAACAAAAATTTTGTTTCATAATTTTTAGAAGCGAATTACTGGAATTTTTCAAAATAAAATCTTTACTTTACCTGTACTGCAACTGTCCAGATTTAAGTTATATGTATTTTTAATAAAATTTTTTTACCGCTGGACTCATTTCCTGCCCTGCTGGACTCATTTCACGGCAGTTACGAACAGTTTACTCTAGGAAATGATCACTGATAGATTGAAAAACGCCACCAAATTAATTTATTTTGAAAATCAGTTATCAGGAAACTGAGGCGATATTTAATCGGCAATAGTACAGTGCTACCAACCCTTGAATAATAAGTCGTTTATTAATTTAAATGAACAGCTGCTAACAAACATAGTGAAACAACTCGGAAATTAGATTAATTAATGGCTTAACAAGTCCTTTTAATTTAAAATAATTCGGTTTCGAATGTACTGATTCAAATAGTCAACAAAGTGTTTTGAAACATTTAAAACCGGACACTAGATTAAGTGTCCAAATGAGTTTGCGTGTGCTTTCCATACCAAATTCCCAACTGCAATTATTTTAATAACAACGGCTATTTAAAACAAATTTCATGTATTTAGTCGCATGGGGCAACCTTTATAAATGTTGATTAACGCATTAAAAACATTAGCAAAAAAAAAAAAAGAAAAAACGATAACAATTAAGTTACACAAAAGATAAGGAAAAAACATTAAAAAAAACTCAGTTAATTTAAACAAACATGTCTACAATATAGTTAGAGATCAGCATTTTATCAACTGCAAGCAATAAATTACTGAATACAGGCCAGCTTGGCTAAAGTGAACCAATAAATGATTTAGATTTTTTAATTTTTTAATGTTATGTATTTGAGTTTCTTATCTCTCATGTAAAATTAAGTAAATAAATAAATAAAACTTCTTATTCTTAGGAGTTAATCATAACCAAGTTTTACTGTTGGCAAAAAAAAATAGTAGTTTGCTAAAGATAAATAAATCTGTTGCTAATTAGCTAAAAATGTTTATCTGTATTGAAGTAATCAGGCTAGATAAAAGCCAGCAGAGAGACTGGCAGATGACTAAGCATGATTCAATTGTTGTTGCATCAGTTAACGCGTTCACGTTTTATTTATTTTCTATTTATGTATTGAATATATTTGATGCTAATTTTTTTGTGCTAATGGTAACTCTGAAATTTGACATCTGTGGCATAAGTTTCTTTTGATTATTAAAAAGGGGGTAGACCCTGGAAAGCGCCAGCAATTCATTTGATGTCTATACCAATTTTTTGAAAAGAAGTCATTCTCCGATTCGATCAAAATGACTTCGTGAATACACCAAATTGGATTATCTGGGTCCAAACTATTTGGGGCCTGAATAAATTAACCCTACATTAAATAATCATAAGGAGACACTTCAAAGCTGAGTTTTGAAATCTCTATAGGCTGAAAAAAATTTAAATTAAAATACGATCAATACTAAAAACAAATTGTATTTTACTAACACTGATGACAAAATGTAGACGACATCATTGTCATTGATCGCAAGTGACAGTACAGATAAGCTCCTGATCTGTCAGATTTAAAAAAATTTTTTTTAATACACCCATTGCTTTTTTATTCAAAAGTTTCAGTTAAGAGGATGTTGTTGAGAGGACAGTTGAAGAAGAATTAAAAAATTTCATCGAAGACACATAGACTTCGGCAAAAATTGCCTGTAACTAAATCGTGCTATTGCGAAAGATAGTGAATTACAGCCTTAAACAAAAGTAAACGACTTGTCTGAACTACCAATGACCCAATTTTATGAACAATTATAACAATAAGTGATATGAAGTATGTAATTAAAAGAGTGGGTCACACACTAGAAAAAAAACAAGGGTGTATTTTAGTTGCTCAAAGCAGAGAAGCAGGCCATCCTTTTAAATAACAAACGATTGATTTTCTTTTTTCTTTCTTCTTCCTTTTTTTACAGATAATCTTCTTTTGAGGACTTACTTTTGATTCATTTAATTTATGTTAAAATATTTCTAATTCCCTCCCAAAAATTTATTCATGTCCAGCGAAAACGTCATGGCATGAGGTTTTAGTCTATTATTAGAAAACGAAAAAATTCTCCTGCTTATGTCGACTTAGGTTTTAATTTGATTTGTGTGCGTGTGTGTGTGTGTGACATCAAGAAGAAAGAAATTAATTTAAGACTCTCAATTTGGCGTGTGTAAAAGTAATAAAATTTCATTTGTTACGGCCATCTCGGCAAATTAATTCAAAGTTGTTTTTTGTTTCTTTTTTAGAAACTATTTTGAATGTTTTTCATTTACACATTAGGAAGAAAAAAGCCTCTTCAGTACAGCTATTACAGGGATCGCTGGTAGTATTCATAGACATTATGGGTGTGAGTGTGAGTGCGTGTGCGTGTGTGTGTGTGTGCGTGGGTATTGGGGTGCGAAATATAATTTTGGGACTATGGAAAAGATTAATTGTAATTTGTTTTTGATAAAAAAATAAAATTAGACATCTTACTTTTTATTTTTCTTTATTTCACCGAAACGCAATTAGAAAATATATCAGGATCAGCTTTACTGCGATTAAACTGAAATCTGGCAAATTTGCTAATAATTTTTCAAACCGGGCTCTATCAGCCGGCTCGATGGTGCAATTTCTGCATAATGCATCTCTTTCCTTCTTTCACCAATATTTCAAAATAAATAATCATTAGGGAACATTTTAAACCTGCGTTTTCAAATCTACACAGGCTAAAAAAAAATTTTATTCAAATACGATCAACACCAAAGAAAATTGTATTTTAATGTCATTGATGACACAATATAGTCATCATTATCATTAAGGGCAAATGACAGTTGAACTGTTATGGAATTATTGTTGTACACTTTCGATTTCAAAAACACCCCTACAAAAAAATCTAAAGGTGTCAGTCAAATCGCACGATCGTGCTGGCCAATTTACTACTTCCCTAGGAGAACTAAAGCCAACGGGAAATAGTGCAATATCCGAGAGAACAATATGTTTTAATAATAAAAACCCCTTGTTCCTTCATGCAACATTTCCTTTGAACTAACAGAAATGTATTTATGAACCAGACAATAAAAATTTAGAATAAAAATTAAAAGTAGAAAAAAATGGCAGCAAAATTAAAGTCATATTTCAATTTGGGTCTGCCCTTTAATTTGTTGACATAAACGATTTCTATTTTGAATACGACTGTACGTTTAAATAATAATTTACATTGTGGTTTTTGGAAAAATGTTTCTAGTTTTTATAGCTTTAATTTTGCATGATTCTTTTATTGATTCATTAATTAAGTAATGGAAACCTATTATATTCTATATATCAGATATTTTATTTAAAAAAAAAAAACAACTTTAAACAACACAATAGGCATTTTTAGCTTCTACGTTATGCCTTCGAAATAATAATTCAATTTGCCGGTTTTTATTTCTCAATAAAAATAATTTATATTCATGTTTGTTGCTGACGAATACAATTTATATTAAACTTATGAAATTTTTATTGCCCTTCTATTCAGTAGATTCGACGACAAGTTATTCCTCACGCAATTCTAGTTGTATTTGATTTTGTTTCATTTTATTTCATTTCATTTTTTCTTATCAATTCATTGCATTGCGATATTATAAAAAGATTATGGGGATTATAAGCTAAAAAAAATTCTAACTATAATTTCAAATATTGAAATAAAAAATATATCGATGAACTATCGCCGAGTTACCCAGCAAACAAAAATGTACAGCTTATTAGCAAAAACGTTACTGAATCAAATATTGAACTACGAATCAATTTAACACGTGTTTATCACAGAAATGGGCTGAATTGCTGCACTGTAACAGATGCTAACAAACAGATTCCGTACCTGAAGTTCTTGACATGGAAAAAAAATATTGCAGTTTTGTTGTTTGCTTTTATTGACCTTTTCTTATATATGTATTTTAGAATGATTGAGCTCGAGGTCGTTTTTGTAAAAATCGTTATAATTTTTCTATATTATTCGATATTTCGTCAACAATTTGTTGACATCATCAGGAATAACAATCGATTTTCGATTGTTATTCCTGATGATGTCAACAAATTGTTGACGAAATATCGAATAAAATAGAAAAATTATAACGATTTTTACAAAAACGACCTCGAGCTCAATCATTCTAAAATACATATTGCAGTTTTGGTATGACTTCCGATTTGTTGGCCGGGTAGCTTTTGTACGCGATCAAGGCCAAATATTAATTATTTTTGTGTTTCTTTTTTGTAATTGAAGAAAATAATTAAATAAACATGTTAGTTTAATATTCGATCAATAATATTTCACTTATAGCAAATTTCGATAAAGATGTTTTTTTGTATTTCTGTAGAAACAATTGCGCTCTACTGATAGAAAAATTTTAAACGAAAAAATTTTAAATCATACATTTCTTTATTTATAATTCAAATTTAAAAATGACAACATTTAAATTATTTCGATAAAAGCGGAATAATTAGTTACTTGTTCAATAAAATTAGGATGATTGGGATGATGATTTATTATATTTATTTATACAATATATTTATTTATTCAATGTATTAACTTATAAATCTATTACTAAGGGCAAATTTTAAGCCTAACTACTTGAGTTAAGTTTCCATAATGAAACTTGTTTTTATTCAAATGGGCAATTATTTTATTAGAACAGCAGTCTGGCTCCAATCTCAATGATAATTTCACCTGGAATTATATTTTATTACTGTTCTGTATAATTGAGCATTAATTAACGTCGCACGGTGGGATGTTTGATGCAAGGGTATTAAAAACAATATTTAAATTAATATATTTTGTCTTATATTATTGCCCTCTACTGCCATTTTTAGTACTATTTTTAGCAAATGTTTGTCAATTTCTACAAACACCTCAAAATAATTCGATTTATATTTCAATGATCTTTACACAGCGTTTATATAACGAATTAATAAAAAAAAAGTTAAGTGAATTGTAATATATATTTGTCAAATATATTTGAAAATACATACTCGATTAAAATCGAAACGTAAAAGAAAATTTTATAAAAGAACAAAAATTGTATAATGAATTAAAAATTGCATAATGAAATAAAAATTACTTAAAAATCAAAATTCTTCTGGTTTCTTGACCTCTTTTCAATTATTATTGTATTCTGATATTTTTAAGCTTAAGGTGTCTTTATTTTAGTTTAATTTTTAATTTCAATATTTCGTCACTCCTTTGTGTGACTTCTTCAGGAAATTAATTATTTTATTTATTTTTTTTCATATCAAATAAAATAATTAATTTCCTGAAGAAGTCACACAAAGGAGTGACGAAATATTGAAATTAAAAATTAAACTAAAATAAAGAGACCTTAAGCTTAAAAATATCAGAATACAATAATATTACTTAAAAATCGTGTAATCATTTAAAAATCGAACAATCGATTAAAAATCGAATAATCGATTAAGAATCGTATAATCGATTAAAAATAGAACAATCGATTAAAATCGAATAATCGATTAAAAATCGAATAATCGATTCAAAATCAAATAATCGATTAAGAATTGGATAATCGATTAATAACCGAATAATCGATTAATTAACCGAATAACCGAACTGTCTATTAAAGTCTGACTTATCTATTCAAAATCGAAAACATAAACGATCGTTGGAATTAAAATTAAACTATTGCTTAATCGTTTAGAAATCGAATAATCTATTAAAAGTCTAAAAGAGAAAAATTGTGATTAATTAATCGTTTATTACAATAATATATAGTAGGTTGCTTTTATTAATCGTAAGATCATAAACATTGATTAGCTTCGTTAACCGCCCGATTAATCGCTTTATACCTACACCAATTGTAAAAGCCTGTATTACCAAATATACAAAAATGTAATTGATGTTGAATACAAATTATGTCTACATATTAGGGCCGTTATACATGCGACCAACGATATATCACTTACAATAATATGACAACAAGAGATGCTATTGATGAATACCACATATACATATATATATATTAAAATACTTGAATCAATTTTTTGTTAAATTATAATTTAACAAAAACCAATACTTTATTAAATTATTCTGCAAAAAACTTTAGTTTCATTATAAGAATTTGAATTAAAAATTAAAATATGTACCCACAGGGCAGTCTTTATGAGCCATTTTGGGTATCTAGACACGTTCAGATTATATTGGTATGTTCACAAAAGTTGTTCGGCTTTACCTTGGCTACAATTTTGCCGAATATAGTGTATGAAAAATCAGGATTTCCTAAAAGTTATGATCAAAAAATTGTAAAAAAAATTTTTTTGTCTACTTTTTTTAAAAAATAAATTTGGGATAAAATATATTTTTGCCACAAAATTTAATCCAGAAATATTCAGTACACTCTTGGCTACATTTTTGCTGAATATAGTTAAGCGATATTTTTAAGTACTGACTAGCTATTTGGCAAAAACTGATGACACCTTTTTTTGGGCATGGTGATAATATTGGGAAACTTTGGAGGCCCATAAAAACAAAACGGTCACCAAATTGACCAAACTGAGTATAGAGTTTTCCTACAATTTGATAGTAGAATCGAACCTATATAGTCACGACCTTGCACTTTTTCCACTGTTGCACTGTGTTATAAAGGGCGATTTTTTAGCCCGATAGAAAAATCAATTGTCAAACGAATTGTCAAACGAGTTGTCTAACTGAAGTTAATTTTGTATAATTGTGCTCTGGCATATTATCGTCAAGACTTTTGACTGTATTTCTTCAAAACGAAGTTGTAACTCGAGTTACGGTCAATGGAGATAATTACCGCACCATGATCAATAATTGATCCAGGCGCGATAAATACCAATTGCAGCCATAGAACTCTTGAAACAATATTTCGGTTTCAAAAAGTTTACTTCTAGAAATTGCCCTGGCTTAAGATGATAAACCAGCATAAATTTACGTCTTGAAGGTCGAAAATTGGACGTCCAGAAATCGCTTCGTCAAGGAATTACATGGTGGCCTTATGGTGAAGATCATTTTTTTAAATTTAATGCCAATTTTTTCTTTTTTTGTACTCTTCCCAAAATCAAAGTTGTATCGGACATAAAAAAATAATTTTTAATATAAAAGATATCGCCTGAGCAATTCGAAATATTTTTGTATTGCAATTCTGTAATAATTAAAATTTTAAAAATAATTTTCGAAATATTTCCCTCCCCGCTTGTTCTGAAGAGGTTTTAAACATATTTATTTAAATTTAAAAAAAAAAGTTTTATTTCATTTTACGTTTCAAAGTGATTCTTCATCACATTACATTTGAAAATAATAAAATTAGGAATATATTCCAATCGGGTAGTTAATGTTCGTATAAAATATTTGCTGAGAAGGTTTAAAATTTTTTTTATATCCCATTAATTAATTGAATAATTGCCATTTAAAACGAGTAGTTGCTGCTGCAATTAACTCACCATTTATGCCGCTTATTAAGGGATAATTGCCATCACGTCCACCAATTAAATTTTTTAAACCAGTTTCGATCAGTGTTGGGGACGATCGCTCCCTGTCACTCATTTTTTCATAAAATTTTTACGAAAACAAGCACCAACAGAAAACAATTGCAATTTTAGTTGAGTTAAATATTTCTTAATGAAATTTTAACTATTTAATTTTTAGGCTATTTGAAAGTGGGGCGGGGGTTTTTTAGTTGCCTTAATGTTGCAGCGGCTGAAAGAATTTTTTGGTTTTTGTTTTGAATTAAATAACAAAATCACAACATAAATTATGAAGATTTTATGTTTTGTAAATTATGATATTTTTAATATAAATTTATAAAAAAGATTGCACGTGTTAAGTTAAGGGTTGTTCAATTATTTGCTTAATATTTGCTTTTTGTAAAATTAGCTATAAATTAAAGGCACCTTTTTAAAATTTTATTTTATTTTTATTTTTATTTTATATTTATTATTTTATGTATATATTTTTTTCTCTTCAATTAAACGAATTGCTTAAGGTAGTTGATGATTTGGTTTTATTTGCTTTGATTGGTTTTGAATTAACAGTGAAAAATTTTTTGGTTTAATTATTTAATAGCAGCGTTAGATGACTTTTTGTTTTAAATTTATTTAAGCATTTGCTGTTTTATTTTCTTTTTTATTTTAGCAGATAATTTTTTGTGATTTTTTTGTATGCTTTTTATGCTCATATACAACAATTTGCTTAGCGTTTATATTTTTACTTTTTTTGTTCTTTTAAATTTATTTTTTATTTATATTTTTTTGCTTTTTATAATTAGCTTGTAATTTAACAAATAACAATGGGTATAAAAATAATTTATTTTAACAATTTTATTTAGGCTTCTTTATTTGTAGTTGTTTCTTAAGGTTGTGTATTTTCTTTTCTATTTTTTTAGCATTAAATGCTCAACGGAAAATTTTAATTTTTATTTAATTTTTTTTGTGATTTCTTAGATTTTCTTTTTATTGTTATATTTTTTGAAGATTGCTATTTAACTATTTTTAAAGTTTTTCCGATTTTGTAAAGACAGTTTTATTGATTTGAACATGTTTTATAGCGAAAAGTAGTATTTTCCTTTAAGACGTTATAACTTCTCTTGAGTTATAGTTTTTTCTTTTATAGAAGTAAGGAAATTTTTTAAAATTTTATTTATTTTTGTTGCAGTTGTGGTATCCAATCCTCTTTCTTTATTAAATTTATTGCGTGTGTCTTTATATTATTAATATTGCAGTAATTTCCCAAGCAGTTTCACTTATAAACAGCAATAATTTTTTCGGTTGGAACAACAAAAAAAAAAACAATCCAGTCTCTACTTGAGTACGAAAAAAATCGATGATTTTATAGTCTATAGACAAAATATTTGCAGTATTTTTTTTTTTTTTTGTTTTTCTTCTTTACTACTTTTTATCATAAATTTAACAATTATATTGGTTTTAAGAGAAAGGCAGTCAGTTTAAAGATTGTTTAGCTTTAACAACGTTTGTTACTTTTAAAGAATTAAAAAATAAATATATTTGCACAGGCCTTAATTTGAAGTCTTCCTTTATTTCATTTTATAAATATTTATTAACTTAAAACAAGAAAAGAGAATTGTGGTGATTTTTGTTTTTCTTTTTTTGAGTTTAATCCAAAGAGTTGCCTGCCTTGCGTAAAACTAAATAAAAATTCGCGTGCATTTCAAAGTGGTTAAACGTGTGTGGGTGTTTGGCCAGGATATAACACATACTATGGCAAAAAACAAACTTAACATCCACTCAAAGTCCACAACTACACCAGCAACTTGAAGCGCTCTTGAACACTGGAAATAATATCTCTTAAATAGGGTGCAGAAATATTAAGAGAAACCACAGCTTTAATTGTCTAACAACAATTTAATAAAACGCATAAATTTAAGCAAAAACTTTTAAATAATTTTTGTGTTTTTCATTTTTTATCGTTTTGCTTTTTTCTGTTTTTGTTTTCTTGTTTTAGCCAGGCAACACAACACGTTGTATTAATTTCAAACTCTTTACGTTGACTTGTCCCAGTCAGCTGTGGCACAAAACAGCTGATTACGTTTTATAGGTTACTGCACACACACACACACGCACACGCACACACAATTTAATTTAATCAATTTTGTAACTGAGACAAGTTTTGCTTTAAGAAATTTTATTTAAAAAGAAAAACGCGCAATTATTTATTATTTTTATTGAACTTTGGTCTGAATAAACTGTATGGCTTTGCACGTTGTTTCACTGCAGACAGCTTTTAGGAGTGTACGAGGGGCCAAAAAATTGAAGCATAAAACACCAATCAAAAATATAAATTAAACTAAAACACTTTTTTTACTTTTTATAAAATTTTCTATGGATTTTATATATACACACACACGCACCACGTATTAAAGGACTAGTAGGTATTTCACAGCAGGAAAAATCACTTGAATATTCGTGTAATTAGCTCGTTAATATATAATAGATCACTTTAAACAATAGATATCTTAGACTTTTACTTATAATATGTGTAGAGGTATTGCTTGTATTTTTCATTAAATTTTGCTGTTAATCAATTATATTCCATTCTATTAAAATAATTTCTCAATTTTTTCTTCTTGTTGTTCGCATGCTAAACAAAAAATTCCTATAGCCGCACCGTAAGTCATCAAACCAAACTAACGAGTGAAACGAGTACTAATGTTTTGTACTGTCATTTGGTCCCAGTCAGCCGCCGCTTTAGCTTTTTTTTAATAATCGACAGAACGAACTCACAAAAACAAAATTGTACACCACACTACAGATAGAGGAGCAAAAACTAAAAACAAATAACAACAAACACAAGCTCACAGATACTAAATCAAGCACACACACACTCACACACCAGCAGTCGCACGCGCACTACGCCAACAATCACTCTCAGAGATACTCGGCAATAGCAACTACTACAATCCATTCATTAACGTATTGAAATATGTTGTCACATGTCTGAAAAGGTACTTTTGCTCAAGAACAAATAGGCAAAAAAATCAAATTAACAGGTACAAAATGCTTAGCACAAAATTTCTTTAAAATATTTTGAGATTATGAAAAGTTTTGCCTTTTTGTGTTCACAAAGCGATAACGTTGCACGTTTGCATCTATCAGTCTTACTAATACACACCACAATCTTGCTTGAAGATCGAACCCCTGAACTTCTGCTTGATATTCTGGTGCATTACTCAACCGCTTAATCTTAAACTAGATTTGGTAAAAAAAAAATATTGATATTTTTATACATCAGAAAAACATCAAACATCAAGTTTCAATTTAAATATGCGAGGTGCGTTCAAAAATTAAGGGGAATTTTTTTCTCAAAATAACCTGCAGGAGGATAAGCGTCAATTGTCTTTAAGCTACTGGTACGATTACTAGTACAGCAAGCACTAGTTCAAATAATGATTGAAGATATAGAGAAAAGTACTAGTACTTCAAGTAGTTCATTTGTAGATTGATTTGAATTGTAGAATTTCATATTACTTTTTGATCATGTTTTAAAGCGAATTGTTAATTCGCATTTTCATTTATTTTATTTTTAATTGTTACAATTTTTAAACAAATTCAAATTTGAAACAAAGTATTAGAAGACTTTGCCACCTGCATATCAGTTTATTTATTCGCTAATTTATGTAAGTAAGCCGCAGTTTTCTTATGTGTTCTTAAGTGACATTTCAAATAAATAAAATTAAAAGATAATTTAAAAATTTTTTCAACGTGTTTTTTTTTTTTTTTTTGTTAATATTTATGTTCATATGTAAAATCAGCGATCTTTTTTAAAATAATAAAAACTGATATATGTATTGTATGCTCATTAGTGTTTGGTATATGGTGGAGTACCAAACGTAACTCAAGTTGTACAAGGTGCTAGTGGATTGAGTGTGCCCTGAAGGAACTTTCCATTTTCTCTTTCAAACTAAGAATTGATGAACCAAAAATTCTTTGTGAAGACAAAGACTTAACAAATTTCATTGGGTTTAAAAACCCAATAAATTTAAGGATTTTTTTATATATAAACCAGTTCTTAATGCAGAACTGATTGTACTAGTATCCAACTAGAAGAAATTATACTAGTACTCATCTAGTACTAATAGTACTAGTATCCGCCTAGTTTCCATCTAGTACCAATGGTACTAGTCATTTTCCAAAAACACTCAATGTTAATTTGAGCATTAACATGGTATAGAAGAGTTCACAGTTGGGAACTAGTACTGGTGATTTTTGTACTAGTACAATACTAATTTGATACTAGTTCGATCTCCTGCAGGGTATATTCATCAATATATATTTGGTGCCCTTTAAAGTAGTCCCCTCAGATATAATACATGGTATTATTACGGTTACCATTCGTCCATTTCTTTAAAGGACAGTCCTCTATTTTTACGTGATGTCCTTTTAGATTAACAAAAATTAAAGTGTCCTTTTTTTTAATTGAAATGTCCTTTTTTGTTCCTTTTTTAACTATTAATACTTTTTTGTTTAAACTCTAAAATTAAAAGTTATTTTCCCAATGCAACAAAAATTGAAATCACTAAGCAATAGGAATTACAATCATCAAATGGATTGTGCAGAAATTAAAATCTTTTTATCAAATGCCTGTTATATGTTTGGACATATTTTAGGTTCTGGACATATTTTGTTTAAAAAACTTTAATACTTTAATATGTAAGTAAGTCGAACGTGCTAGAATATATGGACTTGACAATAAATATGTAGTAAATACATTTTTCATTACATTTCTAAATGTCCTCTTTTTTGCGCTGTAAAATATGGTCACCGTAGGTATTATATAATTTCGGTTTTTGGCAAAAAAAAAACCAGCTATTCCCGAAAAAATTTTCGTGGCATGAGCCAAACAATATCTCGACATTCTCCGCATCTCTGCTAGCAGTGATTCCATGATTCTCCATGACAATTTTCTTCACTTTCTCAAAATTTTTATCGGTTGTTGATGTGCCGAGTCATCGTCATCGAGCTTTTACCACATTTTTCTGACTCACAATACAATTACCTTATGCCAGTGTTTTATAGCACTTAATTCCGTTTTTAACAGAATATTTCTTAGAATATTTCATTGATCCATTTTCTTTCGACCTCAGAAAATGCTTGAAGATGTACAAGATTTCTAACCCGAAAATATGGTCCGAAACTGTAAACGAAACGAGTGATGTACCAACATACAAATGTTTTACCTTATTTGCTTAACATACCTCGTATACTGCAGTTATATAGGGTGCCATAGTAAGAATGCGCTTTTTAATTTATTTTTGTGATAGTGGCAACTCTGAGTTTTTGTGCCTGAAACATATGTTTTGTCCGACTATTAAAAATGGAAGGCCTTGCGAAGGCAACTAGCAGACCATGGAAAGTGCCGGCAATTCGATCAATGAGAGATGAAGCAAAATGAACTGAATGCCAGTTTTTCGAAGAAAGCAATTTTCTGCGATGAAGCGCATTTTCAGCTGAAGGACTTCGTGAATACACAAAATTGTCGAAGCTGAGACTATGAAAATCCTCATGCAATCCATGAGAAAGAAATGCATTCACAACGCGCTTCGGATTTTGGTCAGGTGATTGGTCCTTACTTGTTTAAGATGAGGCCGAATTTGAAGTAAATTGTAACAGGACTTCTTGTCACCTCAAACGGACGACATGGGTCTCAACAAGACCGCACCATCTGCCACACCACACCGCTCATGAAACAATCGCAACGCTTTCCGGAAAAAAATCACCTCAAGAAACTCTATTGTCAACTGGTCACCAGGATTAAAATATTTAACACCGTTCGAGTCTTTTCCTTTGGGGCTTTAAGAAATCGCAAAAACAATTCCAGTGTTCAGACTCGAGATCCAACGCGTTCATTATCAGTAAAGTACTACCACGTCTATGTGAAAAAATCGTCTCGTTTACAGTGAAAAAATCGTCTCGTTTACAGTTTCGGACCATAGAAAATATTGTGATTGTCATCGTGGGGGCTCTTTGACGGGTATTTTATTTCCATATCTAATGTCTTCTTTACAATATAATAAGAAAATCACCGCAATTTTGAAAAATAATTATTTTTATTATAAAATGAAAAACTACATTTTTACTGAGACTCCCTTTATATGGCCCGCTTTATGAATATCATGAATACTACTAGTTGGCGTGAAACTAATAAGCTAATTCGGTCCAAATTGAGATCCGAAACAGCCGACCGATTTTATGTACGAGGACGAACCCTACGGGAGATATAACTGGTGAAAATGGGAACGCTACAAAAAGTTCCTGAGTTGTGGATCGTGAAGAAGCACATATCACATAACGAGATTAAAATTGCATTTCGGGGGGAATGTTAAGTATTATTTTTCTATATTTTCTTAATTTAAGGTCATATGTTACAGTGGGTGCTGTTGGCTGAAGTAGTAGAATACGAAACTATGATGCGGAGGGTCCTGAGTTCGAGCCCGCGCTGAGTCATGAAATATTGTGTTGTATTTCTTCTGATCAGCATTAGTGCGTGGTTGTGTTAGTTGTTGCCAGCCTGTTTCAATGATGAAGGCATAGTCACTGGTCACTGAACATAATTGGCAGTGACTGACGCTATCATGTACTAAAAGCAGAGTAACAGCACCCACCTTCGTCGGCCCTGTAGCAAAAATTAGCCGGCGAAGTAAAAGGTTGAAATAGCTACAAAAAACTGTCTATCTTTTCATCTTTCCTAATCTGTCCCCTCAATACTATCCCCTCGTTTTCAGTTCCAGCGCAATGCATTGCATATATAAGGGCCATCCCCTGAGTGCTGGTCCAAGATAAAAAAGAAAAAATTAATTATTTTATTAGGTATCTGTTTAAAATAATATAATGATTTATAACAGGCTTTAAGGAATCATTCTGAGCCATAATCATTAAGGACTAGGCTTCGACAGTTTACTCTAGAATATGCCTGCAACGCTGTTTAAAAAAAGGTTGGAGACCACAATAGGACAAGTACGTAAAATTTAGATGTAGAACATGTTTTCGGGTATTTTATGTCAGTTAAACCCCTTGCAATTGCAACGCAACCGTTTGCTAGTCCCTGAGAACAAGTATGTGGATGTGTATAAATTTATATATATTTGGGGATTCACACTGTAGTTAGTAAGTCATAAGTCATAAAATAATAGCAAGAAAAATGTGACTAGTGAGAACAACCCGTCATAACTTAATGTGGTATTCCAAACTTCGATCAGCTGATAAGAAAACTGTCTTGATATGAGTTGAATACATATTTTTTTGACGGCGCCAAACGGAAAAACTTTCAGTAGTTGCGGGAAAATTTTTTCCCTTGCATATATTTAAATTTTTGCAATTTAATACCTTTTTACTTATTTCTATGTTATACAAAAATAATTTAATGTGCAGACATAAAGATAGGAATATATTTTAGCCGTTTTTTATTCATGAATCATGTATAAGTATCAGCGGCAAACATATACTATCTCAGTCTCGCCTAAACAGTTTCAACCCCTCGACTCAGTTTTGTAGAGCTATTTATTTTAGGACAACATAAAAATATATCCGAAAGAGTGCTATTATTTTATTACTTTTTTGTATGCAACAGAATAACAACTGGTCTAAAATATTCTACCCTATTATGAATGGCGGCGTCGACATCACATCAACTCGACAGAAAAAAATGCTCACTTGTCTACTAGTTGTCGATAGCAATTAATTACAATTGACAATCTCTTAGTATTCTCTAAGGTACTCGTACATAATATTGATAGAACAAGTCAATAGTAGTCAATTACTGTCGACAAGGAGTACAAAAGTGACAATTCCTTTGCTATAATATTGATACGACATCGATGTCGACATTCACAATAAGGTAGAATATTTTAGACCAATTGTTATTGTGTTGCATGCAAAATGACTTTTATGACGATTATGACTTTATAGCACACAGTGTGAATACCCCAATTATTTACAAAATAGTTCTTAACAGTTCCTTAAAATATTTCGCCTTCAGAGATATTGCGAGTGCTTCTATTTTATAAAACTTCTGTAGAAATAAAATAAATTTTAAAACATTAGTATTTAAATAATATATCGGAAGCAGTAAATATGGAGTAGCTTAAGAATAGGCCATCATTTTTTTGTAAAGGGTACATTTACTGTAACAACTTTAGTACCAAATCGCTACATCGCTTATTTTCGATAATCTCGCATTGTGTGTGTGTGTGTGTGTGCGTGTGCTAGTGTGTAGTAGCCATTATAATATTGTTAGAATACAATAAAAACAAAACGAATATAATTCTTAAACATTTCATTCTTATTCATTCTAATCTGCTCAGATCAGATGCATATAAAGTCGTGCACACAAAAATATATTTTTGCTTAAATTTTATTATTTCAATTTTTTTATTTATTTTGTATTTGTATTTTCTTCTTCTTCTAATTTCTGTAAAACAAAAAGAATTGTACGTTGTAAATTTGTTTCGTATTTGTTCTTCGTTTTAAATAAAAGTATTTTTAACTTACGGTGAGCCAAAAATGAAATATAATTTGAAAAAAAAAATATTTAACCACGTGAGCTGCTGCTCTCTCCCACTCTCATTCTCTGATTTCTTATTTGAGTTTAATTTATTGAGGAAGAAAAATAATATATAAATAAAACGAGAGCCAGCCACAAAAATAAGACTGAGAACTGGTGTGAAAAAGAGCCGAATGGATTCAATCTGTCATTATAGTGGTGAAAGAGTAAATTTCAGATACAATTCCGTGTGATTTGACTGAAATTTTGTTTGCACTTGTATTTGAATGTATCTCGTCGATGTTTTTATTAAATTGTTGGCTCTTAGCAATACAACAAATAACACTTTATAAAAAAATACACACAAAAAGACAGCAGCAGCAACAACAACAACAAAAAGCAATTGTATTTACGAAAAAAAAAATTATTCATTCTACATTCGTGAATTTAATAGCAAATAAAATAAATAATAATAACGAGATAAAAAGTATATGCACATTTTTTGCATGATATTTGTTTAGCTGTATCTCATAGATACTTTTAAGTCATCTGTTGTATGCAGTATGATTCTCGATATAAAAGAATTTATGTTTTTTTTTATTATGCCTACCAAAATGTATTCAGCCGTAATTGTCTGACCCAATTTGAAGCTGTTAAACTTAATGAAAGGTGGTGATCCTTGCACAGTGTTGCAATTTCGTGTTTATTTCTTATTGCTTTAACCTTGAATTTAATTTTGTGTGTGTGTGTGAGTGTTGTTTTTGCAGCTGATTGCTTTTAAGCGGCATGGCCGCACATCAAACCCTGCAGGAGGATAAGTGTTAATTGTCTTTAAACTACTGGTAGCAAGCACTAGTTCAAAAGGTGATTGAACATATACAGAAAAGTACTAGTTCTTCAAGTAGTTCATTTGTAGACTGATTTGACTTGTAGAATTTTATATTACTTTTTGATCATGTTTTTAAGCGAATTGCTAATTTGCATTTTCATTTATTTTATTTTTTATTTTTAATTGTTACAATTTTTTATTTTTAATTGTTACAATTTTTAAACAAATTCAAATTTGAAACAAAGAATAGTATTAGAAGACTTTGTCACCTGCATATCAGTTTATATGGTGGAGTACCAAACGTAACTCAAGTTGTACAAGGTGCTAGTGGATTGAGTGTTCCCTGAAGGAACTTTCCATTTCCTCTTATAAACTAAGAATTGATGAACCAAAAATTGCTTGTGAAGACAAAGACTTAACAAATTTCATTGGGTTTAAAAAAACAATAAATTTACGGATTTTTTTTTTTATATATAAACCAGTTAGAATAAATTATACTAGTACTACTTTAGTACTAATAGTACTAGTATCCCCTAGTTTCCATCTAGTACCAATGGAACTAGTAATTTTCGAAACACACTCAATGTTAATTTGAGCATTAACATGGTATAGGAAAGTTCACAGTTGGGAACTAGTACTAGTGATTTTTGTACTAGTGCAATACTAATTTGATACACTAGTTCGATCTCCTGCAGGGAACTGATGCTTCAAACTCTGCTTTTCTTTGATAGTATTAGTAAAAAAACTCACTCGTATGGTTTGATGTGAATTTGAAGAATATCAAAACAATTTAGATTTTCACTGCCAAACAGAATTTTACCAACACATATACAGGTTTGAAGCATCTGTTTGATGTGTGGCCATGCCGCTTTAAACTTACGTATAAATTTATTCATACTCTCATATCTGATGTGCTTTGAAACGAAAATATTTGAAATATTAAACAGACAATTTTCATTTTCAAAGGTCAAGTGTAAAAACGGAAAATCCAAAAATAGATTAATTTGATATCCTTGCAATTTGTTATCCCAAGCATCCTCTCAACGATCATTTATTCATCAGCGAAGTATGATGCACTTTCCATATATTAAAACACAATGAATGTTACCAGAAAGTAATTATACACATGACTTTTTACGTGATTTTTCTAACGGAAACCCGGTATACTTGGCTGTAAAATCTCTCTTAAGCTAAGATCACACTATCGGCGCAATGTACCGATTTTAGTCGGCTCACTGAAATCAAGTTATAAGTAATAAGCTAAATTTGCCTTGTTTGTCAACTAATTGAAACATATCGAAATAATTGCAACACACTGCATTGGTAATAAAGCCATTTAGACTTATTCCAGTATTAATTGAGAAATAATGCAATTTTGGTTTAGCACTTATGACTTTATTGCAGTGGGCCGACGAAAATCGGTACATTGCGCCGATAGTGTGATCTTCGCTTTAGTGGTCAAGACAAGCTCTCAATACTCACTGTATTGCTTTCCAAACTATTCTAAAATATATATCATTACCAATACCAATTATTTTCTAAATATTATTATTATTAGAGACATTCACACTAAATTTCATTTTCATGGTATTCCATAAGTACTTAACATATTTGGGAGGTAACCCACCTTGGGCCCCATGTTAATTATCTTACCGCTGGTGTTCGGTATATTTTAACATAAATATCGTTCGTAACTTAATACGCACATTTTAGATATTGAAATGTAATTAAGCAGAACAGGTGTTTTCGAAGGCCGCTACACTTTCACCAACAGTTCCCATGTGTAGTTTTTCTATATACAGCATAAAACGCAACTCCTTGGGCTATTGGGTCACCTTGTCGTCCATAAAATGTCTATCTTTAAATTTTGATCAGTCAAGAGGATGTAAAATGTTATTCTTATGAAATATACAAGAATCATGAAATATCCAGAATTTTTGTAATTCTGAATGATGTTGACAGCCGTTAGGGTATAGACCGTAAAACAATTACATCCTCAAATCATGTCCTCAACTTCTATGTGTTATGAGATGTAAAAATCGTAGGTATCCGCATCATCCAATTTGTGGGCAAAATATATTGCACCTATAGCACTTGCGATCGATAGTGATCGCTATCCACAGAATACATATGAAATCTATGAATCGATCGCTGCCGGTCTAACATCCACAAAAATCAGCGATTTTTTCGAGATCCATTTAATGCTATAGGATTTCATGTGTGTTGGCATCAAAACAACATTGACGTTCCTATTCACCCACAAATCGGTCTAAACGCTGAAGATGATTTTTTTAATAAAAATTAGAATCGGTTTCCAATTAATTCACCCCAACACCCACCGCTTTCTATAGTTTATACGAATGTGAATCTAATTTACGACGCAAAACTGAGGGTACTGTTGTCTGAAGTAGTAGAACACAAGACTATGAGTGGAGGGTCCTGAGTTCAAACCCGCGCTGACTCATGAAATATTGTGTTGAATTCTTCTGATCAGCATTAGTGCATGGTTGATCAGAGATCAGAGGCACAGCACCTTCCTTCGTCGGCCCTGTGGCAAAAAATTAGCCGGTGAAGTAAAATATTGAAATAGCTACAAAAAATGCTCATCTTTCTTTACTTGTCTTCTCAATACTAACCTCTCCTTTCTAGCTGCGGCACAATGCACTGCACATGTGTAGGGGTCATCCCCCGGCTGCTGGTCAGAAAGAGAAAAATCGCCATATTCTCATATTTCATAATCAGAAAACCGTTCTTTTATGTGACGATTTGTAGGCTAAGGGATTTAACGATTTGCGTCCATATTAAACTGTACGAAATCGGTAAAAGTTCTTAAGGTACGGTCACACTTATCAAATATTTGCCCAAACAAAACGTAACCACTAAATACTAATGAACAACTTTTTAATTCAGACAAGTGTTTATTAGTTTTGTATGAAACTGTTTTACTTAAGAAACATGAATCTGAAACAACATTTTTTTATTAGTTTTTAGTGGTTACGCTTTTCGGGGAAAATATTTGATAAGTGTGGACGTTTCTTTAATCTTGAAAAAGAACTCAATAATTGCGCATTTTTTATACTAATTACACAGTTGTAATAAGCAGGGCTGGCTATCCTGTTGCGTATTTAATTTAATATTTTTTTTTTGCATTTAAATTTTTTATTTCATATATATAAATATATTTGCCAATATTTTAAAAACCATATGTGGAGGGAAATTCCATTAAAGTTTTATTTCTATTGAGGACAAAGTCCATTTCAGTTTTCAAAATGTTTCCACATACAAAAATAAAATGCGAAGTAATATTTGCTTTTCTAGCCGCACAAAATATCTACCTAAAAACGCCGATAGACAATATTTGCTTACAGCCATACCTAAATACGGGCGGCAAGCGTTTTTAAGCTGTCAAAAGTTCTCATGTCCCTACATTTTGTATGGAGCATACCGCAATAACGCGGCGGCAACGCTTTGCTATTGGAAAATCCGATTTAGACAGAGCGTTTCCCAATGAAGTTAGTTGCAAAAGAAAACAATTGTAACCAGAGAAAAAAAGCAAAAATTTACAAAAGTGAAATAAATAATAAAAGAAAAAATTTGTGCACTTCGTATTAGAAAATGGAGATAAGAAAATATTTTCAATATGATTATATACATACATATGTATGCACGTTTGTAATTTGTACAAAATTTCAATAAACAAAATCACAAATGTCTTCCGTCCAGCTGTTAAAATAATCAGGGTTGTTTAATTTGTTTGTGTGATAACCCTGTTTTTATTGTTTTTTGACATAACGTTGCCGCTTTTGTTTAGTTATGGCATTTCGGCGTTAAAGCTCAGCGGAAAAAAACGTTCCGCTTTCCGCCCGTATTTAGGTATGGCTGTTAATGTTTTTTTTTTTCAAATAAATTTTGTATAGGAAATCCATCAAATGCTAAGGTATAAAATTTGATGTGATAAATTTTAATTATCTTTGGCTTATTTTCCCTAAAATTAATTTATTTCAAAATTCGCAATTAGAATTCATACATGAACTTGCTCTTACCACTACAATTATCTTATTTAGTTTTTACTCAAATAAAATTTAATTTAAATTGGTCTGTCAAAATCAAGCATACTAGAAAAGAAATGATTTTATGACGTCAATGTTTACACCTAGAACTCGACTATCCGCAAAATGGAAAAAGATAAATTATTATGTTCTGATATTTTTAAGCTTAAGGTCTCTTTATTTTAATTTAAATTTCAATATGTAAATTAAAATAAAGTAACCTTAAGCAGAATATAATAATAATTGAAGAGGTCAAGAAACCAGAAGAATTTTGAAAAAGATAAATGTATTTAAAAGCATTACTTTTTATGGAATCTATACCTCGTACAGAGGAGCAGTTATGGTCTTTAACCTGGGACGGAATATAAATATCGTCACAATTATTTTTTAATAAAGATCTTTAGTTTCCAATATGCGCTAATATGTCCATAGAATTGTTATTAAAACTTTGCAAAGATCTCAATGATAACACACACACACACATACTCGTAATTCGATAAAATTGTAAATCGCGGTCTCTTCTTTCAAATTATTCAAATTAAAAATTAAACAGAAAACGTGTAGCAGAATTGAAGAGTCAAACAATTTGTTTGAATTTCGTTTTTAATTTCCTCCATAATTCAAGATCATCTGAGTAGATATTCTGAGTACGAAAAAAGTGTTTGTTAGCGTGTTCGTACCCCTCATACGTTTGTGTAATAGATCTTTTGTTATTGTTTTTCGCTTTTTACCACTCACGTGAGTATTTAATTTTTTGCTTTTTTTTTTTTTGTTATAAAAATATTATCAGCCAAAAGTATGAATGAAATAAAAAAACTAAGTAAAAACTAAAATTTATAAATCATAAGCGAAGATTTATTCAAATAAGCAAATGACAATCAATTTGTGTTGGCATGTGCGGAAAACAAATATGTATCTGATATAAATATTACAATAATACCAAAGCACTGTGGGGTTTTTGATACCAAAAAAATGGGAATTAATTGGAAAATTAAATTTAGGAGAACCGAATAAATTTTTGTAATCGGTAAAAGTACACAACATTCCACATCACTAGTGCAAACATTTTGTTTTTGACAACTACCGTTATGTCACTATACAATTTTGAAGTTTTAGTTATTTGACGTTTTCTTCGCGTGCAATATAAATTTCAACTTTTGGTGTCTTAAAAATTAGTTTTGACTGTTTTCCAAAGTGCTAATTAAAAATATTTTAATTGAACCTTCAACCTCAGGTTAGTTAGATTAATTTATGTTTTTTGTTTTTATGTGCAATTTGAGTTATTATTTTTAATTAATTTTCACGCGTAAGCCTATAAATTTGTGAATTTCGGGAAATATGTCGATAAATAGTTGTGAATAAAGCCAAATTAAGAAAAACACCATTTCGTTTCTAAAATTTTTTATAAATAGCAATACAAACATTAGTGTTATTATATCTTTTGTTTTCATGAGAGCTTGGGATTAATTATTAAATTAGACTAGATAAAAACATATTAAAATAAGAAAGGGAAAAGAATAAAAATTTTAAACAATAATAGCAACAAAAACAATAAGTAACCTATGCTAATATTACAAAATTGGATGCAAAATTGGTAAGACAACTGCATTCAATTATGGTTACCATTTCTAGTGGTTTTCAAATAAAGACTAATGCCTTTCAAGATTTCGCATTCCTGGTATTATATGTCCTCAACTGGATAGTTTTTAAGTTTTTAATACATGGACCAGTAGTGCGATTCACTAACTTTTAACACTTTAGCAAGTGTTAACTTTAACCACAGATTTTGATGTTTGCACTAACCACCATGTGATTCAGTGACTTATTTTTAACCATTCTAAGCAGTTTTATATTTCTATGTACTCTAATTGATATTACGTGGCAGCTCTGCCAATTAAAATGTCAAAATATCAGAAAAGAACAAAGAGAATAAAAAAAAACATTTTTCTACAAAAGTTCATTTGTGGTGCAAAGTAAGTAAAACATTTTGTTTTATTTTATAATATATTATAATATTTTAAAATAATATATATATATATATATATATATATATATATATATAGATCGTATATATCTTTTTCGTAGAATGTCCGGAAATTTAGCAAAAAGAAGCCGTGCGTCTGCCGAGCAGCTCAGTAATATGATGGATCTTATGACCACCAACCAGAGACATGCTGGCGGTAAATTTAAGAAACTGCACTCAAAGTTGGAATGCTACAAAAAGTAGGCAGAAGTTACAGAAACCCTTTATTGTCTCGATGGAGCAGTTAAAGAGGTCAACCAGTGGCAGGATGTGAGTAAACCTTGTTTAATAAATACAAGAAATTGTACAATTATTCATTGTCACAAAGGTGTGGAAGAAATTAAAAAGCCGCACCAGTACCAAGGCACGGGACAGGAAGAAGCAACTGGCGCTTACTGGGAATAAGACCGTGAAGCAGGAGCACTTAAGCGAATTTAAAAGGCGAGTGATTGAAATAATTGGGAGCGATTACGTTGAGGGCCATGAATCTGTTACCAATATATCATAAAAATATTTCCCAATTCCACATATATTTCTTCAATAAATGAATGAACTATACATCAATAAATAAAGTTGTTTTATTTTGAAATTTTGTGAAAAGCGGTCCATGTAACAAAATAGGCAATAAATAATAAATTATTTGTACAATTTTTTCTGAGCTGCTGTCTATGAAAAAATAAACACTTTTTTACTTATTAAACCCCAACAAAATTTTTGTCGTTAATAAACCACAGTTTGGGTAGTTAAAAATCACAGCTGATTGAAGCAGCTGGTTTCAAACACCATCGGATATCGTTTAAAGTGTTAGTGAATAGCAAAATGGTTAATTTTGTGGTTAACACTTTTAAACGAAATAATTGTGGTTTAAAAAGTATAGTGAATCGCACTACAGAAATAGTAAAACACGCTTTACTACCAATTGTACAGTTGACGGAAGAAGCACAAGCACCTCGAAACAAAGATTTAAAAAGTTTTACGCAGCATTTTTCGCGAAAATGTTCTAGAGGAAAATCAAATGAAAATATATTTAAAAGACTATTAGTTACTTCAGATCCTGTAATATCACATATTAGAAAATTTAAAGCGGAAAAAAACCCATAATTTTCCTATGGAAGCAATTCAATTCTTAATATTTGATTCAAGTCTCGATAGTGAAGAAAATGCCAGTGATGATGATAATGATATTTATACCAATTATACAGATGATGATGGTTATTGATAAGCATTAGATACGTAATAGAGCTGTTCAAATATGTATTTCTATTCCCTTTTTAACCTACTGCCAATAAACTTGCATTAAATAATGAACTAATAATAGTAAGAAAAAAATAATAATAATTTGAAGCCTCTTACTATCGTAGGTTTCTAGATAGCAGATTTTTTAATATTATTTTGTATGGGGAGTACTCCTTCCCGCAGTCCTATTCCACCAATTTTTTTGCCCAACTTCGAAAATCGCTCTCTTTAATTGATATTGACCAAAAAAATCTAAAATTATAAACAGGAAAAGTCACCACGAATTAATTCCCATTTTAGCCATCGAAAACCCCACTGTGTAACGTTTGAAAAATAAAGAACTAACAACGCACAGTGGGGACTTTAAAAAAAAAATTTTAATAATTCTACAATTTCGAAACTTGTAGTCAGTCCGATTGCATTAGAATACAACAGTGAATGAAGTACTGCTGAGTTTATAGTTAGTGTTTGCATTTTATATATTCAAAGGTGTGGGCACACCTGTCTTAAGGTCACTAACAGGTTATGACAAACTCAAACTTAAGTTAAACTGACAGTTTCAGTCTAATAAAAAAGTTTTTTATTAGAAAGATTATCCTATTCAAGAGATTGCAAAAATTTCTATGTGTATAAGCTTTCGCCAAAATATCGTAGACAACATTGTCTTCGATAATGAAAGCAGGACATGTCCTCTCTCTATTATGTTTTCTAATCCTATAATGCCGTACGTTTTGTTTTCAATAAAATTTTTTTTCAACTACACTATCGCCTGTTTTGTCTTTAATAATAAAAGAATTTAAGTGCGGGATTCTTTCAAGGTCAACGACAATTTGAGGATCACTGTCGGTTATATCGTCTTGTGTGGCCTCGTCGACATTTGCCTTCAGTAAGTCTTCTACCACACACTATTGTCTTGCATCTGCCATTAAAGACGTGGCCAACTAGAAAGTTTAGATAATCGACTAAAAAAATAAATTTCAATGTTTTTATGGTTCCACTGTTTTCTTGATGAAATAAAATTAAAAGTCATGCCAAGATTTTCTTTGTCGAATTTTTTTTTTTTTTAATTCAGTACAAGGGTGCTGTTGGCTGAAGTAGTAGAACACAAGACTATAAAGCGAAGGGTCCTGAGTTCAACCCCGCGCTAAGTAATGAAATATTGTGTTGAATTCTTCTGATCAGCATTAGTGCGTGGTTGTGTTAGTTGTTGCCAGCCTGTTTCAATGATGAAGGCACAGCAATGATCACTGATCATAATTGGCAGCGACTGGCACGATCATGCACTAAAAAGCAGAATAACAGCAGCACCCTCCTTCGTCGGTCCTGTAGCAAAAAATTAGACGGCAAAGAAAAACGGTTCAAACAGCTACAAAAACATTGTCTATCTTCTCATCTTTCCTCATCTGTCCCTTTAATACTATCCCCTCGTTTTCAGTTCCGACGCAATACATTGCATACGTAGGGGTTATCCCCTGAGTGCTGGTCCAAGATAAAAAAAAAAGAAATAGTACTATGAACAGCTTATTTTAAAATTTAAAAACAACTCGATTTTTCCCAATTTTTTTTTTCAAAAAATGTGCGTTAAAGATTTTAGTGTTACAAAAATATTTCTCAAAACTGCGTATCCCATATTTGTATCTATTTAAAAGATTATACAATAAACCATATTACAAAAACCAAACTTTTTCGAAATTTTCGTTATTACAGGAAATAGAGCGAATGCAAGGCTGCAATCAAAAAAGTTTTAACCACCTCCGCCTGGCGAGCAGTAAGAAAAATACAGCAAAAATTTGGAGACATTCCTTTTTTAACTCGGACCAGCACTCAGAGGATGACCTCTATATATGCAGTACATAGCGCCGGAAGTAGAAAGGAGGGGATAGTATTGAGGGGACATATGCAGAAAGGTAAGAAGATAGAATTTTTTTTTTTGGTAGCTGTTTGAACCTTTTACTTCGGCGGCCAATTGTTTGCTACAGGGCCGACGAAGTTTTTTTTTGGAATTGCGGGCATCTCAGTAACAAATCTTACTTGTTTCTTTCCTACGCCTTAATTACCATCAAAATGAAAATTTTCAGCTAAAAAGTTTTACAACTGCAAATTTTACTGCATTCTTTCCATATATTTTTAGACTTCTTTAATGTCTTTTTCCCATTTTACCGAAATTTCAGTAAAAGAAAAATTTAATTTTTTTAAATAAATATACAATAAAAAAATTTATAGGGGTTTAGTCTCAAATTAACCCATTTTCGGAACAAATTCAACTTTTTTCAAATTAAATTAAATTATTTTCAAAAGAAATTAAATATTTTTCAAAGTAATTTGAAATATTTTCAACACGAATTAAACATTTTCCTTTTTAAATTAAATTGTTTTCATATATAATTCAATGTTTTTCTTTTCAAATTCAAATTATTAAAATACAAATTCATTTGTTTTTTAATTCAAATGCCTTCTTTATAAAAAATAATTTATTTGTATTAAGCTCTTATTTAACGTATTTCTATGGGTCGTAGTTTAATTTTTAAACTTTTCGATTAGTACTACTATGAACTAGCCTTGAGTTAAATTTTAAAATTTAATGGAATATAAAAATATAAATTAACTTAATTTTTAAGGTTTCTTCCTTTTTTTAAATTTCATTACATTCGAATGAACTTATATTTTAGATTTGGTAGTAAATGTAATTCAAAAGTTTTTACTGTACAGGATTGGACAATATTCCAGTGGGACAGGCAGTTGTATATTTTTAAACAATATTAAAGAAAACAAAATATATAAAAAATTAAGTTAATTTAAAAAACAAATCAGTTTGAAGTCAAAAAAAAACGAGTTAATGTATAAAAATTTAGTGAATTTTAAAAATATTTAAATTTTTAATAAAACAACTTAGTTTTAAACAACAACTAAACAAACTTTAAAAACAATTGAATTTGAAAATGAAAATACTTAATTTTAAATTAAAAAAAATGAATTTAATATGAAAAATGTTGAATTTGATATGCAAAAATTTTAATTTATTTTAAAAATAATTTAATTTATTTGAAATAAATGTTAATTTATTTTGAAAAAAATTTAGTTTGAATTTAAAAAATTTTAATATGATCTAAAAAATTTTTAATTTGGGAGTAAAAACCTATATATAGAATATTATAATTTAGATACATATTTTTAGTCGAAAATTTTTTCCAAAAACTCCCACTGTGCAGATCTCTGCTTTTTGTATATAAGCAGACCAACAACTTTTACCACACTAAAAGAAATAAGAAATATATATAAAGTAGCTGACTTGTTTCAGAAATTGATCGAAAGCTCGACCTTCTTTCTACTTCATAGTCAACGCGCTAACTGGTTCTGCCAAAAGTACCCTAAAATCCAAAGACCACAAAATATCATATGCCGATTTGCAATAACACGCAGACATATAAATCCCACATGTAAATTTCCAAGACATCTATAGACTTGCTTCTGTTGTCAGTAGCTTTAATTTTATTTTTTTTTTGTTAGTGCTGTCCCAGTGTTTATTTAATCGATTGCTTAACCACATTTTGAAATAAAAACTAACAAACAGGGCAGCCTCTTTTATTTCCACATACTGCAATTCAAGATTTAAATAATCGTGATTTTGAAATCAATATGATTTCGATTATTTATTTAGTAGCAATTAGTACCCTCTCCTCCTCTAAGACAAACCGAGAAGGGGTAAATATATAAATAATTTGTAAATCAAATTCATCTAAATTGAAATAGTTTGAAATATTTTCATCTACTGAAAGAGAAATTTCATATAAAATATTTATATCATGAACAGCAAAAAGTTTAAAACAGAATTTATCCAATTAAGCAAGAAGTGCTCTCCTAACAAGTCGTGATTTCGTAGTTTTGTGTTATTAATTTATTTGCAGGGCGCTAATTAATTGAAGGTATGAAATCATATTCAGAACACAAGTTTTTTTTGAAGCATAAATCTTTAAATTTACACCTTGCAGTGAGACCAGAGATGGATATTTTCCAAGTGATGAACGTGACTAGCAAATGAGGCTGTATAAGTAATATTTTTTTTTTGTTAATATTCTTATGGAAATTAAGTTTTAACTACAATGACAAAAGAACATCAGTTTTCATGTCGTCTTCAAAGATGTAGGGAATGCAATTTCTTATCAAAATCGTATGATTATATAAAGTGGGTCAGCCAGTTTGCTTGCTCAACCTTTTTCGTTCAAAGCGATTATTATTTTTATGAAACGTTTGTTAGTGTCATCGTTTGCAAGTGCATTAAAATATCTTCCGGTATGTGTTTAAAGTTAATACTAACAAGCCTTTTATATATATAAGCGGATGTTAGTTTTAATTTTTTCATATACGAGTATGTTTTTCATTCATATAACTTTTTTCCAACAGTCGCTTAAAAAGTACCTTTTCTTAAAAGTATCTTTTCAACAAAAGTACCTTTTCTTAATAGTACCTTTTCAACAAAAGTACCTTTTCTTAAAAGTATCTTTTCAACAAAAGTACCTTTTTCTTAAAAGTATCTTTTCAACAAAAGTACCTTTTTCTTAAAAGTAACTTTTCAACAAAAGTACCTTTTCTTAAAAGTATCTCTTCAACAAAAGTACCTTTTCTTAAAAGTATCTTTCCAACAAAAGTACCTTTTTCTTAAAAGTATCTTTTCAACAAAAGTACCTTTTCTTAATAGTATCTTTTCAACAAAAGTACCTTTTCTTAAAAGTATCTTTTCAACAAAAGTACCTTTCTCTTAAAAGTAACTTTTCAATAAAAGTACCTTTTCTTAATAGTGTCTTTTCAACAAAAGTACCTTTTTTCTTAAAAGTAACTTTTCAATAAAAGTACCTTTTCTTAAAAGTATCTTTTCAACAAAAGTACCTTTTCTTAAATGTATCTTTTCAGCAAAAGTACCTTTTCTAAAAGTATCTTTTCAACAAAAGTACCTTTTTCTTAAAAGTATCTTTTCAACAAAAGTACCTTTTCTTAAAAGTAACTTTTCAACAAAAGTACCTTTTTCTTAAAAGTATCTTTTCAACAAAAGTACCTTTTCTTAAAAGTATCTTTTCAATAAAAGTACCTTTTTTAAAAGTATCTTTTCAACAAGAGTACCTTTTCTTAAAAGTAACTTTTCAACAAAAATATATTTTCAAAAAATATGATCTCAGAAAAAAATTTAAAAAAAGGTTATTTTGTTTAACCGCACTTTTGTTAAAACAAGTAACTTTTAAACAAGTACTTTAATAACAAAATATATTTTAAAAAGTAACTTTTTTGACAAAATACGTTAAAAAAATAAAATTACTTCATTAATTTTTTTCCTTTTACATTTTCTTAAAATTATATTTTCAAAAAAAAGTACCTCTTCAAAAAAATATGATCTTGGAAAAGTAATTTAAAAAAAATATTAGTTTCGTTTAATAGTACTTTTATTCAAGAAGTACTTTTCTCAAAAGTACCATTAAAAAAAATACCTTCTTAACAAAATATGTTTTAAGATATTATCTTTTTAACAAAATACTTTAAAAAAGTACTTTATTAATTTTCTTTAAGTACTTTAAAAACTACTTCTTAGCAAAGTATCTTTAAAGAAAGTGCCTTTTTAATAAAGTACCTTTTTAAAAGCCACCATTTCCTCAATTTATTCAAAGTATGTTTAAAGAATTTGCCTTTTTTAATAAAGTACCTTTTTAAGAGCCACCATTTCCTCAATTTATTCATTGAATTTATTTATATGAAAAATAATTAGCACAAAAGTACTTTTCTGGAAACAGTACTTTCCTCAAAAAAAAACACCTTTTCAAAAAGACATTTTTATAGGTACTTTTTCTAAATAGAAATTTTTAATAAAATAAAGTGAGATTCTAAAAAAGTACTTCTTTTAAAAAGTACCTTTTTCAAAAGTTATCATATCCTTAAACTACATATTCAAAAAATATATATTCTCAAATTATATTTTGAAAAACGCACAATTTCCCAAAATACCATTTCCCCTTCCAAAAACAATATAAAAAATATTTTTTTTAAATACTTTTTTCGAAAACTAGCTTTTCTCAAAAGTATTTTTTCAAAAAATTCACAATATCCCTTTATTGCCAATGTTGACGAATGCACCATATTTATTTAATATTTGTTATAGTACATGGCTTTCCTTGAGATGTCAATATTCCTAGTAGAAATAATATTGTTCAATGTTAAACATACATACATACATATGTCAAGTGTTGCCACATTTTATAGATTTTCTTACGACTAAAACAACCACAAGGGCAAATTTATTGATATCCATAGTTTCGAACACTTCGAGTTTTTAATAAAATTGGGAAACATTTTATTAAAGATTTCTTGTTAAACTTTTTATTACACCAAATCAGAAATACAATCAGCTAAGATATTTATAATGTCGCTTACTTAATATAATCGCCCCTATTGTGAATGGCGACGTCGACGTTATATCAACTCAACAGTAAAAAATTATCACTTGTCTGCAAGTTGTCGATAACAATTAATGATTATTGAAAATTTCTCAGCATTCTCTAAGGCATATAATATCGATAGAACATGTCAATAGTAGCCAGTTGCTGTCGAAAAAGACTGGACAAGCAAAAATTTTTTTCTGTCGTCTTGATACGGCGTCGATGTCGTCATTCATAATAGGGGCGAATATACTATAATATCTACGATTTACATATATCCACATGCAGAATCAAATAAGCAAATTAATTGCTTTTGTTCTAAAATCGGCGCTTAGGATATGACACTTGCTACTTATGAAAAATGTTGCACCGCAACAATGGGTTTTGGGGGAACTGGAATGGTGTTGAGAAGACTGTTGGAGAAGATTGAATAGCAAAAAATCTTATAGTTGGAATATTTATCATGTCTTTCTGAGATTTAAAAACAAATTTCGAACAATTAGCCTATGAATTTTAATTCAATTTAATATAGCAACATAAATGTTCGTGAAAATACTTACTACAGCAAAAAATCTTATTTCTTATTTTTATTTTTCTTTGTCGTCTTTTTATTAGTGGATGACTGTGTCTATCACTGGCGGTGCTATTCCACCGTTATACGTTAGTCATTTAAACAGACCGGCAACAATTAACAAAACTACGCAATAAATCAGTTTAGAAAAATTCGACGACATACATATTTTTGGTATGGCTGAGTACGGTATCGAACTCACAACCTTCGGCTTCGTAGTGAGTAATAGCATTATATATTAAAAGCGCAGACCCCAGCAATAAACCTCAAATAATATTCCACAAATACGTGCAATCACTTAATAAAAATCACATTTCTTTGCAATAAAACTTAATGAAGATTTATAGTCGCTGATCATGTAATAATTCCACTAGCAAAACATTTTCAAAAACTAAAGAGAATAGGAAAACAAAACGTGTTTTGTTATAAACAAATCCATTTAATCTTTCATTTTGAATTTAAAGTACGAGTCTAAAACAAGTAGACAGCAGCAGCATATGATGTGATAAGTTGTTATTTTGCTAAAGACCCGTGTTATTTGTTCTTCGTGATGACTGACTGACCGGCCGGCTGACTTAACTGAATAACTGATGACTGTCTTAAAACTTAAAACTTATCAGCACAACGTTGTTTGATTACATGGACTGCAGTCCGTCCCGTCCCTTTGTCTGTCTGTCTGTATGGTTGGACAAACTGATTTAGCAACTTGAAAAAAAAAATACTTTATTTATTTAATAATTTAGCAGGCGAAAATTTTATATTTAAATTTTTATACATTCTTAATCTTTTAAGTGTAAACGACTGACTGCCAGCCTGAGTGCTTATTCATACATTTGCGTTTTATGTTTTCTTTTTTTATCTACAGAGGAAAAAGTGAAAACTACTTTTCATTATTTAATTCTATATTTCGGCTAAATATTAAATTCCGGCTATTAATTGAAAAGACTTTATACGTTTTGCAGCTAAAACAATATTAAATGAAGAGAATGAATGAATTAAAATTGTTTAAATGATTTACTGCCTGTCCCACGATATCGTTCACACGAGCAAATATATTTAAAAGAAAAACAAAATTTCAGAATTTGTTTTAATTTTAAATAAAATTGTGCTAAAGAACGATTTCTAGTAGCATAGTGGTTCAGGCAGTTACGAAAAATATTAATGTTTCATATTTTTAAGGGCATCCGTTTCCCTAAGATTTTGTACTCACTGAGCCGGCAGACAATTGAAAATTTTTTCTGTGTAAAACTGGCTCTTCACAAATAAATTGATAAGTTTTGGAATTTTGTTTGCAGCAATTCGTAGCATTAGTTCCAGTAATTACGAAATGATATCTCTGTTTTCATTCCAGCCAAGGCATGATGTACTACAGCCGATTGTTAGCTGATTTTTCATAATACCAAAAAAAACACAAGGAAGAACGTTATATTCGACCCAGTCGAATCTTAAATACCCTCCAAATATTTAGTAAATATATTAATAATTTTTAACCTGCTGGGTCAAAGTTCTTTTAAGACATTTCTATGCTTAGTTTTAAAACTCTATTTTGAGAGGATCACTCCGGGAACAGCCGTGTAGCATCTCACCTTTGACGGAAAAAGTTAAATTTAATTTTTTTTTTGGGTTATTAAGTGTAAAAAAAATTTTCATAGGCCAAAGGTGGGTGGAGGGGTAGGGCAGGGCAAGATCAGAGAATATCTCCGCTTCCTCGAAAAAGCTTAAAAATGTAATTTTAAAGAAATATAGGCCTAAGGAATGCAATTTGTTAAATGTTTACACTATTTCACGTGAACGCCCTCTAGAGGAGAGGGGTCTAAAAATGGATCCTCTTTGACATCAGTTCCTTAACAGAATTACATAATAACAAGTAAAAGTGGTATATTCGGCTGTGCCGAATCTTAAATACCCTTCACAGATGTAATTCTTCTTTCTTGCCAAAACAGAAAGTAGGTTTAATTAAAAAATTAAAATGATGTTATCGGTTACTTTTATATTTAAGAAAACGTTTAAATTTTTCGGCTAGGAAGCTAAATGTTTGGCTTTTCTTATATCTAATACATATGAATGTCTTTCCAAAATATTATATATATTTAATTTACAAACAAACAAAAAATCAGTTTCATATGAAAGTTCTAATTGTCCAACCGTAGAATCGTCTTTTAGATTTTGTTAGTTTTTAATACCAGTTTTCTTCTTTCTCATATATAAAGTAGGTATAATTCATCATAAAAATCAAAAATAACAAATAAAATTGCTGCTTTTATGAATCAGAAAATGTCGATTTTCCATCCCTTGAACCGAATTTTTAATTTTATAATACTAATTAAATTTTTTCTGATATATAAAATAGGTTTAATTCACTAAAAACACAAAATTTGGAATTTATGTATGTACTTTTAGGTACCAAAAATATTTCGATTTTCCAACCCTGGAACCGAATTTTTAGTTTTTAAAATTTTTAATACCAATTTAATTCTTAGCGAAGTTTAAAATAGGTTTAAGTCACTGAAAAAAACAAAAATTGGGAATTTATATGGTTACTTTTATGTACCAAAAAATTTCGATTTTCCAACCGTGGAACCGAATTTATAACTTTTGATACTAGTTTAATTTTTTCTGAAATATCTAATAGGTTTAATTCACTAAAAGCACAAAATTTGGAATTTATGTATGTACTATTATGCAAGAAAAATATTTCGATTTTCCAACTCTGGAAGCGAATTTTTATTTTTTACCAATGCAATTCTTAGTGAGGTGTAACATAGTTTTACTTGACAAAAAAATTAAAATTTTTAAACTTTTTGGTCACTTTCATGTACCATAAAATATTTCATTGGTCCAACCCTTATAAAACAGCTTTAATTTGCAAAAAGAAACAACGTCAATTGCCTTTTTGGTTACTTTTATGCAGAATAAATATTTCAATTTCCCAACCCTGAAAACGAAATTTAAATTTTTTTTTTCCAATGCAACTCTTAATGAGGCATGAAATAGTTTTATTTAAGAAAAACTTAATATTTGTAACCATTTAGGTCATTTGTATGTACCACAAAATATTGCAGTTATCCAACTCTCGAATCTAAATTTTGATTTTTTTTTTTAATTTTTGATACCAATTTTGTTATTCCTGAACTAAAAAAAACTATTTATTAGTAAAAAAAACAACGTCAATTGCCTTTTTGGTTACTTTTATGTATAAAAAAAAATTTCAATTTCCCAACCCTGGAAGCGAAATTTAAATTTTTTTAAATTTTCTTTATCAACGCAAATTTTCATGAGGTATAAAGTAGTTTTGTTTAAGAAAAACTCGAAGGTTGCAACCATTTTGGTTATTACATGTACTACAAAATATTGCATGTACCAAAAAAATTTAATTTTTCCAACCCTGGAAACGAAATTTTAATTGTTTTTGTTTTCTTTTTATCAGTGCAACGCTTCTTGAGGTATAAGGTAGTTTTATTTAAGAAAAATTGCAAATTTTTTACCATTTTGGTAACTTTCATGTACCATAAAATATTGCACTTGTCCATCCCTGGATTCGAAATTGAACTTTTCATTTTTGAATTTTTCATACCAATTTTGTTCTTCCTAAATTATAAGACAGTTTTAGTTAGCAAAAAACAAAAAAAAAACAACATCAGTTGCCTGTTTGATTACTTTCATGTATAAAAAAAATTGATTTTCCCACCCCTGGAAGCAAAATTTGAATTCAAAAATTTAAAAAAAAAAACGTCAAAAATTATAGTGTTTTTTAGAGGTTGGTGTAGTACTTCTTAGGGGAACTTTTTTCCCTCTGGCTCGATTCAGCACATTTACGAACTTGAACTGTCCCATCCTTCAAAATTTATCCACACCAAATTTTCGTTTGGACTGAATCGTGATTTCCACAGACGGACGGACGGGCATTTCTAGATCGTCTTAGATTTCATCAGTGATCAAAAATATATATACCTTATGGGATCTTAGATTGATATTTCGCTGCGTCACAAATGGAATGACAAATTCCAATTCTTTTTTGGAGGGTATAAAAAGTCTCAAGCTGTAGAGGCCCTTAATCTAATCAGTTAAGGCACATGTTGAATAAATGTTCTACTACTATCTTGAGGAGCTACTTGTTGGAACTAAATATTTCGTTGATACTACAACAATCTGAAATTCGTTACGACCGAGTGTTTTCTTTCTCTCTTTAAAGTTCTAAATACATAGACGACAGTAGACTTCACAACTTCAAATGATGCCAACTTCAAATGCTGCTATGATGTCAGCTTCATAATTATTTTGAAGACAGCAACAACATAACAACAGGGATGCCAAATATATATTTTATAATGAACAAAATTAAAGTTATTGATAAAAAATTTAATAATATCACGAAAAACTATAAAAACACAAAAATTTAATTCTATATTGTATATTTGTAATGTTCTTTTATGTTTAATATTAAAAAAACGTTGTTGTCCTTATTTTTCCAATTTATAAATATAATGGCAACACTATATTTGTTTATTGCTGTCCGTCAAAATAGAAAATAGCCTAACTTGGCAGCAGCAGCAAATGCTGTTGTGCAGTCCTGCTGTTGTGCCGCCCTCAAAATAATCGCTTTCATTTAAACACATGGATTTTTTTTGACATATTGCTGCTTGCTGTCTGCTGTCGTCTATGTGTTTAGAGCTTAACTTGGCAGCAGCAGCAAATGCTGTTGTGCAGTCCTGCTGTTGTGCTGCCCTCAAAATATTCGCTTTCATTTAAACACATGGATTTTTTTTGACATATTGCTGCTTGCTGTCTGCTGTCGTCTATGTGTTTAGAGCTTAATGCGACATTTATGCAAAAAATTCAAAATGTTTATTAAATTGACAAACAAACATAAACAAAAATATTACGAATATGTTTAAGTAAAATATTTGTTTAAATTGTAAACAGTTGCTAGCTCATGTGTGTTGTTGAAGGAATATTTTAAGTAGGGGGGAGGGAGGGGAGAGGTAACACAACCATTGTTTATTTACACCATTTAGTAGGTAATTTAAAATATCATGCAGAGGTATGACCTATTCATTACTTTTGACGTATGAAATAGTGCATATTTTTGGCATATTTTTGAAGTTATATTAAATAGAATCATCATGAAAGTGGTGAATATATTCAGCCATTCCGCATCACTAAATTCTATTTCTGCAAATCGCTCTACTTAAAAATCTGTCAAATAATAAAATTCCTTAGGTCGCGTAGTGGTATCGTTCTTTAATAAAAAATTGTTTATTATGTGAATTATAAAAATTAATTAAAAAAAAAAATTAACAATGTAAGTTAAAATTGTAATTTATAAAAATAGATGACCTTAATATGTGAAAGCTCATAGAGAAAGGGACCTAAGGGTAAAAAAATAATTTTTCACTTTTTTTTTTGATGTGGACAACATCTGAGCATCGAATGCGACCGATTCCATGCCCCAAAAGTGTTCCCTCCCAGAGATATGTGCATTTTATGATGGTGATGGTACACCAAAGATACACGTATTTAAATCTTTAAAATGGCTCTCCTGAACAAAACCGGTTTTTACCCTTAGATCCCTTTGTATTTTGCGCGTCACATATATGCTACCGACTACAGAAATAGAATACATGTCTTTATGTGAGAAAAGTAGCACGGACAACAACCTTCTGTGTAAATAATCTTCCGTGAAAATAATCATTACTAGTAAATTTTACGTGACGGTATCGCTGTAAGGGTCAATTGATATAATTAACATAGCGGGTGATAAATTATAGACCTAAACTTAAAGTAACTTTTCGGTGTTGCTTTCCTTAATACCAGTCTCAAGAATTGTTTCATGAAAATCGGTAATATAACTGTTATTAGGTAAATGTATAAAATATGATCCATCCTCTTTTTAACTAGTCAAGACCCAAGAATATTTTGTATCACTCCTATTGGTAATCGGAGGACAGATGGATTCTGTACAAAACGGTTAAGGCTCGTAACTCTATTTTTCACTTTTAAATTCGGTATAATAAAGAAATTCTACCTGACACAATAAATGAATGAGCTTACTTCCGAGCTGATGGCATTGCACAGCCAGAGACGCGGTAAAGTAGGAACCAAATCAGTTAATTTGTATATCTGATGTCAGATTGTTGAGGTCCAGGTCAGAAACAATACAATTACGAGGTAACGGTAGGAATATTCACGGGATTTTGCAGAAGTCATTCAGAGTGTAATTTCCACAATATACAATATGGGAAATAATAATGGTGTCTGGCAAATGTTCACATCTAGCACGTCGGCAGACGTCCGCTCTTTTCCCAAAATTTTGAACCACATTTTGCAACAAACATTCGCTTAACTCATCTATGCGGCGCCGAATTTCATCTTTCTGTTCATGTAAACGCGGTCTTTCATATCAGCGACGTTGAATCAGAAGAACGAGGCGGCCAATTGACATCGTCAAATCGAGAAATTACGCGACCGGGAAATTTTTTATACAACAACTGAATTGTTTGGCCGTCTGGGTGACTGGTGGCGCCATCTTGCTGAAACCAAAGATCACTGGTGCCAACATTAGCGAATTGTGGCCACAAAAATCGCTTATAATCATTTGCTAGCACAGACAATTCACGACGACTGCATTTCCTTGCTCATTTTTGGAAAAATACGAGCCGATGTTACCTCTTGACCACAAACCCCAACATACGGTCTCTTTCTTTTTATGTAATAATTTTTCTAGGACAGTTTGCCGATCTTGTGACAATTTTGTTTTCTTACAATACCGCCTAATTGAAAATGGGCCTCATCATTAAAAATGATTTTATTTTCGTTCAGTTTTCCAAACAATATATTTTCACAATCAAAATTCTTTGTTCAAAAAATGTAGTGTTCCAGAGTTAACATTTCCCAACATTTTACTAAATAAATGTCAAAGAATGATACCTCAACTATTGACATTTCATCATTTGGCAGCCAATTTACTTGCTAACCTCAAATTTGCCCACCCTGTATTTCGTTTGACTATAAGAAATGAGAAAGAAAATATATGATGAAATAAAATACTTGTATATTAAAAATATGAAATTTTAATTTTTATGGAAAAAAAGCTAACGGCACTTACCCAGAGACATTCTTAATCGTTTTAAATTTCATTCTTTTTAATAAACCCGGCTTACCTGAAATGATAAAAAATTTGGGAAAATTTATTCATTAAATTAAAAATCATTTAGTAGAATATATTTGAAATATTGTTTCTGTTCACGTATTAAAATATTTGATTTGCTTGTTAATTAAGATCTAGGAAATCGTTGTTAAAATTTAGTTTTTCTTCTATTGCACAAAAGCCCAAGTAAATGTTTGAAATCAAACGCTTGTGAAATAGTCAAGCATTAAAACTTAAATTAATACTGCGGTAAAACGTTTTCATATTTTTTGCAAAATAAATTAAATAGCAGAGACAGAATAAATTTGAATGAGTCATGGCCTTTCTTAAACATATTTTATTTCATATTGTGCCAGTGTAATTAAACAACAATCGGTGGTGACATAATTCAAACTTACATGTGAACACTTTTGATGCACAGTGGGTTTGTTAAGAAATAGAAAATCGCCAGATCGTTTATTTTCCCAAGCAAAAACCACATGCTGTTTATATTCAATTTTCTTTCCTTTGCAACACGCACAAAACTGTAGCTGGAATTAATTTTTCTAAAGGCCACAAGAAAATAAATGAATGGATTTATTGTCGCAGTTTAAATAATTCACAACAATTTGTACAAATTGTTACCAGCTTCTACTGGATTGTATTCGATTTACTTAGAAAATGAAATGAACATTTTGTAACGAAAGAGAAAGTGACATGAGAATTTATCGGATTTTAGTGGTCATATTTTTTTGAGACAAAAACCTGCACTATACGCGTTCACATATGAGCTAATAAGCAAATAATTGTTCAGTGGCAAATGTTTTAATGGAAACAAAGTGCAAATTTGTTATAAAAAAAAAGGTATTATTAAATAATATTAAACAAATTAAACAACAACTGAAATTACAATTAAATTATATAACAACATAAACAAGCATTTTAAATGTATTTTATTTTTTTTCAATTGGAACTTTAATAATAAATTAATTACATTCTAGTGGAATATTTTTATAAGCAAATTTGTATTTGTACGAGTGCGTACGTGTATTGAAATATTTTTAGATGAATTAACCAGTTTAATAGTTAATGGAACAATTATATTTTTTTTTAAAGCCCTGCGTCCGGTGTGTGTATTTCATGAAAATATAAAAAAATGTAAAAATTGAAACAAAAATGTTGCCTTCAGTAGAATGGAACAACATTTAAAATAAATGGGGCATATAGACAAACAAACAAACGATAACGCAGGGACTTAAATTTTGTTAATATCAGTGCCGATATAATTCTCGTATACAAGTTTCTGGTGGTGGGTCATACACATGAGTTAACATGGCCCCATGCAAAGATATCTAGAGACTTCCGATGTCTGTATTTCATGAAAATATTCTGAAATATAACAAGTAAAAACGTTATATTCGAGTAAGTGAATTTAAAATGTTTAACTTGGTGGGATAGAGTTCCTTTATATACAAAATAAAATTTTTTATTTTATTTCATAGGGTCATTTACGGGGAAAAGGGGGTAGGGCAGAAACAGGCAGTCATAAAACTCTAAAAATAAATGCTTGGGATGATTATATACAAAATTAAAAAAAAAAAATTTTTTTTTATAGGGTCATTCAGGGGGCAAAGGGGGAGGAGGGGGTAGGGCAGAAACAGGCAGTCATAAAACTCTAAAAATAAATGCTTGGGATGATTACATACAAAATTAAAAAAAAATTTTGTTTTTTTTGGTAGGGTCATTTAGGGGGTGAAGGGGGAGGAGGGGGCAGGGCAGAGGAGTAAAAGGTATCGTCTCAGCTTCGTCATCAAAGCTTAAAAATTTTATTTTTTGTTAAATTTTTATGCTATTTTTGCATATAATAACCCCCACTAAAGTGGGCGGGGTCCACAAATAATTTTTTTTTTATTTTATGGCTCCAGTTTAAGACGTTGGACCGCATTTGACATAAAAATATATCATTTGCTTAACAAAATAACCAAAAAACTTTAAAATTTATATTGTTTTTTTCTGGGTTGGTTTAGTTCTTCTTAGGGGAACTTTTTTCCCCCTTGCCCGATTTAACCCATCTCCGAACTTAATCTGCTCTAAGCTTCAAGATATATTTATACCAAATTTCAAGAGTCTGGTTCTTTTCGTTTGGACTGAATCGAGATTTCCACAAACGGACGGACGGACGGACGGACATGCTCAGATCGTCTTAGATTTCATCACTGATCGAGAATATATATACTTTATGGGGTCTGATATGGATATTTCGATGCGTTACAAACGGAATGACGCAGTGAATATACCCTCCAAATTCGTTTTTGGAGGGTATAAAAATCTAAACAATAATGCTGCCTTCAGTAGAATGGAATAAAATTTAAAATAAACGAGGCATATAGAAAAATACACAAAAATGTTAACATCAGTGCTGATGTAATTCTCGTATACAAGTTTATGATGTTCAACGGTACACATGAGTTAACATGGGACCATGAAAAGATATCTAGAGGCGTTAAATTGCCCAAACGAGGGGTGCCAATGAACAAAACAAACAAAAATCAGTATAAATTTAAGTTTAAATTTACAAAGCAGGGCATAAGCAGTACATTTCCATCATCAGTTCCGTTCTTATGAGAAGGTTAGAAAATTAAATTAGTACAACGTGTTCCTTACAATATTAATCACCTGTAATTCTTTTCGAATATTACTTTACCAATAAAATCACTTGGATTTAAAATAAACAAAAGTTTTACCGAAAAAAAAAACTTTAACAAAATGTTGTTATTCAATTATTATGATTCATGGAATCGCCCTGTCAACTTAGCTGACCACTTACAGTATTTCCATTTGCTACTGGCTGTTTTATTTGAAACGGTGTTGATTTAATTGCTACTACATGCTGGCAGGAAGCAAACCAGTAAGCCGGGAAGCCTAAAAGTCAGGTGAGGCAGAGTAACAACACAGAAAATTATCACAAAATGTTAACGTCATCATGATTAACATCAGCACCATCATCATTATCGCAATGGGACTCGAGGCGAAATGATAAGGAGAACTAAATACCGCATACAAGCAGTCCACCACCGCACACAACCATCACAAACCAATTCAATCCGTGGCGATAGCGATGGTAGATTTTTTAATTTTTATTTTTGGTTTTACTTTAATTTGATTTGTTTGATTTTTCAAGAATTTTCGTATTATTTATTCTGCGATATGCAATGCGTCGTTGGTTGACAAGAACAGAGGCGCATTAAAATTCGTTTATTATTTGTTAACACGCTAATTTCAATTGCCTATTGAAAATTTTTAAATAAAATGGAATTTCCATTATAATTTTTAAATACATTTCATTCAGATATTGCCTTTGGGAGAAATTTTTAAAATTGTTTATTACACACCACAATAGAAATAATTTTAGATGGCGACATAAAAGTTTGATTCTGCTATTTTTCGTCTCGCTAAGGACCGTTTCATAATATAAAATTGTATTTTCAATCCTTAAATCATACTGTTCACTTCATTTTGGTATTGGAATTTCATCCTAGAAAATCCACGAAAATCAAATCTATGCCCCAAAAACGATGCATGTTCTCGAATTTTTTATATTTTATTTATTTACTCCACCTTTTGCTCCGCCACTGGATCAGCTGCAAAGTTTAGAAGTATTTAGTTTTTTTTTTTAATATTTCAACACTGTACCGCATCTAATGAGACAAATTTAGCACATCTTTATTATTTTCATCCAGTAAATCATTAGATAATTAAGAAGAGCAGACCAGCTGTTTTCGAAAGCCGCTACACTTTCATACTCAGTACTCAGATGTATTATTAGGCGCCTTACCTGAATGTCATAACACTTTTTATTCATACAAATTTTATTGGGAAATTGTATAAGAGTATCAGATGTCAAACTGATGGTAATACACTTCAAATTTCTGTGTTGCCGTTTGATTCTATTCTTCCATCTTCGTGAGATATAAAATGAATTTGAAATATATGATCAAAAATTTCTTATTAAATTACAAACACATTTTTTTCTTTTTTATGGAAATACTTCTGACTTTATTATATTCCCTCTTATTCTATAACTATTTATCAACGTCGCGTCAAGACGATATCAAAAACAGATCACTTCTATCCTTCTTTTCGTCAGTGATTGACAATTTCTAAGAGCCTTTTGTTAAATCCAAGGATCCTGAAAACAGTCACAGGCCATCCGAAGTAGTAAATTGTTTTCAACAAGGAATAGGCAAGTGATCTATTTTAGAGATTGACTTGACTTGACGTTGACAAACGGTTACAGGATAATGGAGATTATTTTTAAATAAACACACCAAAGTATTTATTGTATTTTTCTTTACAAAAATTATCAAAATTAACTTACAGGGTGTTTTTTTTAAAGGTATAGAACTTCGAATTGAAATAAAACACAAGAAAATCGTTTTAATGTCCATCAATTTGGCTTTATTGGAAGGATAATTTTATGCCATTAATGTTTAAATATGATTTCGGGCATGTGGCCGCCGCGGCTGGCTCGAATAAAGCCAATTCTACAGGTCCAATTTTCAACCACTTTTTCGAGCATATGGGGCCGTATGTTGGCAATAGCGCCACGAATGTTGGCTTCCAAGTCCCCTAACGTTTCTGGTTTGTTGGCGTAGACGAGCGACTTCACATATCCCCAAAGAAAATAATCCAATGGTGTCAAATCACACGATCTTGGTGGCCAATTGACAGGTCCATTCCGCGAAATTATGCGCTCATCGAATGTTTCCTTCAATAAATCGATTGTGGCGTGCGCTGTGTGGCATGCAGCGCCGTCTTGTTGGAACCACAACTCATCCACATTCATTTGCGCAAAATCTTCCATAAAGTTGATGGACAAAGCTCCAATTGCTGTGCACGGTGGCGAATCGATTCATTCGGGTCCTCTTCAACACTTTGCTCTACAGCGGCAATTGTTTCTTCGGTGCGCACTGTTCGACGTCTCTGCGGATGCGTATTATCACATAGAGTAAACGTAGTGCGAAAACGATCCATGGTTAACCGAATTAATTGCTCTGATGGACGATTATGTCGACCATAAAATGGACGAAGCTTGCGGTAAACTTCGCGAACTGAACCATTACTTTCGAAATAAATTTCCACGATTTGGAAGCGTTGTTCTGGAGTTAACCTGTTCATGATGAAATGAAAAACCAAACTAAATATTAATCACTTGACAGCTGACAAAATGGCCGTCAGTTAAAAAAGTGATGCCAACTTAAAGTTCTATACCTCAATAAAAAACACCCAATATATCCTCTTTATTTCTTGGTTTCATCGAAAATTTTTTAAAGTATAGAATTAATTTAACCGAAATAGGTTTTACATATCCGGAATAATTTTTATTGAAAATATCACATAAGTGAAACAAAATTTCTGTAAATTTTCATTTACAGACCGATGTAACCGATTTCGACTGTACTTCCAAACGAATCGGGAGGTATCCAACAACACTAAGTACAGTAACACCTAGAAACAATTTAAAAAAAATATATATTAGAAAACGAGACATTTTTATTTCAGACACATTCGTTCCGTCATATTGACAGACAGACCCTTTAGTTGGGGGGACCATAAAATGTAAAATATTTAATGACTTTCCTTTTGTGCTTTGGAATATCTTTCTAAATTATGTATGAATTTTTATTAGTCGAACTTTCTTATGTAAATTGTTAATTTAATCAACGGGCTTAAGTTCGAATCTGCAAACCATTTTTTATTATTTTATTAATAAATGAATTTGTTCAAATTCTATTTTATTAATTTTATATTAAGATTGGAATATTAAGAATATTTTTCAATAATCATCAAACCAGCAGAACGGATCAGTACTGATTTCGAGGCCGCTACGCCATCTCATCAGCGTTCTTTGTTCAATTTTTCCACTTTTGCAAGTGGTGCTAGTTTGTAGGAATATCAACTATTTAACCAATGTTATTAACGAAAATTGAATATGAGAAGTTCCCACATTCATATTTTTTAAGTTATTGCCATTTTGGTTAGTACGAAATTCACCAACCCTGACGATTAATATTCCCACTATTCCATGTATCTGTTTCGCTTTTTCCAGAGCCATCGGCTGCTGATATCTAAAGCTTTTTGTTATTTATGTTCGAAATAACAAAATAAGGCCTCGAAATTAGTACTGATCCATTCTGCTGGTTTGATGATTATTGAAAAATATTCTTAATATTCCAATCTTAATATAAAATTAATAAAATAGAATTTGAACAAATTCATTTATTAATAAAATAATAAAAAATGGTTTGCAGTATTGCAGATTCGAACTTAAGCCCGTTGATAAAATTAACAATTTATCTTTCTAAATTTAAAAAAAAACTTCGAACAATTAGCCTATAAATTTTAATAGAATTTAATGTAAAATATTTAATTTTGTTGTTGCGTGTTATCAGCGCAAAATATTGTATTCAAAAATGTTTTTAAATTTATGAGATGAAGTTATGAAAGCAATTTGCAAAATAATTATAGGAAACCAATATTTTATGCTTTCGAAATATTGTATATTAATTATTTAAAAAAAAATTTGCGAGGGTGTTTTCAAATTAAACTCACCAACCAAGTAAAATGTACTGTGAGATAGATTAAATTTAAAAATTTTAAGTTTAGGACGCCCCAGACAATTTTCTAATGGTGATTTCTTTTCCAAAAAAAAATGTAACATTTTATCACAGTTTTCCTAAGGAACTACAACTGGGCACATTTTTAAAATAAAAATAATTTTTCGTAAGAGATGGTAGATTAATTTCTAATAAATTCACTATTTCCAAATGCCATAATATTGCCATTTTTTATTGAAAAGTGCAAAATATGTAGCATTCTTTTTTAGAAAAGAAATCAACATAATTAAAAACCGCGAAGTGGTATTTTCAATCAAATAAGAATTTTTATCTCAACTAAAACTTTAAGCAATTATGGTAAATTTTAAAAAGAGATCGATGCCTGTAATGCCGCTATTAGATCAGCTGCTTTTGTAATCTGCTTCGCATTTATTTTTTGCTTAAGCAATGAAATGAATTAATTTATAAAAAATCTCCAAGTGACAAAATGTCCCTGCCATTAAGCTAAAATGATGTTTGATCTTTTGTATTAGAAAATCACATTAAGTACCAAATTGCTTGTGATTAAGAAAATGTGGAGAAAGGAAAAGAAATTTTTGAGACAAATGCATCAAAGTCCCTCAGATTTTTTGACAAGGCACTTATTATTATTCAGTTGAATATCGAAATAGAATAGAAAAACAGCGCAGGAAATTGTCAACGGTTTTTAATAAATTAAGAAAGAAAAATGACAATTTGTTGAAAAACTGAAACAAAGTATAATTTTTTTAATGTCATTTTAAATGGAATGGATAAGTAGTTTACAAATTTTTTTTTTTTGTTCTGTATTTATTTTTAGGATATGGAAGACGAAGTGGGGTAGTGAGTGAGTCAGTGAGTGAGTGGGTGCGTGAGTATCAACTTGTATTAAGTCAATGTAGAGTAAAATATGTGTTTGTTCAATTTAAAATTATAGGGTTTTTGTTTTTGTTGTTGCTTTTGATTTATTTTCACTAGGGTCTCTTGTCACTCTTGAAACATTACCACCAACATGCTGTCATGTCAACCCGAAAATACTGCGATGATTTTTGAGATTTAACAGCACAGAATTTTTTTTTTTTTTTATTTTCTAGAAAATTGTCGCTTGTTTTTCATATGCGTTGGCATATAAAATGTCAAGAATGATATTTCGTTTGTTGTTATGACCGCCTTTAAAAAAAGACGCGGTATACAGTCTTATATATCGGGCATTCTTTTAGCTGCATGAGAACTTAGAATTCGAATACAAGACAGAAATATTGTTGCAATGAAATTTATTTATTTTTATTGGCTGCATAATTTCATCACATTTATTTGTTCAATATGTCCATTCAATCAGTGTAATTTTCAACAACTTTTTCCAAAATAAATCCTGTTGAGTTGCGTCAAATGCGGTTTCCAATGCTTCAAGAGTTGCTGCTTTGCCTGCATACACCAATAAATTAGCCTGGCCCATAATAAGTGATCTAGAGGCGTTAAACTGCACAAACGTGAGTGCCAGTGAACAGGATAACTTGTGGCAGTAAAGTTGCCAACAAAATAATTTTGCAATAAATTGTGTGGCAAATTGTGCCTTGCTGTTGAAATTAAATATCGTTGATGTTTAGCTGAAAAAAATTCAATCAGCCTGACTCGTTAGCGAATGCCATTCACCGTAACGGCATCCCCTTGTTCATTTCGAAATAAATTAGTATCGATGATGCCACCCGAGTGTGAATGCAGACTTTTTGTTTTATGGATGGTTTGGAACCGAGAAGAGTAAAATGAATGTGGAAACGATTAATAACTGCACAAATTGTTTGCTCACCAGGCCGCTTATGTTGACCGTGATATAGAAGAAGTATTCTATGATTTTTTTTTTTTTTTCAAATAAATTTCCACAATTTGGAAGCCTCAATCGACTCATTTTTGCACAACCGTATTGAAATGAAATATCAACACAGTTTGACATTCTCAGCTGTCAAAAAAATGGGCCTGTTCGTAACTGCAACATTGCGCTGCATGTTATGCGCATAACGTTCGCATATGCAAAAATTGGCAACACTGCATATGTCAACTGTTCGAAAATGCAACTCTGAAGCATATTAGAAGCAAATACATACAAAAAACGAATCATAACAATGGCTGATGCAATGAACGAGTGAGATCAACAGCGGCAATGCAAAGTAATCATATTACGCAGCGAAATATTGCATTTACGTCTTTATCGGTATCGATAGTTCTCAAGCAGCTAAAAAGAAAATATGACAAAAAAAATTAAACAAATCAGTAATCGAATATTAAGCCAATATGGCTTTTTTCAAACTGCCATAAAAATCGATAAGAAAATATTAAAGTTTGCGTGACACACAAAACAAACAAAAGTGTTGTAAAATAAAAATAAAGCCACGGCCTATTTCTAATTAAATGTTTCCCTTTAAAACCCCATAATTAATTTGTGTCTAGTAAATTAATACAAACGATACATTTTTATTAAATACTTAAATGCACACACCCTCCCAAACATATCAAATATCCTTTTTGTGTCACGAGTACTTCAAAAGCATACTCCAGCCAATTTGAATAAATCACACACACACACACACACACATACACACACTTGTGTTTATGTTATTTCAATCGGTGTGACATTTATTTTAATGTTGTCTTTTGTAAGTTTTTGATTTCCTTAACATGTTTATTTTTTTGCAGCATATCACTTAAAATAAACTCATTCGAATGAACATCAAGTGAAGAGCTTCGAAAAACATTCATCTTGAAGATCTCTCAATTAGAAATGTGTCAATTTCAAGTTGTTGATAGTAAAAAGACCGCTAGTGTCATTTGTATGGGCGAATACATCAATCAAGTAAGCGACATATATTTTCGAACAATAAGCTAGTGTCGGACTTTTTTGCTGCATATACGAGGGTCGAAGAGAAATTTTACATACACAAAATTGTTTTTGTCAAAACCAATTTAAGGCATTTAAATTAGTTTGAAACTTTTTTTTTCTTTTAAAAATTCAGGGGCCCAATTATCGCATTCGATATCGATTAAAATTTCAATACAATTTAAATACAAATTTCGATCGTTATCGAATGTCGTAATTTGCCCCCAGATCAGCAATCAGGGGATGATCCCTTCATATGCAGTGGATTGCACCGGAATTAGAAAAGAAAGGAGGTGATAGTACTGAGAGGGCAGATGAAGACAGATGAGAAGATAGAGAATTTTCTGTAGCTATTTCAACTTTTTACTTCGCCGGCAATTTTGTTTGCTACAAAGCCGGCGAATAAGGGTGCAATTCCTCTGCTGTTTAATAAATAATAATACCAATTGCTGCCATTAATTGTTCAGTGTTATTCATGACTGAGCACTGGGTCAAACTCTAGACCCTTCGCTTCATAATCTCGTGGTAACTGCTTCACCCAACGGCACCGTCAAATTGGTTTGGACTCTTAACCCTCTAACCCGCAAACTTTTAAAAGTTTAAAAAAAAATGGTTGGCTAATATTTTTAAAAATAATTATGACCTAATAAATTTAAAAAAAAAAAACATCAGAAAGTCATTATCGAACTTAGTTTAAGAGTTAGGTGAGAAAAGGTGAAGAGTGCCTCAGGGCACTGTTGGCGGTTCCGGTGTAAGAAAAACAAATATTATTTATGATAAGATTTTATTAAAAATTGGATGAATGTTACTTACTTTCTACGATGATATTCGTAAAAGTAATTTTTAGCGTTTGAGCAGCACAAATGAAGGTCGAACAAACACACTGCGTTTGTGATTTTTTGCATAGTTTGCAATGAAGCCACCATTAGATGGCACATTTACTGGACCACTACTTTCCATCAATGGTAACGAAGAACGGTGTCTTTTCTATGGTTTTCTTTCAGTTGTTGATGGGACTGGTTCTTTGGCTGCAGAACATGACTCAACATTTTCGACAAATGATGATGAAGGTTCGTCATCATCATCAGTCAAAGAGGATAATTTAATACGTCTGCGGTTTCTATCTGTCATTTCTATCACTTTTTGACAAAAATTTTAAAATAATATAACAAAGAGATAAAAAGTAACGGAATATAAGTGATCGATAAATTTAGCCGGGACGCGCAAGAGTGTCCTGAGGTACTCTTTAGTTTTTGCGTTCTCAGTACATGTTCTTTGTTTTGTTTTGCATTTACAAACATATAAATTCAAAGAACGATATCATACCTTTCCAACAAAAATTATTTCGAATAGATCGAACGACTAGAAGTTAATACAAATTAGTTTAAAAAAAAATTACAGACAGAATTTCACTTGCAGTAATTTTGATTCCTCTTACTAACCAACTGACACAATCGAAGCCAAATGTCGAAATGTATTTGAACTTTCGAGAGAAATGTAAATAGATATGTAACTAAATGATCCGTTAAAATTAAAACAAAATATGGTAATTGGTTTCTGAGTAAATTCAATTTTTGTTATAAGTGCCTTGAGGCACTTTTGCGGGTTAGAGGGTTAAGCTTATAAACTGCTATAAAGTTGCAACAAAAATAACTTGTAGCTGGTTAAGCTATTTTTGCATGCCAATTTGCCAAACAAGCAGCAATTTTGTAAATGTTTTTTTTTATACCCTCCAAAAAGGAATATGGAGGGTATATTCACTTTGTCATTCCGTTTGTAACGCAGCGAAATATCCATCTGAGACCCCATAAAGTATATACATATATTCTTGATCAGTGATGAAATCCATGACTCTTGAAATTTGGTATAAATATATCTTAAAGGATAGCACAGGTTAAGTTCGAAGATGGGCTAAATCGGGCAAGAGGGAAAAAAGTTCCCCTAAGAAAAACTAAACCAATCTCTAAAAAAAACTAATTTTTTAAGTTTTTTTTTGTAATTTTGTTAAGTAAATGATATTTTTTTTATGTCAAAGAAGGTCCACAACTTGGAGCCATAAAATAAAAAAATAAAAATTTTGAACCCCGCCCCCTTCAGTGGGCGTTATTATATGCAAAAATAGTGTAAAAATTTAAGAAATTGTTTTACTTAAGCCTACATTCCTTAAAAATACATTTTTAAGCTTTAATGACGAAGCTGAGACGTAACCTGGTACTACTCTGTTCTACAACCTCCTCCGACCACGAGATACATTTCACTGAGTTTTAATACCCTCCAAAGAGAATTGGACCCCATAGAGTATATATATTATTGATCACAGATGAAGTCTAAGACGATCTAGCAATACCCATACGTCCGTCTGTGGAAAACATGAAATAGTTTATTTTTGGACCCCGCCCCCTTTAGTGGGCGTTGACACACATTATTATATGCAAAAATTGTGTAGATCTTGAAAAATTTTTATTTCTTAAGCCTATAAGAAGCTGAGATGTTATCCGATCTTGCAGAGGTGAAACGTCTTCCCCCACGGGCCTTCCCGGAATGGCTATGTCAAAATAGAGATTTAAAATTGGGCACAGAGATGTCTTAAAGGAACTCTGTCCCAGCAAGTTAAACATTTTAAATTTAAATTGTATTACAGGATGTTAATTTCCCAACAGGCTATAGGTTCAAATCTGCGAAACTGCAAATTCTTTTTTTTTTATTTATTTTTATTTTTTTAATAAATGAACGTGATTGCATTCTATTTATTAATTTTTTTGAGAGTGGAATATTAAGAATATTTTTCATAGTCATTAAACCAGCAGAACGGATCAGTACTGATTTCGAGGCCGCTACGCCATCTCATCAGCGTTCTTTGTTTAATTTTTCCACTTTTGCAAGTGGTGCTAGTTAGTAGGAATATCAACTATTTAACCAATATTTTAACGAAAATTGAATATGAGAAGTTATCACATTCATATTATTAAGTTATTACATAAAAAAAAAAAGAATTTGCAGTTTCGCAGATTTGAACCTATAGCCTGTTGGGAAATTAACATCCTGTAATACAATTTACATAAACAAAAGGTTCACTATTAAAATAGAAATTCATACATTTTAAATTTAGTTACTAAATATTTGGAGGGTATTTAAAATTCGACCCGGTCTCTACTTTATTTTAATTTACAATAACATTTATAGGCTCAATAAAGGAATACATATGAGTACTGATGATAAAACTGTAGCTGTTTTCGAAAATAACGCCATTAGGCTTTGCTGTATATGTTCAAAATAAAATTGACTTTCCATTGTTCCTTGAAATATTGACCATATTTTTCTGAATTAAATATTACGACTTTCAGCCTCTTTGAATTAAATTAAGATTTATTAAATTAATTTAAGCGTTAGTTTTCTTATTTATACCAACACTGAGGGGATGCACTCTTATCAGCTAATTCATTGTGCCAGAACTATGGGAGTAGGAGATAGAGTTGATAGGACAGATGAAGAAATATGAGAATATAGAGAATTTTTTTTTAAGAACTCTATTCTTTACTTCGCCGCTGTATTTTCGAAGAAGCAGGCTGCTGTAGCACGCTCTTTAGTAAATAATATTGTGAATTGCTGTCAGAAATATTCAGCGTGATGTGACTTCTTTATTGAAAACGCACCAACAATAACACAACCTTGCACTTATTGCAGGTCAGAAAAATTCGACAACATATTCAGAAGCGGATTCTGGCTCGAACCCGGGATCTTAGTTCCTTGAAATACTAGGCAATAAATATTTTCACTAACCAATACAATGATTTCTCTTGAAACACATGGACATGAAAAGGAACATCCAGTTTATACGATGATTTCTAATTCAGAATGCTTTTTTTTATTTATCTTTAAAATTAACTTCTGAAAACTTCTTGCATTTAAACCATGATTTTTTCAGTTAATATAACTTGAAAGTAGAAAAGAACACAACAGGAAACAAAAAGAGGCATAGAAAACAGAAATCGTGCTGTTTGTTTTTACACCCACTTTCTTTTTTTACCCCGTTTACTACTTCTGTTTACATATTTGGCATTTTTTGTTTGTCGGTGTCATTTTATGCTGTCATTTAGAAATTTACAGATTGTAAAGGAATGCCACACAGCGAATCAAAGAAATATGGCACACGTTGCCCCTAGTACACACTACCGTGTTTACTTGCGATGGTGCAAAACGCCATAATTGGAAATAACTTTCTTTTAACGAGCTTCTTTGTTCTTAAACAAGAAGTATTTCTCTATTAAAATCAATTAAGATTTTTTATAGGCTAATTGTTCGAATATTCGTTTAAATTCAGAAGGACATGATAAATATTGCAAAGCACAAAGGAAATTCAAAATCAATTTTTAATTATTCCAATTACACAGTAGAGCAGAACAGTTGTTTTTGGAAGTTGCTACACTTGCATCATCAGTACTCATTAACAGTTCTTATTTATAAAAATTTTATTAGGAAATTGCATACGAGAACTGTATCAAACTGATGGTACAACATTTTTGTTTAATACCCCTGATGCCGTTTTATTATTTTCTACATGTTCCATTTTTCTGATTTTTTTTTTTAAGTATTTCTCGATTTTTAACTCACTGTAAATCGATCTGTTTTGTAGTTAAAAATAAATTTGGCAATTCATCCTGAGCAAAGACACATGAACAACAACGTATAAAAAAATTTTGGTTTTTGTTTAACCCGAGAATATCATTATTTGATTCACTTTTTTGATTAAATGTTTATATTTGTATTTATTCATTTTTTTTTTTTTTTTGCTGAAAGTTAGAACATAAACCCTCACTTAGTTTAGAAAATCCTCTATATTAGTCTCACATAACTTGTTTTTCAAACTGAGAGCAAAACGCTCAATTAATATTAAAAAAAAAAAAGAAATATAATCATAAAAAATTAGTACTAAAGTACAATTTCATTTATTTTTGTTAAAAAATAAAACTTGCAGAGAAATAATTAAAAACAATAAAAAAAAAATTCTGGTTATCAATTTTATTAATAATTCCAATCAAATAACTGATCGTGTACGTGTGCGTGTGTCTGTTTTCAAGTATCTGTGTGTTTTACTACTCATTCAAACTCATTTGAAATTGATATTAAAAACTAATAAAAACACCACGTGGTGTGGAATATTTCTAAATAAATGTGTTGACATGACGAAGAATTGGAGTCCAGTTGTTGTGTGTGCTTGTCGGATCGTAAGAAATTTGAAGCTCTACTGATGCTGAGGCTGTTTCGTCAGTATTTAAATTTATGAATTCCATTTCTTTTTTTCTTCGAAACAAAAGTTTCATATTTAAATTATAAGCAGTAAATTGATCGCATGTGTGTCTACAAATAAAACGAATAAATAAATAATCAATTAGCAAACAAATATTTATTTATTATTGGACTTATACAGCAATTCAGCATGCAGCAGGCTATTTGTTTTTTTTTTTCTTAATTTGTTACAAAATTTTATTTTTATTCAGTTTTTAAAAGTGCCCGAGATTAAAATGTCAAACACTTTGCCCACTGTGCAGCTGCATAGTCGCTTGAATTATGATAAGGATTTAATTGTCTCAAAATGATACTGCAAGTCTTGCAACATATGAAACATCACGCATCAATTGGAGCGTCAAATATGAGAATATGTGAAAAGGTTAAATTTAGTGGCCATTTAAAAGTTTTTCTTTTCATGCTGAAATTCAAATTAATTTTTCCCCCCCCCTTCAAGCATTTAAAGGTTTGTAGTAAAATGTTATTCTTATTTTATATTTTATAAAATAGAAAAAAAAATTCAATAAAAAATTATTCGAATAATTTTAATTCAAATGGCAACACTAACACTCTCATTTAGTTGGAAAAAAAAAAGTTATTGTTTTTGTTCTTCGTATTGGCAAATTGATTGAATATTTGATTTATTATAATTGATTCGACTATTGGAGAAATATAAAAAATAAACCGCATGGAGTACACGAAAGTGGCTTTTAAAAATGTGTGTTTGGATTTGTTTCCAAGAGTCAAATATTGTTTTTGTTATTTATTTTGTTAATACTCATATTTATATAAAATTCTTAGTATCTTTGCGATAAAACTGATAACAAGCTGCGTTCGTTTGAGTGAGTAAAGAGCGTAGTAACATGCCTCAAGCATGCTGTTAACAATTTCTTAGCATGACTACACCCATCTGACCACATTTTGTTGAAATGATTTAGCAAACGAAGTGTTTCACAAATCAACTGCTTTCTGAATGTTTTGATAACATCTTATTCACAAGGAAATAAATGTTCGGTCACTTGCTTTCAATAGTTTTATCAGTTTCAATTTTATTATTTGATTGCAGTGGTCATTTGCAAGCAATTAATGGGCAATATTGCAAGACAAGGTGGAGGGGGATACACTACCCAGCAAAAACTTTAAATAGCAATTCGGTAAAAGAATTTGTATATTTTAAGAATTTTTTCAACTGCTGTCCAAGTGAATGTGTTACACACACTAACTACAGTCGACTCCGCTTTACTGGAAATAACCAAACCCCAATTTTTTTCAGTTATCCTAATTTTTTTTCTCTAAAACGTAGTTCGGATTACTGAAATTTGTTACAGTTAAGCGTACTGCTTAAAATCAGTAACACAGTATATTTTATATCAAATCTGTATATATTTTTTAACGTAAAAGTTTTATTATGTATGAATTTTTATTAGTCGAACTTTCTTATGTAAATTGTTAATTTTTTTTCCACGGGCTTAAGTTCGAATCTGCATGACTGCAATTGATTTTTTATTATTTTATTAATAAATGAATTTGTTCCAATTCTATTTATTATTTTCAATAATCATTAAACCAGCAGAACGGATCAGAAGTGGAAAAATTGAACAAAGAACGCTGATGAGATGGCGTAGCGGCCACGAAATCAGCACTGATCCGTTCTGCTGGTTTGATGATTATTGAAAATATTCTTAATATTCCAATCTTAATATAAAAAAAAAAAATAAAATAATTAATAGAATTTGAACAAATTCATAAAAAATCATTTGCAGTCATGCAGATTCGAACTTAAGCCCGTTGAAAATATTAACCATGTAAAAAATTTTTTAATAAAAAAAATTTTTCATAGAGTTCTTCATTTTGTTGTTGAAATTTTGCACGAATTCCTCGAAAATGTCTAGCCACTTGCATTGACAATATAATAGAAAAATACAATAAAGTTCGTAAGAGCGAAAAGGACAAATACATTTTTCCATTTAATTTTTTAACGGACAAAACATGCACAATTTTTTCAGCCTTAAGTTATGCAATCGATTTCTAATAAATAAATTTGTCATTGTTTATTTTTTCACTAAAGCGAAGTAAGTTTCATACAAAAAGTAGTTGTGGGCTTGCTTTTGGTTTTCAATAATACAATATTTTCAGTAAAGCGATGTTTAGCTAAAGCGAAGTGAATAAGACTAGCTGCGTTTAAAATCCGTGCGAAGTGAATAAGACTAGCTGCGTTTAAAATCCGTGCGGGGATTTGTATCTCTTTCAGTAAACCGATTTTTTTCACTAAAGCGTGTTGCGCTAAAGCGGATTCGACTGTATTAGTGTTTACGAATTGCGGCCAGAGATCTTGCTGCATGATAGTGGGAGTGTCACCACACACAATTTTTCACTGTGTAGAAAAATGCTGCGCAAACAAATCGTAGGCACAAATCGCTAGTGTGTGTGTCCAGCTTCAGAACAACTCATATTCCTGTACTTTACAAACGTTTTGCTGTAAAATACGATTGTTTAATAGTTTTTGTTTTAATGAATTTAATAATAAATATTTTTATATAAAATTTAACAAATCGCATCACAACTTATATTAAACGTGAATAGTAAAATAAATTTGTATTAAATCAGGCCAGAGTCGAAGATGGAAATAGAATCCTTGGCTTGCTTAATAATAGCTTAACATTCTATACAGTATCGTGCCCAGGCATTCCTGCAAATAAATTTTTTTTTATGAATAATTTCAGCTTAAGATGAATAATTTGGCTAATCAATTGTTCATTACGATTTATACTTCCTCTTTGCATTTAATCATATAATAAATTTATCGAGTATTTAATATTTTGCCATCACTAGCTACCATGCAATTCTCATTAAGTTAGTATTTAAACAACTACAGCAACACTGAAACACTGTTAAATTACACTTTTAACTTTAACCAATGTTTTTTAAAAATAATTTTCTACACAAAAACACACATACTCGTGTTAGTTTTAAAACATATGTATATACGACATACATGCAAAATACGAAAAAATATGAAAATTATATGAAAAATAGTTCGTATAATTACCTCACTCAACAAAGAAATATATATGTATATACATGCAAAATACAAAATATGCATAAATATTACGCTTAAGAGAGTTCCAAAAAATAATTCGTATAATTACCTCTTTGAGGTATTTAAGCGTATTCGGCTAAATGGTTACTTCGCATAATTACCCAAAAATGTGTAAACTATTCCCTATTCTAAAGCGAGTCAAAAAGCAACTGATTTTACATGTAAACAACTACTTCTTAGGTATTCTTTGGCGTAGAAAAATTATAAATAAAATGGCTCCCACAAATTCGTTCTTCTCAACTTTAACCATCTATCATTCCAATATTTAGCCTCCATTATCAGTACAATGCGTTGCAAGAGTAGTGGTCATGCCTTGACCACCGGTCTTTAAAAATATATCCTAACTTTCGAGTAATTACCCATCTCTAGGGGGAAATTTCAATTGACTCTATAGTTTTGAAAGTAAACCTAAAATATTAAAATTTATATGAAATTTTTATTCAGAAATTTAACTATTAAGGCAATTAACCGAAATAAACAATTATGAGTTAGCCTTAAAACTCGTGGCAAGGAGGGGAAGTGGGCCAATTAAACTGATTACGTGTCAAATCGTGATTATAAATTATTAAAATCAAGCGTGCGTGCGTGAGCGTGACTCAACAATTTAGGACCGTGTGTGATTTTTAATGCATATAATATTCACGCACTCACAACAGAAGATACTGTTTTTCTTCTTTTGAATTTTTAATACTAAGGATAATATGTACAGTGAAACCTCTCATAACCGGATACTCACCATCGCAGTATTTTTGTCCGGTTATACGAAGTGTCCCCTTATAAAAAGTACACATATATTATTTTAACTAATTTATTTTATAAAATCAATGCTAGACTAGTCTATTGCAATTGAAAGAATTTATTCAGATTGGACTGATTTAATTTAGATCGCATCAATTTGCGATGTTGAGATTCAAAATAACTTTCAATATTTTTGATCCATTGGAATGCGACAAAGTCGTCTCTAGCAAAATGCTACAAACGGGCAATTTGTTTTAATGCTTCATCTTAAGAATTTATGGAATCAAGTATTTTTACATCTACCTCATCTTCAGAGTATTCAGACAAACTTATCTCCACGATAGCGCTTGAAACAACCAACAACTTCTTCAAATAAGCAGCAATTTGTTTGTTAACAGGGGAATCAGAAATTTCAATAGCATTAACACAAATATGAATCAGAGTGGAAAAAAGAAGAACTACTAATTAAATAAAACTCTTGTTGGTAACTTTCAAGCAAGGCGAAATAATTTTGCAAGTAAATTCGCCTTAGCGTCAACGCTTCTGTTCGGTTATGAGGAATATTTAGAACACCATATTTTTAAACTCAGAGTGTCCGGTTATGAGAACACATTTTGTATGGAAAAGCTGATGAAAATCTCTGTTCTACAAAGTTTATCCCATTATAGGGAGGGGGTGTTCGTTAGGAGAGGTTTCACTGTATGTGTATACATACATGCAAACATAAATACATTTAGGTTTTTACTCCCAAATTAAAAATTTTTTAGATCAAATTAAAATTTTTTAAATTCAAACTCAATTTTTTTCAAAACAAATTAAAATATTTTTAAAATAAATTTAAATTTTTGCACATCAAATTCAAAATTGTTCATATTAAATTCACTTTCTTAAATTTAAAATTAAGTATTTTCATTTTCAAATTCAATTGTTTTTAAAGTTTGTTTAGTTGTTGTTTAAAACTAAGTTGTTTTATTTAAAATTTAAATATTTTTAAAATTAACTAAATTTTTATACATTAACTCGCTTTTTTTGACATCAAACTGATTTGTTTTTTAAATTAACTTAATTTTTTATATACTTTGTTTTCTGTAATATTGTTTAATATTGTTTAAAAAAATGCAACTGCCTGCCCCACTGGAATATCGTCCAATGCTGTACAGTAGAAACTTTTGAATTACATTTACTACCAAATCTAAAAAATAAGTTCATTCGAATGTAATGAAATTTTAAAAAAAGGAAGAAACCTTAAAAATTAAGTTAATTTATATTTTTATATTCCATTAAATTTTAAAATTTAACTCAAGGCTAGTTCATAGTAGTACTAATCGAAAAGTTTAAAAATTAAACTACGACCCATAGAAATACGTTAAATAAGAGCTTAATACAAATAAATTGTTTTTTATAAATTAGGCCTTTATTTTTTAAGCTTTTAATATTAAATTAAAAAACAAATGAATTTCTATTTTAATAATTGGAATTTGAAAAGAAAAACATTGAATTATATATGAAAACAATTTAATTTAAAAAGGAAAATGTTTAATTCGTGTTGAAAATATTTCAAATTACTTTGAAAAAAATTTAATTTGTTTTGAAAATAATTTAATTTAATTTGAAAAAAGTTGAATTTGTTCCGAAAATGGGTTAATTTGAGAGTAAAAACATATATATATATGTATGTGCTATAGAGACACATTCACACAATTTTACTGTGAGCGTGCCCGATTTTGCAAAATTGTTAGCATCGTGCATGAAAGTACGTGATTAAAAATAATCCGTTCGTGAGCATGCGTGAGTGGTTTAAATCTTGCCGAGCATGAGCATGCGTGAAAAAATTTAAGTCTCGTGACCGTGAGATTAATTTTACTCACGCGCACATCTCTAATTCGAATCACCAGCGATTCTAGCTGGAATTTTGATTATAACGTCATAAAACTTAGCCCCCAATACATCGTACATCATTCTTAACTTTTCAAGTAAAGCGTTATAAATATTTCTAACTAATACGTTTCTAATCCTACAGCAAATTCTAGTTGTCACTTCCGGCATTTGAAATCGTTTCCCACTAAAAACTTGTAGTATAATTTCATATATGATTAAACCATCATCCCCATAAATTTATCGGTTCATTTTATTTACATTTAATTTGATTGTAAATAATTTTATTTGTAGCGTTTTGTTTACATTTGTTTGTATTAGAATACGAATTAAGTATGTATGTATGTACATATTTAAAAACGAAATTTTAATTTCTTTGGTATATAATAAAAAAAAGCATAAATATTTTAACATCAACAACGCAGAACTACCATCACGTGGTTGCAATCGATAAGTTAACAGAAATACGACTGAAAGCAGCCAATTACAGACAACCGCAAAATTAAACGCAATACAAAATAAAAAGCGATTCTACAGTCACCAGCTACTAATTGTGCTGATGATTTTGTTGTTCATTTCCCCGGCCCACCGGTTCTTTTTTTTTTGTGTTTCAAAATTGGGAAAATTTTAAATTAGGTGTGTTCTCTTTTATTTTTATTTTTATTATTAATAACCTCATATTAACATCAAGGTAAATATGACAGTTAGACTTATTTAAAAATATAATAAAGAACAAATAAACAACAGACAAAAACAAATGATTAATTATTGTCATGAAATAGCAAACGGCAAGTGTGCTGTTGGTTATTTTGCTTCGGGAATTGTTTTCCTTCGATTACAGTAAAATGAAAAAGAACATAAAGCATTTCTCTGCTCACTTAATTGGCATGAATCACGCGTGACTAGTTATTGTATTTAATAATGTGCCAGGCATGGGCAGCTTTGACAAGTAAGTGGCATTTTCTAGATGATAATTGGTTTCTGGGTTATGAACACGATCATGTTGTAAAAAAAAGTTATACACGCATACTCATGTAAGTGCATTTTGTGGAAGTGTGTTTTTAACAGAGAGACTGGGTTAAGTTTTTTTTAAATTTTTTCTTACAGTTGCAAAGTGCGTAAATCATTACAAATAATAACAATTATAACGAATACGAGCAGTACTGAGCTGATAAAAAAATAGTTGTATACGTACTCGTATTACGTCAATTGTTCCACTCGTTCATTTACTTACGACATGAACTAATTAACAAAAATTAGAATCAAACCAATTCAAAAAATTATATGTATATTTTTTAATATTTCAGATTTGATTGAGGCATAAGGTTTGGTTGAGCTGACAGGCCTTCACAATTTGCGATTAAAGCATATTTTTAACAAATTAAAAAAATTAATTGAAATAAGTGCGACCAGAGTCAAAAATATGCAGATCATAAGATTTATGAACGAGATAAGAAGATGTTTGACTTTATTTGAGCACAATTTTCGATTTATCAATGCAAATAAAATAAAATAAATATTTGTGTTTGCAATTTTACTTGTATATGCATATAAAGAGTCTTCCAATAGTAACCTTCCAACTTTGATAGTTGATAGCGGATATGTTTGCTAAAGCTACCATCTGTCAAATTGGCTGTCATCTGTTTAGTGTGATTGTTCAAATACGTGCTAATGACAAAAATGTTTTATGAAAATGCTCTTTTCGGTTACCGTTCCATAGTTTTTGGCCACTTTTTGGTCGCTGTAATCGTCCAACGAAAATACTAAAAAAAAAGCCCAATTTTGGGATTTTAGAAATTTTCTTCGGAAATTGTGGCGGTCTTATGTTTTTATTTCTTTTTTTTTAATCCTTTTGTAGAAGAAAAGATTAATTTTTATTCAAATTTATACAAAAAATTGTGTGTGGGTGTCTGTCTTCATGCTCCACACTCAAATCTGTTTTACACACGTTGCAGGTTCGTTCTTCCACTCTCGTTTCTTTCGCCGCGAGAAAATGGATTTTATTACATCTCAACAGCTGTTTACCCCATTTTCCCCTCTAGGTATGTAAAAGACTACATAACAATGTTTTTTTTTAGTTCGGACCAGCACTCAGGGATGATCCCTACACTGCGCCGGAACTAAAAAGAAGGGAATAGTATTAAGAGCATAGAAGAAGATAGACGAGAAGATAGAGAATTTTTTTTGTAGCCATTTCTTATCTGTTATACGGAAGAGTCGAGTCCTTCTGTAACTATTAGTTAAGCAGTTGGATAAAAACATCAAATAAGGTCTTCTGAGTTTTCCCACTGTGTACGTGTGAATAAATGTATAAATAGATAAAGGTTTTTAATATATGTATGTACATACATACATATGTACATACATGCACATGTATACATATAAAGGGTTTTACAACAAGAGCTTAGTTTTCTAAAACAAAAAATTTAGATGAAGATGATTCAAATTTTTATTGTATTTCGAAGAGAAAAGTTCGGCAATTATAAATGAAAAATACTATCTGGTAAATGTCCACCATGTCAGTGATATTCACGACATCTTCAGAAGCCCAAATGCGATGGACGAATAAAGGACGATTATGTTGATATCATGAATTTTACGAAATGCAACTTTAACAGAAACACCATTTTCATAGTGGATTTTAATTATTTTAATGCAATTTTTGAACAAAATTGAATTCATTGTAACAATTGCCAATGCATCTACGCGTACTACGAATACATCAAAAAATAAATAAATGTCAAAACTATTATGTTTTTGGTGTTGCCACAATTGGATAATAAAGTTCTTGTTGAAAAACCCTTTATGTATAAATTCTGTAAGATTTTAAAAATGTTGGCGGCAACAATTATTTGTGGCAACACTGAAAGTACCACCTCCAACAAAACTTTTTTTCCAGTTTTACAGTTAAACTTATAATAAAGCAAAAACAAATTGATGGAAGAAACAAAAAAGAACAAGAACCAGCATGCACGAGTGCATACATACCTTTCATGGATAAATCTATAATATTTGATTGCATTGCTCCTGGGCCCTTAAAGCAAGTACGACGTTTGGAACTTGAGGGCATGATCTCTTCCACAGAAAATTCAATGAAAACGAATTGTATTAAATTGTCAAGCACCACTTGCAAAATAAGTAGACACAAAAACACTTTTCCTTTTTCTTTCAACTGTTATTTACTCAAGGTGTGGAATGCATATACCGCATTTAATTGCCCTCAGCAAAACAACGGAATCACACAATTTTCTCTTAAACTTGTACTCCAATGCGTACGTGTGGATGTATGTAAGTACGCAAGCTTTTTTTTCTTAATGGAGGGAAGCCGCAATTTTGTTTTTTTAAATTAACAAGAATAATTGTACTTGTGTATTTGTAGGAGAGAGAGTGCAATGAAATGCATGTCGCGCTCTTTTGTTTTAATGTTCACAAAATAAACAAAACACAAGCCACTAAAAACGGAATGTGAATCACGTGTTTTTTATTTTTGTTTTTTAACTGAGTTTTACGTGTACTTGTTTTTATTTCAATTATATAATTTTTTTTTTGTTGTTTTTGCTTTGCATTTAATTTAAAAGTTGGAAAAAAATCGCTCCAAGTTAAGTAACAACGAAAGTGATCTTAAGGAGATTTAGAACAACACTAAAGTGTGTTTCTATCTGCCAGGTCTGTAAGTCGTTTGTCAATGCAAATAGATTCATTCGTACATACACATTCAACCGCGCTCCTATAAATATGCCTGTGTATATGTGTGTGTAACTACGACGTACATACAATGCGTTTTGGCTTTATATAATTATCAGAGATGGTATAATGAAAAGTATTGTTGTAAAGTTTGGTGGCTATTTATATCAATTACATAACGGACAGGGATGGAACAATCAATACTACGCTATATTAAAAATTATTGATTTTTAATACTAGAGATTATTTTAATATTAATCAAGATTGTGGTCGTTTTTTTATAATATATTATTTCTTATAATTTTTATTTGATATTTCGTTAACAGCTTGTTAACATCTTCAAGATTTTAACAAGCTGTTAACGAAATATCGAATACAAATTTATTAGTACAATAATTGTATTAATATCTTCTGATCAAACGAACGTCCCTCTTAAGGGTGACAGAATGGTTTGATATGGCGGGGTACAATCGTTGAGATATCTTACAAACGGAAGCAAGTGGGCTGACGCCGAGAGACGGTAGTCTTTTATTCCTAAGCTAACTTGCACATAAATATGTATTGACTCATGTATAGGGAAGCAAAATAAAATCCTTGCTTGATAGATATTTTGTTATTTGAATTTTAGGTTAGGTTTAACGAAATAATTTATGAATTAGAATTTAGAGAAACTAGAACAATTATTACTAGCGCGATGGACAGCCATAGGTGGGAGGTGGTTAAATGGCATCATCATAAATTTAGATGTTCTGGTGGCCGGACACGACAATCAATGCACATCTGGCGATGCAAACTGTATTTCTAACATATTAAAGAAAACTGCTTGGGTGTTTCTTTAATCTTGTACAAAAAACGTCTTTGGCGTAAACGCCAACGCCCAACACAATCAGGCTGATTATTTATTCCTGTAGATGCTCCTAACAAAACGATTGCGTACGGTTCCCAAAGTTTCTTTAATAATGCAGTCCATAGCAATCAACATATTCCCATGAAAAACACTTTTAAAAATTATAATTTTCCATCCCCGATATGAATCGTACAATTACATCAGCGAGAGAGATTGTATAAGCGACCGAGTAGAGTAAAATTGTTTGACATTCAATTCTTGCTTTTTATTTTAAAGCACTCCAAAAGTGTAGGGCCAAACCAACATGGAGGGTTGTTTTCTTATTGGTATAACTTGACAAGTTTTAAAGTTTGTTCACAAACAATGACAAATTGACTATGTGATGCAAGATATTATACGAGAATGTACTTTCATGGATGTGCTTACATACAATGTATCTACTCGTATATTCTACATTAGGGGGCCCCTAAAGAAAAAGTGTACGAGCTAAATATGTAAAAATTTTTAGAAATAAGCTAATATGTGATATAAAGCGAGTGAAATATGTAAAATAATTTTGTTATTGGTAATTTGCCTTAAAACTTATAATTTATTTTTCGACAATCGAACCAGCAATAATTGAAAACATTAGATATACAATTATAAATTATATCGTTATGTAGTTAGCCGAGAATAGTAACACCTTGTATTTAAACAGACTAAAGCCTAAGTTGAAACCAAACCTAGTTCTCTCTAGCCTACATACATACATAGATACATACATATGTTCGTAAATGTCTGAAGACCCAATCGTGTGAAAATAGTTCCATCGCCTTATAAATTGTTTGAACAAGCCTCAACAAAAGAAAGAAGTTTTTGGCATAAGTTAGTGGTTTTTAAGAACCCTATTGCTGGTAAAAAGAATAAACTATGTATGTAATTATTACGTCTCGTTTTGGATCGCTTTTTTTAAATCTTATATCATTATCTGCATGCAGGACTTACCTGGACACTTTCTTGATATTTTTAGGTAAGAATAATAAAACAACAAAATTTTATTTCTCTTACTCCACTTCAAACCTCGTAATTATATTCCTTTATTTTCTGCATACGTCTGAACGAACCACCCTAATGACCATTCATACCTGCGTATTTACATATATGTATGTATATGCATATAGCCTCTACATACATACATACATATATACGTACAGATATTGTAGAAATTTATTTATGTGAATATGTAAGAAAATTATGCAATTGAAATGAGAGACAGAGACGGTGATTGCGAGAGATATGCATTCTGCTTAGGAATGTTTGTAGGGATGTGTAGTATATGAATGTACAAACGTTCTCATTTACTATTTTAGTTCGTAAATAACGGAATATTTCTATTAGTGTGTTATTTTTAAATCTATTTTTATAATTTTGTCATTATATAAGCCTTATGTAATGAAATAAATTAAATGTGCCCATATTTTTAAAATTGCCTCAGTCAAGAGGCAATTTGTTATCAATTATTTTATTACACATTGTACATTTATACATAGCTATGTACATACATATGTACATATGTAAAAATGTACATATGTATGTACGTACTTAAGTATATCAAAAAAGTTTTACATATAAAACCTACAGAATAGAATTAAGGCTTTAGCGAGTTTGCCTGTGCTACCATTTTGATTCAGAGTCTGACAACACTAACATTGAAAAGCGATTACATACATACATACATATGTATGTATGTACATATTTATGCGACAATTTTAAAAGAGTTTTCTTGTCTAGTTAAATGTATCAGCATATGTACATTAGGGTGTCCCAAAAAATTTTTTTTTTCTGATTTTCATAAGTGCTCAATCAAAATTTAAAAGCTTATAGGCTGAAGTATTTTTGGTTTTTTTAAAGAATTCTCGGAATAGGTCTAGAGGTCGCGCAAATGGAGTTTTCATAAAAAACCGGAGTTTTCGGCCTTTTTTCTAACTTTACTCATAACTTGGTTAATAACCACGGGTTTCTTCAATCCTGAGGAAACAGTTTTAAAGAAAAGTATCCAAGATTTATTCCTGTGTGAAAAACTTATAAGTTTTGGTGATGAGTTTGCTTATTTAGATACCCTAAATTACAATTTTTCGTAATTTTTTCAAAAATTTTGTAATAACGCTTTACAAGTTTTTAAGTTTCAATGAAAGCGAAAAAAACTAATGATGCAGTTTGAAAGACAAATTAATTCTTATTAATATAAATACAACAATTTTTAAATTTGCTCTTACCGTTTCCGAGTTATACCCGTTTTTATCTTTATACCCAGTATATGTTTTTATAAGCTGTTTTTGCCAGTTACCAATCATACCCAATCAACTAAAAAACCAACTTTTGTTTTGCTCTGTGAAAAATCATTTATTGAGGCTCTTGCGATGTAGTTCTACAACTTGCAATAAATTCTGGAAATCAGTTTCAAAGTTAGACTGGCTTTTGAAATGAATTGTTGAATTTCCTTATTTCTAAAGTTTTCTTCTGTTAAAGTTACATTTGCTATTTCATAATCGCTGCATGGAGTATCTGCAATTTTTTTGTCATTAAACGCAAAGTTTTGGTGTCGATACGTTCATCAAAAAACGCTAAGGCAGCCAATTTCGGAGTTAATTAACTGATGACCTAGAAAAGTTTTAAGCGAGGCTTGTGCAACTGCTTTATTAATAATTTTATAACTATTCAATTCCTTTAATAGGCTCAGATCATTGAGAGGAGCGTATCGAGGGCACTGGCATCAATTGTTGATTTGTCTATATAAGATTGCAACTGGTTTCGGAAAATGCATATTTTCAAAGAATATATAATTTTCATCATCCAGCGAAATTGAAATGAAATAATATTTTATTTATTCGCAGAAATCTCCTTAAAGACCCAACTATAAAAATTTATGGAAATATACAAAAATTATAACGAAAAAAGTATCACCATTTTTAAGTTACAAACTATAAAAATAGTGTAACTCGGGAACTGTAGGACCAAATTCCATTTTTCTTTTTTTTAATTGTTTAGAACTTATCCGTTTTCAAAATCGCCTCACTAGTTTTTATACCTTCCATATAAATTTGAAAAGTAATAAACCGTTTTTTTACAGAATTTGTTAAAAATTGCAAAAATACTTAATATCTGGAATCGTAATGGACTAAAATATTGCCGAAACTTAAAGTTTTTGCATATGGATATAAAGTTTGGAAAATTTTCTTTAGAAATATTTGGTCAAAAAATTAAATCAACGTGGTGATTGACAAAGTTATGAGTCAAGTTTGAAAAAAGTTCGAAAACCCCGATTTTTTACAAAGATTTGATTTGCGCGACCTCTAAACCTCTTCCTAAAAATCTAAAAAAAAATTCAAAAATAGTGGACCCTATAAGTTTTTAAATTATGCTTGAGCCTCTGACAAAAAAATATTTTGGGACACCCTAATGTACATATGTATTTTGTTCTTTATTTTTGGTTCATATAAAAAATGTTTTGTAAAACTCATTAAATATTTCATATGAATAAGAATATATGTATGTAAAAGTGTATTATACCTAGATCGATTGCCTTGTACCAGATGTTTAGATTAAACTGTTACAAATCATTAGATATCATATGTATACCACTCTCCCAATTAACTAGCTTTCTTAACTTTCTACTTTCGAACTATGAATATTCACATTTAATATTTAAACTCGACATAATAAAAAAAATTATGGTTACTAAAAACTATCCGATAAGAAATAGCCAATTGCTCAATGCTTTCCATCCCTGTCACTTCCAAAATTGAATTTATTTCAATATTTTCTCCCATAGACAGATTTATTTGTACACACTTAATAGCTTATATAGACATATTGCTTCTATATAATTTCCCTAAAATAGATAGTAAAATAATTTTATTTAATTGTGTTTCATTTAGATGTAAGCCTTAAGATGTGCTACATTTTTTTTACAATATAATCACACCAGCATCTACCAGAGACATAAAACTTTCTTTTGTAAATTGCACAGCACAGTCGCTTTGCAGTTTTCAAACGAAGATAAAATAATATTTTCATATAAAACAATATGTTCATATAATGAAATTTTCGTCTCAAAAGCAAACAATTACTGTAAAATTAATAAAAGTTTCATAAATGACTATTTAACACTTTTTATTAATTATTTTTAAGCTTTTAAGGAAATTAACAAAACCATACGCTCATTGAAACTTTACTAATAAATTCTTTAACAGATTGAGAAGGAAGAACGTTTTGAAGCATGGTTGCCAGATGAAAACAAATCAAAAGTACTAAATAGCCCAAAAAGAACATGTTCTTCAGTTAAAACAAAGTTGTTGTTATATTCGTATTTATAATTAGAATCAGTGTGACCAGATTTTAAAATAATATTAAGCTAAATCAGGTTTGAAATAGAGCTAAAAAGAGCTAAAGAAGGAATTTTAAAGCCAAAAAATAAAGCAAAATTTTTTTGTAGCTTTACAATAGCAACTTTTAATTATTTCTAGATTTTTATAGTTTAAATGGTGTTTATGTAGGTATAAAAAATATAAAAATTTATATTTGGTTCATTTAAATAAAAAACATTGTACTTTATATGGTTAACGCACATATATATATATATATATATACAGGCAAAGCTCGGAATAACGAATCGCGATTTAACGAAAATTCGATATAACGAACGTTGTAATTTTTTACATTGACTAGTTTATATAGCGAACGTCCAACATATTCTGTACTCGATATAACGAATGGTAAGCAAAAGCAGTAATAAAAATAAATGACAATCTACATATAAACAAAAATTTATCACTAGCTACCTTATATAGCGAATGTCATAGAACATTTTTGCTCTAAATAACGAACGCCAAAAAATTAACAAAGCCTTAACAGCAAAGCATGTACATAAAAGCAAAAGTAAAAGCAAAAAGACGTTAAGGTACCGTTTGTTTTTTTTTCACAACTTGTTTGAAAACAAATTTCTGTGAGATTTTTTATTACATTTTGAGCTGCGCACGCGTGTAAGTTAAATTAAAATGGGAAAGAGAAAAAGAATTTCTTTGAAAGAAAAAGTAAAAATTTTAGATGATTGTAGAAAAGGTATGAACCTTCGTGAAATTTCAGCTAAGTATGGAATTCCAAAATCATCAATATGTACACTAAAGAAAATGCAAGCAAAAATTTTATCTAATCTGGAAACAACCAACAATGGATCAAAAGATCGTCGTTCTTTAAGAAATGGTGAATATCCCAGTATGGAAAAAGAGCTCTATAGATGGTTTCTCAATCAAAGGAAAAAACATTTGCCTATAAACGGAATTGCATTAAAAACGAAAGCTATAGAAATACAGAAAAGGACTTCCAGTGGTGGTTTCCATGCAAGTGATGGCTGGTTGTCCAGATTTAAAAAACGATACGGAATTAGACTTCTTAAGGAATCAGGAGAAAAATTGTCATCAAGAACTGATTTAGTAAACCCGTTTAAAAAAGAATTAGAAAAGATTGTAGAGGAACATAATTTAACAAAGGATGCGCTTTTTAATGCAGATGAAACTGGTCTGTATTGGAAGATGTTACCAGATAAAACATTTGTACATGCTGGAGAATCTACTGCACCCGGAAGAAAAATATCAAAGGAAAGAGTTACCATTTTACTTTGCGCTAATGCATCTGGTACTAAAAAAATTAAGCCCCTTCTTCTTGGAAAAGCAAAAAAACCACGATCGTTTCGCAATAAAGTCCTTCCCTTAAATTATACCCATTCAAATAAGGCTTGGATGAATTCTGAAATTTTTAAGTTATGGTTTTTTGAAATGTTTGTGCCTGAGGTAAGTTTTAATGGCAGTATGGTTTCATTTATTGTTTTCACTACGAATGTGTACATAATTTCAATAGGTGGAACGATTTTTAGAAGCAAATAGCCTTCCAATAAAGGCCCTATTAATCCTCGACAATGCTCCTAGTCATCCTCCTGAGGAACAATTAGTAAAAACCACAAAAGATGGTAAAATCTGGACGATATTCATGCCTCCAAATGTTACACCACTTATCCAACCTATGGATCAAAACGTGATTCATCTGGTTAAGTTACACTACAGAAACAGTCTTCTGTCAAAAATTGTTTCATCAGGAACAGATGACATTGTCTCGTTTTTAAAAAATTTTAATCTCTTTGATGCAACCTTAATGATTAGTCTTGGCTGGGAAAATTTAAAACAGGATACCTTAGTCAAATGTTGGAATAAAATTTTGCAACCAAACAACGATTTCGATGAAGAAGATGATATTCCCTTAGCAGAGTTATTGCAGAGGGATGAAGTTGTCTGCATGCGACGCAGCTATCGACTTTTAAGTTCAGTCTTTCCGGACGTAAGAACAGTTCATGCTCTCTCAAATTTAATTTTTTAATTAGTCAAATTTCTCCAGGTAAATTTTAGCATAAATGATGTACATGAGTGGAATAGAGATGACAGGTATGAATGTGAAATCGAAGAAGAAGAAGAGAATGTTGAGCCTGTAGAACCTATAGATATAACTGAAACAAAAATAAGACACATTGATGCAATCAAGAGCTTTGACATTTGTATTAAATGGTGTCAAGAAAATAACATTGATTATTCAAAATCGATGGTAATTAGAGAAATCCACGAAGAAGCAGTCCAAAGAAGTCTACAAATTAATCGAAAACAAACATCAATTAACGATTTTTTCCAATTGCGGTAGCTCTACAAAACTTATTATACAACATAATTATAACTCTTACTGTTTTTCGCCTTTTTTGGGATTTTATATTATTATCTTTTTTTTGGTTTTTTCTAATTTTGTATGAAATTAATGATTTTTTGTTAATCCAATAAAAAGAAAAAGTTAAAAAAAACTTCGCGATATAACGAATTTTTCAGTATAACGAATGGGCCTGACATTATATCGTTCGTTATACCGGGATTTGCCTGTATATATATATATATATATATATATATATATATTCGGCTAAACTGTTTTGTTTATTTTCAAATAGAAATCAATTACACAAAATTGAAGTCAAAGAAAAAGATAGAAAAATCTAAATGTATTGTTGAAAAAAGCTAAAAAAGAGATAAGAGTTAAATGAAATATTTCGAGCTAAACATTAAAAAATAAAGCTAGCTAAATTTAGCTCCAAGAGAGCTAACATGGCCATACTGATCAGAATTATTAGAAACAAGTTACATTTTAAACATCAATACATATGTGAATCATGTTTGAAATAACAGCCAGTTCAAACACATAAATATGTATGTATACGTGTCGGAAGATCTTAGAAGTCTGCCCGATTTTTGAAAACCGCTTAAAAATGTCGCTATAGGTGACACACTATTATACAAAAATTATGGAAACACGTTTGGCCGACAAAAAACACAACTCTGATCGCAAATTTCCAAATCAGACCGTTTTAACAAAAAATCTGCTACACAGCTATATATTTTGGCCATACTATCATACTTTGTTAGCATACATGTCATATTTGACAATTACTTATAATAAAAAATTAAATAGTGACAGAGTTTGGTTTATAGAAAGCATACCGAAAGGAATCAATTTATATATGTAGCTGAGTTGTATCATCTTCTTTTTATAGGAAGTTACTAAAAACATGATTTTTATGTTAAGTTGCATACACGTTTGGTCGAACAGAAAATATTTCAGTGGTAGCGCTGGCTATAATATTTATGTAGCTCTTGTGCTGCTGGCATATAAAATATTTGTGCAGATGCTCAATGACTGTATATTGTACATACTGTTTATTGCAGACTTTGTTACAGTGTTTCGTTGCACGCCTCGAGTAATGCCTATTAATAATTATTATATATGTGTGGTAGCGGTTATCTATAAAAAAGAAATTTTGTATTTTTAATATTAAATAAACTGCGTAAATCAGGTATGTAATAAAAACCAGCCGGCACATTTACTTGCAGTGTTACTCTCCCCTTAGCTAACAGTAGCGCAGGTTTAACAGCGCTCTCAACAGTGAGAGACAACAAATAATTCATGGATTAATGATCAAGGCATTTTCTCTGGAATCACATTCAACATTTGGTTTACCTGTTGATTTAATGCTGTCGGGTACATAATCATTGTACTGTTTTTAGTACTTATGGAGTTAGATGCATGGTAGCCGACTCTGAATTAATTTATGGAAAAAGTCAGTTTTGGAAAATATTGAGTTGTGTCCCTTTTGTATTTAGGGTGCGATATCTAAATATTTCTACTTAATCTCTTGTCGATTGAAATGCTACCGAACGTTTGTATCATTAACATACTCACATATGTACATATAAAATTATATAAGCTAGAGTGAAGTATTATTTGTAGAGTTAGTCAATTCGTATCGTAAAGGTATGCATCAAATAACAAAAGCTGTGCTATTGTTATTGTGTCTAGGTTTTTATGGAATGGAAATGTGCGGAACATGTATTATTAAGATTAAATTAGTCGTACCATATCCGTAACCTACAGCCAAAATGCACTTGCTCTCTTATGTTATGATAATGTCAAGTATAATTGAATAAATTGCAATAAAATTTCTATTTAAAGTATAATAACAAAGCCAACACAAGTTTGAGCTTCATGTGAAAAATAACAAAACGAGAAAAACTTAAAACTGACAGAAAACATGAAAGACTAAACCAAAATGCACGAATATTAAAAAAAAAATGTTATCATTCTGCAAAACAGGATAATTCAGAAAATATTTCTAATATATTTGTGATTTTATTATTTTTATATAATACGCGACATATTATTCTATGGATCGAACTACAATAAATAGCATGACAGCCATAATTATAATTTTTCGATATGAAAACTTTTCACAAGTTACAGAAACCAGTCACAGAAATACATTAATTTTGGTGATATATATATGATATCAGGTAACACCAAACCAATTAACTGTCCATCATAACACGTGTTTTTTACAGATCCATAATGCCATCAATGAGGGAATGATATTAATAATTTACCATCACTGTTAAGAGATAAGAGCCAAAGAAAATGAGAGCTTCATTTTTAAACTCTTGTTAGCGAGGGAGAGAGAGAACCAGGCAGCGTTGCCAAATGTGCAGATTTATCTGCATTTGACAGTTTTTCTAAGCATTGAGCAGTTTTGCAGTTTTTTTCTTTAAAAACCAGTTTTTCTGTAAATTGTGCAGTTTTTGCAGTTTTTATATTTTACTTTTTTACTCTTAATTTTGTTATTTCAATTCCAATTTCTGAAACCATAATTTTACCCCATTTGCTTAATATAACAGTGGCAGGGTTTAACTATACTTTTTTATACGAGTATGTAATTATCACATACATCTTTTTGCACCCCTGACCACAAAGCAAGTTGAATTTTACCAAGGTGTACATATATTGCAGGTGGGAGCACGAGCTCACTTGCCTAACCTGATAAAACGTCAAACTTGGTAGTGTCGTTTAACGATTTTTGAAACTGTTAAGGTAGTTTCTACAATAAGTGTTCTATTTTTGTAGAAATGGTTGTACCTGTTAGATAGATATGCCTTGTGTTTTTCTATGTACATACAAACAAATTTAAATTTTTAATTATTGGTTTCAATATAAATATGAGAACGACATCGACTTGTCGAGATTCTGGAACAGGCAGTATTATATCTGAATAATAAACTCTTTTTGTTTATTTAAACCCTATGTACTTATATATTTTTTATTAAAATGAATTGCTTTGTTATATGTAGATGTATATCATATTTAATTTGTTGTGTTATGTTTTTGTTTTAATAAAAAAATATGAAAAATAACTATATATTTTAGTGAATTTTTTATGTGCAGTTTTTTTACGTGAAAACCAGTTTTTTTTTTCTAAAGTTGCAGTTTTTTTTGAAAAAGTTATGGCAACGCTGGAACCAGGTAATTTAACAGAAAATGGATAAACATCGGGGATGGTACTGTTGGTACTTTTGTTCTCTTTGTATCATTTGAATATTCTTGATGAACCATTCAGTTTCTGATAAGTTCTATGCAACTCTTATAATATATTGGTTGCTTTTTATGGATGCTGTTTTACATAAACGAATCAAGATAGTTGAATTGAATTGTATACTACATATATGTCTAGATCAGATCAAGAAATAGTAATACGTATAGGGGCATACGGCTTTTGTACAATATATTGTTATATATAAGCGGTAGTTAATTATATTTCGTATATATTTAAACTCGTGGACACTGTCTAAATAACTTCCAATTAACTGTAAATATATGCAGAAGGAAAAAAAAAGAATATATAACTGCCGATTTCACCATGTCGACATTCTTTCTCTCGTATAAATACATTTGAAATAAAAACAATTTATAAAATTTAGTTTTGAATTAAACAATTCATTCGACATTGTGAAATAGTAAGGTTTCCTGAAGAAATTAGCTAAAGGTTAACGAAATATTGAACAGAAAATTGATTACAGTAAAATATAGACCTAAGGCTTACAAAATAGGTTAATTACTTAAAAAAAGACTAAAAAAGAGCTAGTTTTTGTCGGCAAAACACACCTCAACAGAGATTCCTTGAATTTCCGTGTTAACAGCTCTGCTAGGTGTGTAATAAATCTTACGAAGTTACGCTACATTTTTTACTGAAATTTTATTAGTTTTAATAGAAAAGTCTGCAGGCGAAGATAAATTTCGAGAAATATCTCTACTGTCAATAGAAATGCAACACACAGGCGACAGAGATTAAGCACAATCATACGCTGAAGAAGATACGCTACATTTTTACTGAATTTTCATTATTTTTAATAGAAAAGCCTGTAAGTTATAATAATATGAATAGTCGGGTACTTTTATAGCACATAAAATCTATTTTTGTACTATTTATAATCTCACTTTGCCGTCTCTGATAAATATTTTAGCTGTTGCTCTTGGCTGCAGATGTTTGATCCAAAACAATTTTACATAAAATTTTCCACCAAAAGAACTTTATTCAAACAATTTTAGTGTTAAAATAACTTTCGAGTGTAGCGGATGTGTGCGTGTGTTGGTATGTAAACAATTTTGGTGAAAAAAAATGGAAACGCAGTAAAAAACAAAAAATTATTAAAGAAAATTCTAAAAGAAAATGTTAACAAAAATTTTTAATAATATTAAAAATTTTCAAGTTGCCAGAGATTTTTTGTGAATTTCTAGTGCAAAGAAACCGAAAAAAGAAAAATAATTGAGAAAAGTTACAAAAATAACAACAAATTTGCTGAAAGCAAACTGGAAAAAATATCAAGTGTGTCATAATAATATTAAATTCAGAGTTTTTGCCAATTTGGAATTAAATTAAGCCGGCTTAACGAACGTGTTTGTTTTCATTCCAAAAGTGTTTTTGTGCCTGATTATCAATGGCCGCTTACAAAGATTGGCAAAAGTTGCTCAACAATTTTTCCAATATAAAAATGGATTCCAGAGACGATACAGTCGACGATGGTTGTTTGTCGCCCTCAAAAGCTTCTCCACCGGACTTTGATTTTAATTCGCCCTGTCGCTTCTTCAAAAGTTCTTTTGCCCGTTCACTTTCACTCAGCCATGCCAGCAGTAGCAACAATAGCCAATGCAAATCTTTGGATTATGACGTGCGAGCAAATAACAACTATAACAACAGTAAAATGTCTTGCATGAAAAGAGACATGACATCTGTGTCAGCAGTGCCTCCACTGCCCCAAAAACGTTTCAATCAACCCGGATCATTTTACCAACAGAATGAGGCCAATATTTCAAGCGAACAGAAACAAGTTTCTACTGATACAACTACTGCCAACGATTACGAAAAGCCGCCTGCCTTGCCAGCCAGACGCCCTCTGAGTCTGCACAATATGACGTTGTCTCAGAACTTAAGTGTCAACGAGTGTCAAATGAATGCGGAGCAGAAATTCCAACCAACCGCGTTGACACAATTAAAACAGCAGGCCTACAAACAATCAAACAACAGTAGTTCTCTTAACAATTCAATAAAGCCGGTAAATGGCAATAACAACAATAACAGCGGTTACAATAGTAATAACAATATTGATCAACCAGTTCCAAATGTTAAACCTCAGCCTCATCATTTTTCAGTCTCCATTTGCAAGAATGTTAGTGGCAGCAACAGCTGTAACAGTAGCAGTATTAAATGCAATAACAACACCAACAGCAACAACAATAACTTAAGAAGGAATATGTGCAGCAATAGCAATCACATTGCCTGGCCGAATCAAGACAAAAATATGGAACAGGTTAGTCATGGTTTTATTTCAATGTAGGTCAGGACTGGAAAAGTAGAGTTTGTGGAACGTTTTTAGCACAATTACAGCTGTTTTTAACCATTTGATTTTTATTGTAGGTAATAATATTGAGCTTGAGGCTTATTTTTATAAAATATTAACTTTAAAACTATTTATGTTTTTTATCAATATTTCGATATCCTCTGGATATCTTCTTCATGATAACAATTGACATTAAAATCAAAATCACTCTGTTATGAAATTTTTATTTGACATATTGTTTCAAAACTGTGGTTAAAGTCTACTGATGATTTCGTAAAGCACCAATGAAATGCATATAGACATTGCTTGACCACCAACAAATAAATTTCATTTAAAATAGTATTGTGACAAAAATATGTCAAATAAAAATTTCACAACAGTAAGATTTTTAAATTATTTTTAGATTATAGAAAGTTGAATATTTTTGTTGTTTTGTCTTTTATATAAATTGCAATTGTTATCCTGAAGAAGATATTCAGAGGATATCGAAATATTAATAAAAAATAAATAAATAGTTTTAAGTTATTACTTTATAAAAATAAGCATCATGCTCAATATTATTATTTAATATAAAAATAAATTTAATTTAAAATAGAATTATGACAATATGTCAAATAAAAAATTGTATTATGTTATTTATTTATATTGAAGATAAACGAATAACTCTTCAAATATCAAAAGAGTTATATCTCAGGGATGTTGCATATCTTGTTTTTGCGAATAATTAAATAAGTACTTAGTTTATAGCAAATATTTGGTTATATTTTATTAGTGAATAAAAATGTTGTACACCCTTAAAATAATGCAAGAGTATTAAAACAAAAGGCTTAAATTTACATCCCGTATCATTCTCCGATTTTTATGAAACTTTTGTCATGGGTAGTACTCTTAAATCTAAGAATTATAGTAAAAAAATTTTGGAGCGGACTCACTTAGTTTGGGAGTTATAGGCCTCTAAATTTCAAACATATATGTGACTATAACTTCCTTCATATTATTCCTACATAGTTGATATGGATATCGTTGGAAAGGTCTTATAAATACCTTTCTAACGATATATAACAACATAAGGTTCTACTGATTTGGAAAGGTTAGCGCTTAAAAAAATCAGTTTTTCGTATTGACTGTTTTTACAAAAGTACCGTTAAATCGAAAAGGGGTCTATATAACGGTTTTTTATTCTATAGTAAAATAAATAGAAGACATTCACATCTTTCATTTGACACCTATATCATAAATATCTGATAAGGAATAAAGACACTACAGAGGAATTAAAACTTCAAATAAGGCCAGATATGATTTTACTGAACGTTGAAACATTTGATACAGATGTAAAAACAAACCTGAGGCCGGCAATGCTGAAAACCTTTACTCAGCGAAGCCACTGTTCGACATACATAGAGGAGAAAATCCGTAAGCCCGGCCGAAGGCCGGCAATGCAGAAAATTTTTCCTCAGCGAAGCCACTGTTCGACATACATAGAGGAGAAAATCCTTAAGCCCGGCCGGAGGCCGGCAATGCAGAAAATCTTTCCTCAGCGAAGCCACTGTTCGACATACATAGAGGAGAAAATCCTTAAGTCCGGCCGGAGGCCGGCAATGCAGAAAATCTTTACTCAGCGAAGCCACTGTTCGACATACATAGAGGAGAAAATCCTTAAGCCCGGCCGGAGGCCGGCAATGCAGAAAATCTTTACTCAGCGAAGCCACTGCTCGACATACATAGAGGAGAAAATCCTTAAGCACGGCCGAAGACCGGCAATGCAGAAAATCTTTCCTCAGCGAAGCCACTGTTCGACATACATATAGAGGAGAAAATCCTTAAGTCCGGCCGGAGGCCGGCAATGCAGAAAATCTTTACTCAGCGAAGCCACTGTTCGACATACATAGAGGAGAAAATCCTTAAGCCCGGCCGGAGGCCGGCAATGCAGAAAATCTTTACTCAGCGAAGCCACTGCTCGACATACATAGAGGAGAAAATCCTTAAGCACGGCCGAAGACCGGCAATGCAGAAAATCTTTCCTCAGCGAAGCCACTGTTCGACATACATATAGAGGAGAAAATCCTTAAGTCCGGCCGGAGGCCGGCAATGCAGAAAATCTTTACTCAGCGAAGCCACTGTTCGACATACATAGAGGAGAAAATCCTTAAGCCCGGCCGGAGGCCGGCAATGCAGAAAATCTTTACTCAGCGAAGCCACTGTTCGACATACATAGAGGAGAAAATCCTTAAGCTCGGAAAACCTTGCAGTAATATAAAATAGTAAAACATAAAAATTATTTTAGATAAAAATATTTATTAGAGCTCGTTGTGATACGAAATACTATGAAGATAAAATCTTAGAGCGCGGCCGTACTACATTTTCAGTCCACTATTATCACAAGAAAAATTAAACAAATTTTGGTGTTACACTCATTGTATATTTTTGTATACTTAATACCAGGGCTGTGGAGTCGTGAAAAAATAGTTGCGACTCCGACTCCGACTCCAGCCGCCGAAATTTTTAAAGTACGACTCCGACTCCGACTCCGGCTCCGACTCCGACTTCAACTCCAATGCTAAATGTATATGGACCTTAGGGTATCCCGATAATTAAATCAAGAAATGTTTAACAACTTTTTTTGAGGGTACTTATGGACCTCTAAACGCGATTGAAGTTTGGGATTTCGCGAAAAAAACATAAAAATAAATATAACAAAATAAAGCTGAATCAAAAGTTGTTTGTTTTTTTACAAAATATGTCTGTATTGTTTGGAAAAATAGTGGTCATTAAAAGAAAATTTACAAACAAATTTTAGTGCACCGATTTTGAATCATAATTGCATTTTTAAAAAAGAATTTTCACAAAAACATATTTTTCATTGATTTTTTTGCCGTTTTAAGCAAATTTAAAAACTTTCTCATAAAATATAATCAAACTATAATATTTTGCAATTTTTTGCAAAAATTTTATTTTTTTGTGGAAAAAAGGAGTTTTTGTGAATATATATTAATATGTATTAAAAAATGCAATTATGGATCAAAATCGGTGCAATAACGATTGTTTGAAATTTTTCCTTTAATGAGCACTATTTTACCAAACAATTCAGCATTAATTTGTAAAAAACAAACAACTTTTTTTCGCGAAAATTCGCAGAGTTTTTATTATGAAAAATATTTAAAAAATTCTTTGTCGGAGTCGGAGTCGCGACTTTTTTTAGCGACTCCGGCAAAAACAGTGCAACTCCGACTCTTCGACTCCGACTCCGACTCCGACTCCACAGCCCTGCTTAATACGTGTAGTTCTATGAAAAAGTAACTATCTTCAACTTTTAAGTTTTAATTCCTTTGTAGTGTCTTCATTCCTTATTAAACATTTATGATATAGGTGTCAAATGAAAGGTGTGAATGTCTTCTATTCATTTTACTATATAATAAAAAACCGTTATATAGACCCCTTTTCGATTTAACGGTACTTTTGTAAAAAAGGCAATAAAAAAAAAATGTCTTTTGAACCGCTAGCCTTTCCAACTCTGTAGAACCTTAGGTTGTTATATATCGTTTGAAAGGTATTTACAAGTCCTATCCAACGATATTAATATCAACTATGTAGCAATAATATGAAGGAAGTTATAGACACATATATGTTAGAACTTTAGAGGCCTATAACTCCCAAATTAAGTGAGTCCGCTCCAAAATTTTTTACCATAATTCTTAGATTTAAGAGTACTACCCATGACAAAAGTTTCATAAAAATCGGAGCATGATACGGGATGTATATTTGTTCCAAACAAAAACTTAATCTCATATCCTTAAAACCACGGTGCCGTAACGATTATGGTTCAAATGGTTTTATATGCATGATTTTTGGGTCATGCAGTTGGTCATGCCGTCTACCTCAAAATAATGCAGCTCCTGACTTTTAACAATTGTGTTTCCAACTCTGTTACCTGTCATGGTTAACTCTTTTTTCTGGCTCAATTTCGCTTCTTAACTTGGTTTTAATAATGTAAGCGATTTTAATTAAGTTTTTGTTTTTTAATTTACGTGGGCCGTTTCAAGAGTAAAGGTATCCGAATATCTGATGTGGATTTTATAAATTATTGGTGGAATAGCTGGATTGCTCATAATGGATCTGCCTAGGGATCGCCTAGATTACAAACTGATTGTGCTCTCAAATGAATATCAATAAAAAAAAATTTTAATAACTATTTATTTGTATACCCTCCAAAAAAGAATTGGAGTGTATATTCACTTAGACATTCCGTGTGTAACGCAGCGAAATATCCCTCTAAGACCCCATAAATTATATACATATATTCTAGATCAGTGATGAATTCTTAGATGATCTAGCCATGCTCGTCCGTCTGTGGAAATCACGATTCAGTCCAAACGAAAAGAGCTAGACCCTTGAAATTTGGTATAGATATATTTTGAAGTATAGTACAGCTCAAGTTTTTAAATGAGTTGAATAGGGAAAAATTTTCCCTAAGAAAAAGCACCATTAAAAAACAAGATAATTTTCAAAGCTTTTTTTTTTAATTTTGTTACGCAAATGATATATTTTTATGTCAAAGAAAATCCAAAGCGTTAAACTTGGAGCGAGAAAATCATAAAAATAAATTTGTGGACCCGGTCCCTTAAGTGGACGATGACGTAGGATATTATTTGCAAAAATAGTGTAAATATTTAACAAATTGTATTACTTAAGCCTACATTCCTTATGACGAAGCTGAGACATCCTCTGCCCTCAATGCGAGTGATTTCTCGTTGTTCTAGAAATAAATCATGAGGTTTTTAACTCCAGGGGCAAATTACGGCACTCGATATCGAACGGAATTTGTATTTAAATTGTATGGAAATTTCGCTCGGTATCGAATGCGGTAATTTGGCCCCAGGTAGTGATTTTTATTG